>CM061921.1:41819474-42288390 GCA_031002005.1 Vandiemenella viatica | reverse complement strand
GGGTATCATTGAAAGACATGATGCAGATGAAATAGAGCTCTGTGAGTGTATAAGTAACACATTGGTAATGAGGATGTTGGGATGAAATAAATAGCCAATAAATATCACCGAAAATTCCATTAAATGTGATGTTAAGAGCAATAAGACAGTTGGAGTGGTAAAAAAAATGGCTGTTAGATCCATAGAAGGAAATGACCTTACAAAATGTGTATGAGGTATAAGAAAAAGATGAGTGGGGGGGGGGATTTTCAAGTAAGGACTTATTGGTGACAAATAATAGTATTTGCAGAAGGAAACAATTAGTTTTGCCCAAAAACTATGAAATTAAATAATTTTTGAAGTTAATTTATGGTAATTTAACAATCAAAGAATTAAAATACTTCAATATATCAATAACACATGACAAAATACTAGGAAGAAATTTCATAACGAATGTTAATAGCAAGCAAGTGGATTTCCTAATGTTATTCTTGAATAGCGGTGTCCTGTGACGTCGCTAATTGTGCGCTGAAAATAAAATGGCGTGTGATACTTCCACTGTTCGCCTGCGGGAGCGTTGTGTCAGAAATACTCAGATTGAGTGTCCTTGCTGTCGCGTCATAGGTTAACGGTACATCCCAGAAATAGTCGTGCAAATTGAGGTCAGCGGTGATGACAAGCCGTGCGGTTGACAGGTGGCGGCGCGGCGGGGAGGGGAGGGAGGTCACCACCCCACCTCCTGTGACGTCATCGAGTAACGGTTAAAATCCTAGCTCCATCCTGAGAATACTACTCAAGTGGGAATTTAAAAATGTTTAATATGAATACCTTCGTAAATATTTGACTTACAATCAAAGTTAAAAGAAAAATCCTTAAAAATGCCATTGGTAATCACCAGATTCAATGATATGAACAACAGTTTTTTGGAAAGCGAAAACAGTGTAGATACCGATGTGTCACCGGCTATAACATTCATTACCTGTGAACTCGACGTATCACATGTAGAAATATTTGAACAATACATATGTTAATGGTTTATTGGTGGTTGTTTTAATGCTTAGATATGTTTTTTTCAACACTGTGGGACAGTTTTGGTGCAGTGACAGATTTTGCCATTGTGCCACTGTGTGATATTGTGGGCATAAAATCGAAATGACCTGCACAGTGATTTTGAAAACCGAGGCGACTAAAGTGTTAATTAATTAGCCCCACGACTTAAGAAAAAGCTGTTCGCATACCCGAAGTTTAACGCAAGTGGTAAAATAAAATGGACTTCTCCGAAATCGAAGTGTGAAAACTATACTAAATGCAGCAGATGCTCCATTTTGTCTTTTGAAACACAAGAACAAAGATTTCGTCATGCGGGGCCAAGGGCGGAGACATATTATAAAAGTTTAGTAGTATGGCCACATTTTAGCGGTAATCCATCTGATGTTGGTAATATGAGAAAAACGATTCAGAGACACGTATATTGGGCACCTATTAACTGCAAAAAGGAGCGACACGGTCAGGTTCCAACAGGAAGTCATGATTCTGAGCGCCGGTTTTTCCATTCAATAGAGGATATGTTATGTTCCTAGTATTAAAACATTTATTCCCAGCAGCATGAACAAGCCAGAAGCCAATACTCAGCACAGAGACCTCATGCTTTCCGGGAACGAGTGCTGTTTCTGAAGCCTGAGTAGTAGCCAAATGACGGAACTTCTTGGTCAGCCAATAGGAGTCATTCCCAGGCGAATAGGCTAAATGTTTATATTTTGTTTCTATGTTGCTGAAAATTGGAGAAGAGAAGAGCTCCAAGGCTGGGAGAATAAGCAGAGTTGAGCTGGGACACCACGGTTCCATGGGAGAACATTCTGTTCCTGAATTCGCCGCCTGCTGCATGTTGTTCAGCCATCTGAGGTCCCAAGCATACCAGCCTGGGTCCGACTTCACGAGACACGGTCCTGTTATACGCAGTGGAGACAAGTACCTGTTTGGGAGAGGCCTCCAGACGCACTGCGGTCGCAGGGGAGCCGTCACAACACGATACCACCTAGGCGACTACCCCCACTACAACACTCAGTCTATATATCTGTTACTACAGCTGTGGCCAGACGTATTGGTGGACGGCTCCAAACGCGCCGTTACAAAATCGTGCACTTAACAGTTAAATTCACCTATTATAGCCGAAATTTGAGGGCATCTTCGAATGCGCCGTTGCCAAACTGTGCACTTGACAGTTAAATTCACCCGTTTACTTGCAATAATAGTCTGTGCGTTGACGCACGTACTAGGCAACACAGGATGCTCAGCGTTGCCATTTTCTAGTGTTAGAAAAGGAGCAATACGCAAGAATGATGCCAAGTGCGGCAACAGCGCAATCACAGCTACTCGCCAGTTTCTCTGGACACAGCTATAGCTTGTAGTAATAGTTTGTGCGTTGACTCTCATACTAAGGAACACAGGATGAATGTCGTTACAATTTTCTAGTGTTGGAGAGAGAGCGCTACTCGAGAATGTTCCGAACTGCGGCAACAGCGCTGTTGCACTCAACCGCCAATTTTCCTGGCCACAGCTATAGTGATGCACAAGCTCCTGGTTCGAATAAAATTCACGATTAATTCTCATGTTCTCAAAAATACAATACAGTGTCTGTTCAAAATGAATCACTTTTCAATTAATAAACGTTACATTTTTATATTGTTTGAAAATCAAATATATTCTTTGTAATTTTTTTTATAATTCATGCCACTTCCCATCCACTTGTTCTTATTCATTTTTATGTGCGAGATCATGTAGGTCAACCAAAGTTAATTAAATTACTAGCTATTCTCTATTCAGTACTCAAATGAGACGTTTCAATATTGATTATTTTGGAGGTTCAATTATTTTTTAATTACTGGATTCAGCAGTGCTTTGAATGATATGGAATAAAAAACGGAAGCAGGAATTGATAATATTTCTGCAGAACTCCTAAAACCTCTAGAAAATTAACGAATACAAATTTTTTTTAATTGATATTAAAAATTTAAGAAACAGAAGATTTTCGAACGGGATTTTATGTAAGTATTGTGTTCACACTCCGAAAAAAGTAGCATGCTGACAAATATGAAAATTATCTCACAGTGAGTCTAACATCACAGTCTTAAAAACTACTAATTAGGGTAACATGCAGAGGAATAGGATCAAAAGTGGAAGATCCGTTTGAGTTTTAAAACAATATGGCTTCAAGAGAAGCAATTGTCCCACGAAGATAGACACTGGAAGCGTGGATCAAGAAAAACGAGGATACGTTTATGTTATCAGTGCTTACAAAAATCCTTTAATAATGTTGCACGAACAAGAAGTAAATTTTTTTTAAAATTTCAGGACTCAAATATTAATAGAGATGAATAGCTTATAATTTGTAAATACAACGTTCAGGTGGCTATAATAAAAGTGGAGAAAACTGATTGTGGTGGGTGAGCAGTAACTCAAGCATTCAAGAATGTGAGGGTTAGAATCCCCGTCCGGACATCCAGATTTGAATTTTTCATGGTTTCCCCAAATCACTCCAGTAGAATGCCGGGATGTTAATGAGGGGGTAAGCCAAGGTTGTATTCCATCCCCACTAATATTCAACTTTTATGTAGAGGACTGTAGGGAATTAAAATTGGAAGAAGAAACAAACAGCATTCTGCGATTTGCTGACGACATTGTCCTATTAGGATATAATTGCGATGATGTTAAGAATTTACTGATTGAAATTAATAGAATACTGGAAGGAGAATTTGGTCTAACTATGAATAAAATCAAGTCGCGAAATAACAATGATAGTAGTTTAAATATACGAACTGGATGGACAATGTGCATTAAAAGAAGAAGGAAGAAAATTTTGTTTTTAAAAACGTAAAATTAAAGCCGATGGCCAAAGTATGAACGATATCAAACTCAACATAGAATTAGCAACAACAAAAAAATGACCCCAGGACGCAGAAAGAAGTTTCTAAAACTGTATGGAAGGGATGCTTGGACTTTAGGAATTCAACTTAACTATTTGTAAAATTTGCAACACCAACAAGGAGACATGTCATCAGTCAAATTTATTCCAAGGGTAACGAACATAACAATACACATGTACTGGCGGAAATTAAATGTGCAACACCCAGACGGAGTTGTAGAAAAATGAATGAAATTTGGTCCCAAGTATTGCATATGAAGTGTATTAAATGATTAAAAATCGAAAGTTTTACCAGTAAAAGTATAAGAATTACGGAACCATTTATTATGCAAAATTTATATGTTTTTGCATATAAGTGGTGAACAGTATGGTGTAACATGACTTATTTTTGCCTACAAGTTCTTGTTGACCAAGTAACTGCAAGTTACGAACGTCATGATTGAACACTGGTTGCTGATGATGCACGGGCTTTGCAGCGGAAGCAGCGTCATGAATATGGAAATGGCTATACTGTGATGTTGTGGTTTGCAGATCATTGTTCCCTTTACTATCTTGCATCGGGTTCACACGTTCCATATTGTTCATACGCTCCACAACTGTGTACACACTTTGACAATAAATTTGGCCGCCGCTGAAAAATTCTATCAGTCTTATTTTGTAGGAAACAGTAATGCAGTACTGGCAAGCCAGTATTGCGTTACTGTTTCTTAGGGCGACATTGATGTCAGATTGTGCAAAATAAGAGTGATAGAATTTTTCAGCGGCGGCCTAATTTATTGTCAAAGTGTGTGTACACTCCTCCGTTTATTGGTACATGCTTCTAGTTGATGTTAAATTCTCGGAGAATTATTATTAACATGACTTGAACCTTTACCTCCATAACAGAAAATAAACTCCACCATTGAACAGACGAATAAGAACTGGAAAACTCTTAGAAGGAGATAGTAGGTAGTACGTACCTAACGTGACCATACGTCCCGCTTTAAGGCTTTCTGTCCCGCTGTCCCCAGAGAAAGTAAAAATATCCCACTTTTTCAAACAAAGCGACAATTTAATGTAACTATCTATTAATGTCTAAAACAGAAGATGCTGTTTTTGCCGCGGGGTGGTCGAGTCGACGTATGGACCATTGCCGATCACGTAAGGATTTATTAGCTGCAGCCAATATATGGAAATATTTTCGAAGTGTTTTCGCTTATTTCCATCTACGTCCCAGATAAAAAAATCATTAGCTGGAACGCTGAGAATGCTGCTGCTAAAGACCGTTGGGCGGAATTATTTCAACACTTCCGTGCTAACACTCTCAGCTATTGAGTACGTTATGTGTCTGCCTGGAAGTAACGCACCTGTTGAAAGAATTTTTTCTCTAATAAATAAAATATGTACAAGTGACAACACACAGTTACTGAAAGCCGTTTTGATTACCGAGACTAATATCAACAAATCACGTAATGAGCTCCATTCCAACTTGAAAACGGGACCCGATGTTTTGAAACTGATTTGTTCCGCCGGTAAATATAAAACAACTGGCCAGTTAGACGCTAGATTTCAGAAACTAAGGCTAAGTAACTCAGCTAACATGTAACAGATTATACTTATTATAAGTGTTCTTCGTTTTTGAATAAATAAAATACGAAAAACAATTTTTTACAAAATTCCTCACACGTCCCGCTCTGACGAAAAATATAAATGGTCACGTTATAGGGCCTACATACCGTCAGATAATTTCGAAAGGCGCAGTTATATCAAAACTAGAAATAAAAACGGATTTTACTGTCACAGCTTTAAGAGACTACATTTATTTTCAGACATTCGTAATGTCTTTATTACAGTCTGGAAGGGACAGTAAAGCAACATTTTCTTTTTAACCATTCACGCCTTGCCAATCCGTGGTCTTAAACGTGATAGTAAATGAAGGAAGAGAAGTGTATCTCCATACCACTGTCTATCGTTTTGTTATCTGAAATGAGTATTTCTGATTTAGGAACAGAGAACCATTCTACAATTGAATTATTGTTGCATTTACCCAACTGCTTTACTACGCCAATGCATTTTGCAAAATTATGCTTGCCAAAAAGAATAAAAATGCGACCAAATTTAACTGTGGAGAATTGATTAACACTATAGAATGATTTTTTACATGTTACCAGTTTCTTTCGCTATTCTGTAGTGAGTGGTTTTCATTCAGTCCTGGCTGAGTGGAAAACCAAACAAGGTATTCATTATTGTTCTCGAACGTTTCGCAGTGTGACGTGTGAGGGCGACGGTCAACCCCCGGGGGTTCGTACATTGTTTCCGCTTCCAGCTCCAATGTTTAGCTCAGAAGCAAACAAGGCACCAATTGTCAACAGAAGAAGCCGTTACTTGTGCTGTCGACCATGTAGTTACAAACATAAACTTCAACCTCTCGTAACGTACATGAAAACAACGATGTTGGCTAACGCAATAATCGTTGTTTACTTTTTGTTATTCCACAATGGGATATGTGTTTTATGCTCACCAACAAGTTAACCAGCAATCATGGGAACATAGTTCATTCAAATCATGCCATATCCGGATCAGTAAGGAAATAAATTAATCTTTTATTTCTGTGAGGCGAAGTTATATAATCTTAAAACATTCATTATTAAATAACGTCCTTTATATTAGTCATTTTTAAGTTTCCATTGCCATTTAATTTATTTGAAATGGGGCATATGAATCGGTGGAATAATTTCACCACCATCCTTCTCTTTTCCTTCACGAATTTTAATTTTATAATTTTTTTAACTGTTCACCATTTCATTATCAATGAACAGTCGTCGTAACTATTAGCGCCATCACTAAAGAAAAAGAATTTATTGCAATCACACGTGACAAATACAATACATAGAGCAAGGTAAAAAGAGATTTTACCCTACTTTAGTGACAACGATGCGCATGCCTATTGTAACCTTGCCGTGAAGTTACTTCTCGATATGGGATTATCTGAATGTAAACTAACTGATAGGCGACTGTTCATTGATAACTCCAAAAAAAATTAAAGTATGCTTTAAAAAAATTGACGTCTGTTTTATTCCACATTTGAATACGATATGCTTTCATCCCAATTGCCCATTCAACCAACCTCAAATAAGGATATTAAATTAGATTTCCAAAACTTAATTAGTACGAACATCAATGGTGAGCACAAAATACCCTTGCTTTATGAGTCTTTGGGACAATTGTGAAAAACAAAATCACTGGTAACAAAAATTGAGATGTTTAACGGTGGGTAATTGTATTTATAACTATCTTCATATTTGGTCACTGGTTTGATGAATACTCTAATACCCATCACAACAGCTTCATGATCACTTATTCCTTCTACAACCAGCGTGCTGACGGACTCCGCAATTATGCACAGGATTTCCAAAAACATAATGGATTCTGTAGAATCAATTCAAGATACATTAGACAATCTCAAGACCGATGGTGAATTGAAGACTGAGAATAAAATCTTTTTTTGAGTTTCTCAAGTTCACTTTATATCAGTTTTCATGATAATTACACTGGTCATTTGCAATGGTTTAATTCACTTGCTTTGTTAATAAACACTGGTTTCGGTCATTTTTGTCAGCAGTAAAAATCACAGATTCTATTCAATTCGTGTCTCGGTGTTAAATCCAAGTGACATCCCTAATGGATAACATTACTACATTTATGTTCCAAAATTCATTACAATATCTTTTGCGTTATGTTAATTTATCTAAAACAAGGAAAACTGACACCACTGTACTTTATCCCTTCCATATGTATCTGAATACCACAGTATTTTGCACATTATTCGTTCTTATTAATTTTCATTATGTAAGATAATTGGTTTTAAGAATTAATGAAAGTGGCATTTAGTTTTTATTCCTCTGTGAAATAAAATTAAGTCGGACAAATAAGTTGTATATTATTCTTAGATTCCTTAAAAACTTCTCATAACTTATATGCACCGTAGCGAAAGTTGTTGGTGCGAACTGGCATGGATCGACGTCGTTGGTGTCGCGTCTGAAGCCCATAGTCTGGAGTGAATCCAAATGGATTGGTATGAGATGGCCTGGTGCCACATGGATCGCTCGTGAAAGGGAGTCTTTAGTACCTCCGCGATCCAGTTTGCGGCGCCTCAGCGCACTGAGCCAATCTAAGGTGCCCTTGAATAGCCGCCCATACACACACACACATGTGCGCGAATAAGCTCGCTTAAGATTTGCGCACAGATATTCTCGCGACGATCCAGTACTTGTGAGAGCCCATACACAGGAACATCAGTTTCACAAATTTGTCGTTCAGCTGGCTCGCCGCGCTCAAATTATTGTGTTTATGGTAGTGGTCTACCGATTTATCCGTCATGATTTCCTGGCTCGCGGCTTACTGGGAATTCAAAAACATCGCGAGCCAAGTGTAGTGAGGTTATGTTACAAGCGAGGTGACAATATTGAACTGAAACAGGTTTTTAAGTTCTAAACAAAACAATGTATTTATTCGCGCAGCAGCTTATATTAGAGCTGTAAAAAAAAAAAAAAAAAAAAAAAAAAAAAAAAAAAAAAAAAAAAAAAAAAAGAAACGGACAGTATGATAAAAAAAGTGGTTGCAGGAAGCTTATAAACATGATAATATACTGCTACCAGTTCTATTTGAAAAGCATGTTCTTAGATTTCTTCAGTATTACATAAATGGACAGATACATCTTCCTATGCATTTCCTCAATATCATTCTTCTTCCCCTTCATAATTTGGGCTTCCTATATTGCTGATACTGTCCATTGGTTAGTGTTGATCTCTCATGAACAATAGTAAGTCGTAGTAATAGCGTAAATTAGTTTTGCAGATTTCGTCTTCGCCTATTCCACTTCTTGCTGAGTTTTCATTTATGCATATATGTGTCTTGCGAAAAGCACTCCACAAAGAATGTATTTTCTTTTTTATTAATGCACCATCAACTTTTATACTATATTTCCCACAAACCTCTATCAATGCACTATACCCTATTTTTTTTAAAAATTCTGTTCTCGTACTCTTTTTGGTTTCACCTTCCAAATGCAGTGTGTTGCCGATATGTCGCAATGAAATCAGCTACGAATTCTCTGCTCATCTTACTTAACTTGTTAGACATTCAGCAAGTCTTATCTGACGCGAGTAAATTCTTAAGTGAGATATCTGTGTGTATGGTTACCGTCGCGCATGCTCGCCAGGTTCAAATATGTAACGATTGTTATTGGCTTGTGATGCGGATCGTAGTTATACAATTAACACACACATTTTATCGTCTATATGGATCGCCACGGAATTACTGGCGCACAAATGTGTGTGTATATGCCTAGCTATTAATTGTAAATCGGCATGAATTATTTTGGCTTGAGAGCCATGATAATAATAATAATTCCGTGTGGTCGTAATGAGCCATGATAGGATAGCCGAGGTAATAAAAAGTTAGAATCAAAGGTATCAGAAAGGAGACTGGAAATAATAGCTGAACGAGATAATAGAAGTCACAACAGAACGACAAAATCTATCTTTAACTGATCTTAAATGGATTTCCCAAGTCTCACACATAGTAACAAAATATAACACAATAGGTGAATAACAGGATATATTGCCACTATTCCCTGTTACAATAATTCTCAATCATAGACACAAAACTCGTGAAAGGTATCATCAAACCAAAGGTAATCTACTCGACATCGAAAATGTTAAAAGCTTACTAATGTTCTACTATCATAGACATAAAGGAGAAGCCGTAGGGAAAACAGTGACTATGAAACTGATTAACTTTTTTTTATTGCCTGCTAATTTATTTTCTTTATCCTGTTTCTGGATGCAAAAGACAAAGATATGAATGAAATTTTGCATCAAATCGGATCAAGATCGCTCGGAAATGTCAGATTCCACTACAAGGAATGATGGAATGCGCCATGTCAGATTCCACTACAGGGAATGATGAAATGCGGTGAAGAGTGGGGAAAGGACGTCCCTTTGCCTTTCGGATTAAGAGATCTGCGAAAAGCCGAAGTTTTTTTTTCTTTTTTTAAATATGGCTTTTCGCCTCTTCGACGTCGAGGCCATTAGAGGCGGGAAATGACAGGGGCCAAGAACGAGAAGGAATTCGGCCATGGTATTTTGAAGGAACCATCCCGGCACTCTCCTGGAGTGATTTGGAGAAACAATGGAAAGCCCAAATCTGGATCGGCGGGGATTCGAACCCACGTCCTCCCGATGCGAGGCCAGAACGTTAACCGTTCACCAACCACCCTCAGCACCGGATTGCGGAATGATGGTTTTACTAGTTCTTTTTCTGACAAGATACTTATTCTTCTGGTAATACTTTATCATATGCGTTAATTAAATATTGGCACAGTTATTTATTTATTTTTTTTAAGAAAAAGGTAATGAGCCATAGTAATAGATATCAGATTACATTGTTTTTATTGCAGTTTTTTCACTCATCCCGTATGTTCAAGTAGTCTGTCTCTATAACTCTGCTATTGCTATATGAACTTTCGTTATCATCTGCACTTATGTGTTACACAGAAGAGACCCCCAAAAAGCAATTGTCCGCCAAGAATGGACAGGAAGAATCGATTATAATAAATTATAAGGAACAGTGATAAAATGAGGCACCCTGCCGAATTGGCTTATACCGTATTGGAATTAAGTAGAAACATTAGATACCAATGCTTAGAAATTCTTCTGCAAGCAGTCGAACTGGCTTTTGGCTCACGTCGTGAAAAATTTTAGCACTTAGATCCGGCGAGATACCGTTTTGGAAATAAGTATGAACATCAGATACGGAACCGTAGAAATTGATATTATTAATGCAAGGCCAGAGCGTTACCACTCACCCACCAAGCTCAGTGTAATTTGTTACTCTCTAAGAGTTTTAATGTGTCGTGGCGACAAACTGAAAAAAAAGATTAGTGAGACAAAACGCTTCTTACCATTTGAGTTAGTAATTTATCCTTACATCTTACTGTTTGATCGATAGAAACGCGAAGACATTCTGAGAAATATGAGCTGACGCAACGTTGCCCGATCGGCCCTGTCTGGTAAACACGGTAAGATGATCCACTTTTGCAGAACTTCAGCCGCAAAGCTGGCCAGCATTAAGTTTCTGCTACATCGGAGATGTACCACAGTTCACTTCCAGGAAGCACACAACAGAATAAGAGCTATTTTATTCTCATTTTTCCTTCTTCTTTTTTTCTAATAAGGTCCCCAGAACGATGAAGTACCGGCCCTTGTTAAAAAAAAAAAAGTTGCTCCTGCGGCCAACTCTTAGATGAGATTCCGTCTGTTAAAATTGCGGCGATTTCTTCTACTCTCTCCTCTCCTCTTCAATACTAATATGCTGAAACAGCTGGAAGGAAACTGTCGTTAGTTAAGAAGGAAATAAAGATTGGACCTTGACGAATTACAAATAACCGTTTGAACATTGTCTGGATTAAATCATTGCTGACAATGATTTATGAATCAAACCACAACGTCAGCTTTCAGTACCTCCACTACACGGTATGGCAGGTGACAGAAAAAAAAATCATATAGTTAACATAACATTGTTCACCAAACCTATTACAACTCTGATAGACTTTTTTTTTAAGATACAGAATTTAGTAGTACACTTCAACAATATTGTAAATATTTCAAATAAATTAAATTATGTTGTTTATCACTTTTTTCCCATACATGCGCTTAACCACTTTTATTTTATCTCTGTTTGTTCAAATAGTGATTTGTAGTTTTCACACATGAAGTAGCTATTACGCAACAGCAACATTGTGGCGTAATCCTCCTAATATGAAGTGATAATTTTACATTGCTACAAACCGAAGGTTAGTCACTTAATTCACATTTAAATAAATCGCAGCAATAAGATTTTAAATCAGTGGAACGTAGAGAACAAATTCTTGGTTAGCACTAAAATATCATCACGGTGCATATCTAACTTAGGGTCACTGAAACGTTTGTCGTAAACCGAAGAGCATCCACCTATGGCACTAAAATGAGTCCGTTGAAACGAATACAAAATACATACGTTGAAATGTGAGTAGAAACATTGAGGGAGAAAATTTAACTGAGATTGTAATTGCTAAAGGCTAAGTATAAATCCTTTTGAAGGGTCCACCCAATCTTCGGGTTCAATAAAAAGCTTAGCTTTGTAATTGCTAAATGATCTCTAAAGTTCAGCAGGGTACGTATCTACTAAGTTGAGTGTATAAAGCACTATTGATATTCTGTATTCGTACAAATTCCTTTGTAGAAATTAGGGTTGCTATAGATACTCGCTTTAATTGACGCTTCTACTAAAGATTGTTCATTCTTCTAGGTATAACTTTGAGTATATTTTTAAAAATGAGAATGCTGTCATTGTTTGCTATCGAAACAAATGCATTTTTACTGAACTAAAACCAAGTGTGTTAAAGACTTAAATAATAACAGTTATTTAAAATATTAGGTTCTGTAGATGAAATATCAGATACTTGAGAACCTCACTGTTTCGATTAAAAGTAATATTAAGTGGCATAAAAAAATTTATGACAGAAGTTATAAATCACTAGTAAGACAGGGAGTGTTTTAAACCGGCAGCTGCTTAGGATTTCTGTTCTCAGTTAATGTAATGGATAGTAGTACATCCACTAAGGTCCAGTCTGATACACGCTTTCTGCATTTTTCAGAGCACCCATCTAAACAAAGTTGGCGAAGCATTCCGCCTCTCCGCCGGCAGTTCTCAACTTCACTCGTGCGTCCACATCCAAATTCATCCGTCGTGTTACTCGGAAACTGAAAACTCCGTGGGTCTCAGAAGATGTTCTACAGCCTTTAGACGCGGAAATATACTCTAAAACAACAAGGTATGTCAATATTTCCAGTTCATCTGTTCCGCCTACCCTCCCGAATCCCCCCTCCTCCCCCGCAGACCTAATTTCAGAACAAACAATTCCAGTCGCTGTGATGACATGTTAATGCTAACATCATTTCACTTTCTGTATTTTTATACGCTTTCAAAAGCCATTTTTGCGTTTATATTCGTCATATTTTATCACCGTCCACTCTTCTGTTTTATTTCAACTCCATAATTACAGCGGGCACGACATTTCTCCGCTGGGAGAGCAAATTAACGTAACCGTTAATTATTTAGCGGTCTCAGGCAACAGGGCCTTCTTGTCATTAATATTCCTGTTACCTCAGCCGCATAGTTGAAATATTTATTACGATTCTAAAAAGGATCAGATCTTTGTGATTAATGTGATACTAATGATATCTGAGCTTTGTTTCACGTAACAAGTCTACTGGGATTGAAGTTATAAAAGTTGTAGTTAAAATATTCGTTGATTTTAATTTCGCTAAAGAAGTGAAACTCAGAACAAATTATTTATGACTGTAGATCTGTGCCTTGTTTTTACACGACCTAACCTACCAGCAATTTAAAAACAGCTTCTTTTATTTTGAATTTAAGACAGTTCCTCTGATTCCAAATAAGAATAATTTCGGTAGTGCATAAATAATGGCGTCAATTAGATAACTTCTTCAGTTGAAAATAAAATAAAAAAAATTCTTTTAACAACCCGAAAAGTTTATATTTCGAGAAGGCAACTATTATGGGCGCTGCTGTGAAATATAGAAGCTTCAGAACAATTCATTGCTTTCTGTGAAAGTACTACGGCTATTACAAACATAACATGTGGTAGAGTCATATGTTGTTGATGGTATTTGCACATCAGTATGAGAGGGGATGAGGGAGGGGGGGGAGGAGAGCTGACGTGAAATTGCAGCTTCTGATGAGTTTTCTGTTACCCACAACTGGAAAATACGTTGTTCAGCTAATTGGCTTCTGCTTATGTGTAGTCATATCGTAGATTGTGAAGGCTCACATTTTCGGCGTCATAAACTGTATTAAATTATTCTTCATAAGTGATTAATGGCATTTATTATTATTCTTACTACACGATGAGTAGCCGTTCGATAACACATAAAGCAAAATATCAACCAGTTTAACCAAATAACAACGAAAATATTTTCAAACATAAATGCTTTGTTCTAAATGTTGGAGGAAATATTGGCTAAAATTGTTCTTTTTCTTCTTGGTCCGAATGGGACGCATTGTTAACTTTGTGCTCTCTTTTTTTGTTCAGAATACCAGCAGTTACACGAAATACTGAGATATTTAATCATATCTAACGCAACTGTAGCTGGAAGTCCGCTAATCTAAAAGAAAATACGTTTGTAATTTGCGATACATTCGAATGCTTTTGAACAATAGACAGGGAAGACAATATCACTTGCTGAGATTTAATCTATCTCTAACGATGGCATCTACTTGAAATCATGACACAGTGTAGAAAAGATGCCATTTAAAGTACCGAAACTATTGCTTGCTTGCTCGTGGCATCACGCCTCGTCGATGTCGAGGTCATTAGAGGCGGGATAGGACTGGGCACAAAGAACGGGAAGGAATTTGGCCGTGACCTTTCGAAGAAACCTTGATGGCATTCGCCTGGAGTGATTTCGGGAAACCACGGAAGCACGAAATCTGTATCGCCGGACCGGGACTCGAACCCGCGTTCTCCTGAAACTGTTTACTTAACAGTAGTAATCGTACGATAATGATTTTGTATTTAAACTGAAACGCCACGGAAGAAAAAAAAAAAACAGCTACACCAGAAGCAATTATTACAGTAGCACGAACTTTGCAACCAAAGTATTGGCTAATAGTTAAATGAAAGTTACAGTACACACCCAAAACTGTGAATGAGCTTTACAAAAATTAGTATAATTATCATGCACTAAGAAATGTTTTGTCTGATACACAGCTCACCAGACACAGACTCGTAAATTCGATGTTAAGGGATCCTATGAATTCGAGCTAGTGTTAGCAGCGGCTTCGTTATATTCCGAATATGCGAGAGGACAGCGGGGTAAATGTTTATACGACTGTGGACTGCTAACATGTTTGTAATAAATAATAAATGCCATTTACAGGAGTAGGCAGTCAAACTTCATACATCACCAGGTATCGACAGACAATGTAATAGCTGCAGCGTCCATCTGTCATTGCTTCTTTTATAGTAATCAAGGCAACATTATTAGTGGACTCTTTGGTGATGTACTATGCGATACCGATTGTGACTGACATTTCTTTGACAGGTATAAATATGTATAAATTTTCTTCTAAGCTTTAATAAGTGTCGTTCGGGATTTCTCGAAATGGATACTTCTTTATCGTCTTAGTCTACACTTACATAGTAAATATATCACGGTGAGGATATTAACTTGTGAGCAAAACTTTGTTTTATGACGAGTTTGAAATACCTTTATTTTTATACCATGGCATCTCAAGATGATATTGCTGTCATAGATAGACCATGGCGGGTAACGGAAGGGAGAAAGAGTACTAGAACAATTGAAAACCGATAAAATTTTAATGCTGTAAGAAACTTGCGTTGTAGAAATCAATCATTTTACTATCTGCATACAGTTCATTATTTCACTAAACTGGTTAAACGTAATTTTATTAAACTAAGGTGCATATTTCATAACCATTCTTAATCATTTTTTGTGTATATACTTAATGTGAAACAAGCTCTTCATGATTCGCTGATATGTTGAGCGCGAGCGTACGATCGCATGCCTAATTTTACTACAGTGTAGCGGCTAGATAGTGCCTCTTATTATCATAGGCGTTATTAATTTACAAACACATCTACCTGTTCATTTTCTGCTAACTTGCTGCCGTCCTATGATCGAGACTAGAACTTGCAAAACTATTACTCCACGACGGAAGGTTCAATTATGTTCCTAGTACTGATGTAAGATGCTTTCATTTTTCAGGGTTCTGGGTAATAGTTCGCTATTTTTTTTCCAACCATCAATTATCACCATCATCATTTTGTAACTTTTCCATTTTCCTGTTTCAGAAGCTATACTTATTTTCAAAGCAAAGCTCTATCTGCTACAGTCTTGCTAGGCCTGTTGTAGTTTTAATGGAGGGATGGATGTGTTGCCATGTTTCTGTGAAAGGGTAACTTATGTTCTATGTGTCAAATGCAGTTCTTATTTGTGAGATGTTTAGTTCATGAGGCGAATATTGGTGACCATCCTAGCATTACCTACTCAGGATTTCTCAAACTTATACCTCAACGTACCGGCATTAAATTTCCCAGTCAATGGCGAACTCCATTAAAAATTAGTCGGTTTTTTTAATGGATTTTTATGTAAAAAAAAAGTAATACAGCCACAAAGAGCAATATGTTAGTAATGTGATTGATGTGCTTGTTTCTTGATGCAAGTACAGTAGATTTTAGAAGAAATTTTCTTCTATTTCAGTCTCAATTAACATTCAGCCCTCAGTCCATTCCCGAATTTCGTTTTCATCAGAACCAGTTTTGAAAACCTACTCTCATATAGGTAAGTTGCCACGAGGTACAAAAGGAAATTCACCTCTTTACATGAGAGGTCCGAACATTCTTCCTGTTTTGCTGCCCAAAAATCAATTAATTAAACTTTTTTTTAAAGGCAGCTTGAAGAGTCAGATCTGCAGACATTTCCAAAAATGATTCATGTTGCCAAACCTAAGGCAGTGGTACCGATTAATGGTAATCTATAGTGAAATGTAGAATTCGAACCTTGGGACGTTTTTGACGTTCCCGAATTTACCTAAAATCTACTTAGGGGGCATCATTAAATTACATGAGGTGATTTTCCGGATTTCCGGACCCCCCCCCCCCCTCCTGTGGTGAGACTTCGTGAGATCTGGCCCGACGAAATACCCCCCTAAAATAGACTTTCACCTTTTTTAGCTAAACTGTCCAACAATTTTTCAAAAACCTCACGTGAGATTCCCGTAGACCCCCCCCCCCCCCTTATTTCACCTCGCTGTAATGAAACAATAAGAAACTTCTCGGATTTCAGTAGCATGGACAAAGATAAATTATAATCAGAAAACTAACAAGGGAAGTGATGAATTATTTACGGAATGATTGGTCGCAGGTGCATCGAGACGGCTAGTCAGCCGTCATAACGCACATCTTGTCGCGAACCCCTTACGATCAACTGGTGAACCCCAACGGGTTCGCGTACCCCACTCTGAGAATCCCTTACCTAGGTTATTGCGGAAAACCGTCTTTGACAGACCCGCAATCAGGACGGGTAGTACGCGGGGTGCGATATTTAAAACTAGGTCTGTGGTATTGTACCTATCCCACCCATTGTAGTCACGCTGACTGATTGTTTTACATAAAATTACTTAGTCAAATATGAATGTAAAAACTATTCAACCGTTTGTGCCAGGACATTAACCTGAGGCAGTCACTCCTTCCCAAATTGTTAGGTTATTGTTTTTACTAGCGTTCGACGACTGGTCGACCTCTTGGTCAGATTCTGGAAGAGGAAATCAGACAAAGAACGTTAAAGAATTAGGCCATACACTCTTGAAAGAACCAACATGGCAAGCACCCTGAGTGATTTCGAGAAAATATGGCCGGATGAAGATTTGAAACTGTGTCCTCCTGAATTTCAGGCTTGAACGATAAGCTCTCGTACCTTAGGGCTTAAAACTGTTGAAATCACAAGAAAATTGAAGCTTTGTAGATGGTATGATTATATTCTTCCAGTGTCTTATCCACTGAGTACCAAAACTGTTACCTGAGTTACCTATTAATCTAACAGAATTTTTTAATATAAATATATATCCAGGTTGCTGCTGTATCGCCCACGTTTATGCCGTGATATCACGAATTGTTTTATTTTTTTAGTTATTTGATGTTTTAAATACAAACCTCGTGACCTTTTAATGACAACGCAGGGGCTAGTGAACCACTGGTTTGAGTTCGATAATTGAGTGCTGTGTGCATCCTCTATTGAATCAGCATGCTTTCGCACCTGGCTTGCAAAAAGCAATTTGACTTCAGTCAATGCAACTGTCGCGGAATTTCTGAGAAGCTTAAGAGAAACTATTAAACCTACTATTTAACTATTTTGACACAAAACGTTAATGGAAAAGGCTGTACATATGTCCAGTCCAAAAGTTATGATCTCTTACGTTTTCTATCCCATCTGTTTTTCTAGGACGTACGGTTACCTAATATTCGAAATATTTCTCAAGCATATACACAATGAAAACGATGGTACAATGAATTAACATACGCATAAGTTATAATTTTTGCATAAAGATGGTTTTTATAATTATTTTAGTATTATTATCTAGGTGAAGATATACATCGAAGATGAGAGGATTCATTAAAACCATAAACATGTTTTGGTTGTATCAAATGGCCACATTTATTTAATTAAATACTTTAATTTTATCATGTGCCCAATGCCTTTAGCGTCCACATTTTTATTAGAATTAATGACAGCGACGCAAAGAAGTGTTTTTAATGTTTGTGGAACCACTGCGGATATGCGTTATTATTACGAGTGATCGAAAGGTCTAAAGGAGAGTAGCAGGTCAGTGTCCTTGAGTGGGGACCGTGGCTTTTGTCATGAGGATGACACGTGGTCTGTCCTTCACCCAAAATACCGACCGACCAAAGCCACTATTAATGAGTGGATGGACATTTGACAAGAAGAAATACAGTTTGTGTGAGATAAATGAGTTTTGGAGACTTCAGAAAATCTTTGACAAGAACAGGACGCAGCGTATTTAGGTACTTTAAAGCGGGGTGTGGAAAAGACAGCCGAAGCAGTAGTTTCAACGAACATTTGGAGAGAGACTCCACCGATACGGCATATAGTCCAGTAACGGGGTGGTTTTCAGTTGCATTATATCACGTAGAAGATTATTTTCCCTTATCTTGTATATATTGGTTAGAGTATGCAGAAACCAAGTTTTCGACCTTCAACACCCTCGGCACAATTTTCTGTGGCCAAAAAACATCCAAATTTTGGTACTTTTTTCAGTTTTTCGTCTATAACTCCTTCCTGATGAGTCCTAGCAAGAAATACTCTATTTCCAATATGAAAGAGGACAAAATTTCCTACAACTTTCGTAGTACAAACTTTTTTCTAAATTCAAAACTAAGCGAGCTAATCGGCCAAATTTCACAGTTTTCCTAAACGTTGGGTTTTTATCTACTTTGCCGCTCAAAATGACCTGAAACCCCAGTATATATAACTGATATATATGTATTTCTATATGAGATAGTATATATATGTACTACTCTTTGATTACTGATGGTCAATTCAATAATCAAATAGCATTGTTGGCCGGGATATACCGAAAGATTGTTCGGCCACCAGGTGACTGTGTACTCTTTTCGCCGCGCCATGCGCTCCTTTGTGGTTATCTAACCTGACCAAGTAATAGTACCGGATGCAGGGAACCTGCACCTTAAGAATCGTTCTGACTTACTTCATATTACAAAGCAAGTTGTTGCAGAGGTGAAGGTCGGGTCAATGACCTTTGAAAATCACTGCTGAGATACCTTAACCACTGAGCTACCAGTCCGTTATATTACCTGATGGTATTTGTACCAGTTTGAAAAACGGATTTGCAAAATTGAAAACATAATATTATGGGAAAAAGTTTATTTACGCAGTCAAAATTAAGTCATAATAAGTCAAAAAGTAGCCATGAATCAATTTTTCTTCCGTTTTAATGGATTGAAACAATGTTTTCCATTTGAATTTGTTCCGTACTTCAAGGAAACGAAGTTGTCTTATATGAAGCATTTAAATCTCTTCAAGATGCAACACCCAACATAAAAAGTTTTGTTCTGGACGGATGATGCCTCCTGCATAAGGTTATGTGGCATCGTAGTGAAGACCTTGGCTGCTTCTGTGGAAAATATGAAGCCTATTTGACAACGAACTATAGATCCAACATCACAGTTATATTTGACGGATACCGAAGCGATGTTGCGCAGAGAGGAATAAAGTCATCTGAAATGTTTTGTAGTTTGAAAACTTGATACTTGACCAGACATCAGTTTCAGTGAGGAAACAAGTGCTGCAGTGGCACAGAGAGTAGCAAGAACCGTGTTATGTTGATACTAATTCAAAAAATGAAAAAGGAGGCATCCAAGATCAACAGGTAAAACAAGATGCAGATGGATTGATCGTTGACGCAGCTATTTCCCAAACAGCAAAATCCGACAGTGTGATAATTGTGAGTATATTGGCTTTCTCATTTTGCTTGGTAACACTTAAGAGTTTGAACCCACACATATCCTCTTCATCCATGCATTTGCAGGATGTTACAATATCAGCATACTTCGGCTATGGGAAAGAAAAATTCTGCTGCCTCATTCAATACCAACCATATCTGAAAGTAACGTACATGCTGACTTCTCAGAACTCCTAGATCATTTGGAGAACACGCAGGGGATCTGCTCATCTTGGAACGGTACGGAAAAATTGCTTCTGGAACATTGGAAGGCTCAGATACGAAATATTTAAGAAATCTGTCCAAAAAATGCATGCAGGCTAGCACAGTTGCCACCATAATCAGATGCGGCAACGTTTCACTCAATATCCACGTACCACAAGTAAGGGATGGTCAAATAGAGAAACGTACCCCTTGCCATGGGTATGAAGGAAAGTCTCGTCCAGTCTTATTCCAGGGGGACGCCGGTTTGAATCCCCGTCCGGGCATCCAGATTTGGATTTTCCATGGTTTCCCCAAATCACTCCAGCTGAATGCCGGGATGCTTCCTCAAAAGGCCAAAACCCTTCCCGTTCCTTGTCCTCAGTCCCATCATGAGTCTAACGACGTCGACGTCGACGAGGCGTAAAACCACAAGAAAAAAATTATAATAAAAGACGCTGCTCCTAAGTTTGCTCCGAAGGTTGTATCATATTAATGCAAGAAACCCGTATTCCACCATGTAGCTGTCGCTAATCAGGACTGCACTGTTCAGCTGCTTGCGAAACTTGCTCTAGCCTGTCTCGTGAAAACGTCCCTGAAATGAAGCTGATGAAGGAGACGAAGAGTTCTTCATGCAATGGATGAATGAGACACAATTCATTGATAAGCCGAGACAATCCAAACGGAGAAGAAATTGATTTATGACCATTTTAAACTTATTAAGAATTTATTATGATTTAATAACTTTGCGTCAAATCATTATGCATTCATTTTCGCTCTTTTATCATCAGTAATACAGCGATATGGTAGCTCAATGGTTAAGGCATCTTACTGCAGATTGAAATCCTGGTCTCAGCAGTGATTTTCAAAGGCCATTGACCCACATTAAGCTCTGTCACAGCTTGCTGTGTAACATGAAGTAAGCCTGAACGACTGTGTGGTTTTGATTCCACCTTAAGCTATAGGTTCCCTGCATCTGGTACTATTACTTGGTCAGGTTAGATAACCACAAAGGAGCGCATTGCGCGGCGAATCGAGAACACTGTCTCCTGGCGGCCGAACAATCCTTCGGTATCTCCCGGCCAACAATGCTATTTGATTATTGAATTGACCATCAGTAATCAAAAGTCTATACTACGTCATATAGAAATACATATATATCAGTTATATATACTGGGGTTTCAGGACATTTTGAGCGGCAAAGTAAGTAAAAGCCCAACTTTTAGGAATTGTGTGAAATTTTGCTGATTTTCGAAGAACTGTAGCTCTCTTAGTTTTGAGTTTAGAAAAAAGTTTGTATTAAAAAAGTTGTAGGAAATTTTGTCCTCTTTCATATTGGAAATAGAGTGTTTCTTGCTAGGACTCATCAGGAAGGAGTTATAGACGAAAAACTGATAAAAGTACCAAAATTGTGATGTTTTTTGGCCACAGAAAATTGTGCCGAGTGTGTTGGAGGTCAAAAACTTGGTTACTGCATACTCTCAACAATATAAACAAGATAAGAAAAACAAGTCTCAAATCTTCTACGTGATTTAATGTTTGTGAGACCCCCTTTTTACGACCCCGTTACTGGACTAATATAGGAACTATGGAACAAGTAGGGATGAATGTTTTAGCAAGTAAGAAATTCTTGTTATAACTATAAATTAATTGTTGTTACGTTTATTCATATGCCCGGCCAGTAGCATCCTATGGACAAAACGCGACGCCTGGTAAGTTGAACGAATCTGTTTTGTGGGGGAGTAAGGCAAACTCAGACATGGACGCAACTGAGGAAGCCGATCTCGTGGACTCACTGTGTGCAGAACTACAACACTAGCTCGTAGCGATATAGTCGCAACTAGTATTAGTTAGTACAGTTGTTACTTGAGTGGTCTCACTCACTTGTAAGTGTGGCTAGATGTTGGGTGTCTGGCACTAGATGTGACTTCAATTACGTTTTGACGGTGCTGCGCTCCGATGGATATGCTGTAATTACTAAATACAGAACTATAGCTGCACTTAACTAATTTCCCATCTCAGTGCCCAGTAAAAGCACAAAGGTGAAGCGATTTATAGATACCATGGCTCAACCATTTCCAGTGAGTTTACCACAACTTTTAACTGAATTTTCCTGTCATTCATACACCGTGTCTCAGAAATATTTCAGTGTTGTAAGATTTTTGTAATACTTATCAAAATGTTAATTTATTTATGTCATCTTTGTTTCTAGTTTTTATACTTGAATTCAGAACAATAATATTCAAAATAACGCGTTTGTCATGTTATATTGAAAATAAATTTCATACTTTGTTTGGGAATTAATGGTCAGTTTGTTATATGTTCAGTTCACGTTTTGCAATAATTTGAGAGAACCCTTTTCATTTATAAAAATAATCTATTGGCAAATATTAAATTAATAATTCTGCTAATACTAAAGTGGCATTCAAACTTCACAATGTGTAGGAACTACACCTGAATTTAAATAGAGAACTTTTAAAATGAATTGAGATCAGTTTCTTACGTGGCTAGTGCGTTTTTCTACTTGGTACTTTTAATTATACATTTATTTTTTTACATTTTTATCTCCCCAATATAAGTTATAATCACTTATTTGCATCAAAATTTTATGTCGTTTATACTGATTTAGGTTATACACTGTCTTTAAGTCTAGCTTTAGATAATTTATTTCTCTGTTCTTAGTTATGATTTTGTTTTAACTTTAAAGTTCACTTACATAGACTCTTTCTTAAAATCTTATGATTGTTTTTAGAAACTGCCAATCTCTTCATTTCATTTGTTCCCCTTTACAAATATTTCCAGACATTTAGTTTAGTTTTAGTAATTTAATTTGTTATAGGCCTACTCGACAACAGTTTTCATTCTTACTCCTCTGCTTTCTTTAATCTCTCTCTCTTAAAGTTCTGAATCTGTGGTTTAATATGTAACTATTTTATGATCTACTATTCACCACCTCTTCCCTAAGCTTTGAGAATGTTTAGCGACGCAAGATGTCTATGATTTAGCCAAACTCGTGACCGTACAGTGAGTAAATCCATGCAGAATTGTGGGCACCTTTCGATGTGTGCCAAACCAATTATATTTTTCTTTATTTACGAGTACCTTACCAATTACTTTTGATGCAATATTCATTCATTGCTTTACACTCACGAAATTTTCGTCGTTCTGGAACACATCATATCAAATTCTTCTTCCCCCTCCAGTTTTTCATCCCGTCAAGCGGCTGTCCGTTTAATTTATCCCTCGGAAGAAACCAATTTTCTTTAAAAGCCATTTCCGCATGACCGGTGAAACATTGCTTGAAAATAATGTTTTTGTGATTGTGTTAAATGCCATAATTTGCAAATTTATTTGGCTTTCAATTTTCTTCTGCTCCGTCCATTGGAATTCCTATAGGTAAATGAACTCATCCATATCATACAACTGGTGTTCAGTCATAGTTAAATGTTACAAACTTTCTTTTCTGCTTATCGCAGTGAACTTATTATTTGATTTGCTATTCTTTGTGTTTTGTTTTTCTTACCGCCAACATTACTCTGGTTATAGTCAACCTGTATGTTATACATGGTGAACATGTTGTATTTGACTTCGAAGAATCATACCGGCACTTGCTTGCACGTTTCCACCTGAGCTCTTTTCAACGACTGAATGTGCATAATATTTTTTTAAAAAGAAACAGTCCTCTTTAGATGTTTCCCTATGTTTTCACTTTTTGCGTTGACGTATGTTACACAATATATTGTTTACTTCACAACTTAACTGTGACGACAAATTGATATTCCTGATTGCACTTCAGCAATTTCTGCTAACTACATTTTTCCATTTCGATGTATTTTTCTTAATAATTGTAGTGCTAGATATCTTCCAGTGTTTTTACCTCAATTTTGAATAGTTATTCCGCTGTTTTCAGTGTTTGTTATTTGTTTAAAACAGGAAATTGTTTTGGCCAATTTTGTATAGCCAATGCATGAAGAAAAATGTTGCCAAATATTTTCAAACCGTTAGCTGTTAGTGCTACTGTGTTTTGTATTTATCTCCATGTAGAAACTGTAATTTTAAGAGTAAATTGGGCACCAAATGAGAATTCACTAAATGAATACAGAAACTCTCCGTAACAAGTTTGATTAAAACGTTCTTTACGGAGACGATGTGAGGATTTTAATTCTTGGCAGTCATACATTCACAAACGCCGAATAGCGTCACCATTACTTGCTCGGATGAACAACGAACAGATTTTCATTTTCCTTTGCTACCTTTTCAGTCTTGGAGTGCATTCTGCGTTAATCAGTTTTGAGGATGGATAATCTGTGCTATACTGACAGCGCTAAGCCCTATTGAGCTATGGCTTTTGATCACTAGGGCGTCCACTTCATGGTTGATTGTCTGCGTAATCCCGAGGTCTATATTTTATGGCGAAATGATTTTATCGGTAGAATATACTACTGAGTAAACCGTAAAACAGCGGATATCTCGTTTTATTCCAATCCATGATTGCATCCTCGACACTTTAGTGGGCTGCAGATTCTAAATTCCTCCACCCGTCAGGCTACTATACTTCATCCGATAAAGATTTTTTTCACTCTTCGTAACTTTACACTACCAATGGAGCCCAACTGTACCGATGTTTCAAGACACTATTGTAACTCGAAATATCTCTCTTACTATTTTTATCTCTTCATCATGGAAACAGCCACTCAAAATTCCCATTTTCTGGTTACTTTTACTTGGACCTTAACTTATTTCAGTACACCTCTGACTAATGTAAATGGGCACTAGTTTCAATATTTCTCTATATACATTCTCTCTTACTCATCTTTCGACTCTGTTCATGAATGAATCTCGTGTGCTAATTTCCATAGCGTCGATGCATATGTTTTCGCTAAGAACTTCTGAGGAAGGCAGCATTTTACCAGCATGCAGAGGAATTCAATCGCTGGTCCACGCGTTCGTAATATTCAATTTTAAGGGGAGTATGGAAAGGGGGGCAATATTCAGAATGAATGTGATAATTGAAGCGGATGATAAAATCAGACCACGGTTGTGGCTGAACGTGATTTAATTAATCGTTTGAAAGCAACATTTGCGGGAGCTGACGTGGCAAAGCTGACGCTTTTCCGTGAAAATATCGCTCACACAAAACAACGGAGAAAGAAAAATGTGGCGTGAAAAGAAGATTAAAGTGTGAACAAAAGCATTTGTTACAAGCTAATAGAAAACGGCTGCAGAACTAAAATACGTTTTGAAATAAAATATCAGATTTCAACACTAGAAGATCCTTTAAGTTATACATCTTTTGAATTTTATTAGCAATTTAGGTTTAAGCGTACCACTTAGTGCCATTTCTTTCCAAATTAATTTTTAAAACTAACAGGGAATTTATTTGGGTGCCAGTGAAATATTTGACATAATTAAATTTGAATTTATTTTTGGAAAGGTCTATAAAAATTATCACACATAAATACTAATTGGTAGGAGCGATCATTGTCATGCAAGATATTTATTATGACTTGAAATTACAACTGACATATATAAAACACAATCATACTTGATTCTCTACAATTACTGATTGTTAAATTTTATCATGATGGAAACAAATGATTTAAATGAGCAGATTGACACTAAAAGAATTCATAATTAACACACACACATTTAACAACTGGTTGCAAGTGGTTGTGGCTTTATGGATTGTCTCCGAGACCTATTAGCCCATGAGCCATTACTGGGTGTGACGGATTCAACGGTGATATTAACGATTCAATTAGTAAATGTTCATTTTACAGCGATGAAGAGTGGTGGATGGCGTCAATAACTGGTGGCGCCGTTGTGGATTATTACGTCATAGCAACGAGCAGCAGTCTCTCAGTCCTGGGGGCGGCGTGCCGTTGCGTCACTTATAATACTACAATTTCACATATTAAAGACATTCTTTGGAAAGATAATTGGTGCGCAGGACTGACATCTCCACGCGGCACCATGTTCTTGCAAAAACTTCCTCGTTCAGTTGTGTCCTCTGCTCACACTTGATTTTCTTTACTCCCCCCGGCTATTCTCCTCACAAGGGCAAGTTCTGACCTTAAAGGCTAGGAACCGCACGAAAACATGCTTAGAATAACAATCATAAACAAGATAGTGGTGTTTGTCATTTCCATGTAAAACGTTGTAGTCTACCCCAAGTAGCATTTTAATAGAGAGAAACAAAGTAATAAGATATCAATACTATATAAACTAAATTATACGTAATTCAGTTTACTTTCTATAAACAGTGCCAAAAACTCTCTGCCTAAAGTACGTTAATATAGCGCAAAACACGCATATAAAGCAGTACCACACACCTGACAGTGCTTATATTACTCCTCAAAGTTCAGATGCGGTATTTCGATGAAGTGGTTAAAACAAAGTGGAAGAGAACAATGTGCACAGCTCACTAAAACCACGTTATCACATTCACTGTAGTCTTGTGTAGTTCGCGAACGAACTAGTTCGGAAGAGTGCTCCCACAGGCGAACAACGCGAACTAGTTCCCAGATCTCTCGCTCCTTAGTTCGTTAGTTCGTTCGATCCTTTCCCGAAGACCAACTTTTGTTTTAGTTTATTATCTAAAAGGAAACACAGTTCCTTGTGGAAACATTTCACTGAAGACACAGATATAAAAATAAAAGAAAAATAAATTGTTCAACATTAATAATTATTGCAGAAGTCACAAACGGAAATTTAACGTGGAATGTGAAATAAAATACACTTTGATCCCATTAACAATCAAAAGACAACCATCGATAACCACAACTACCATAACAAACAAGAGAGCGCGTGCAGTAACGCTAGCAAAGCGAGCGAGCGAGCTGTCTTGGAGGACCTAGTTCGCGAACTAAACAGAGCGCTCCCGGTCGCGAACTAAAGAGAGCGGTACCGTTCGCGAACTAACAGAGCGCTCCCGGTCGCGAACTATAGAGACCGGTACCGTTCGCGAACTAAACAGAGCGCTCCCGGTCGCGAACTATAGAGAGCGGTATCGTTCGCGAACTAAATTGAGCGCTACCGTTCGCGAACTAGCACCATTCGCCGCTAGGGTTTCCAATATTTTTTCGGTTGATGGTAGGAATTTTTTTAAAAAGAATTACCTATAAAAATATGCTACACTTCAAAAATATAATATTTTACGAAAGAGTAGAAAATGATAAAAGGTATGTTTTTACTATTTCATTTTTTAAGCCATATTTTTTGCACTTCTTTCATCTTTAATTCTTTTTTGTCTACAGTTAAATTGTCATATGCTTTATCGCTTTCAGTTGTCAAATTAATTTCGAGAAAAAGCTAATTTTTTATTCATAAAATACTTCTCTTACTTTTACCTGGATTTCGTGTAATATTGTTATTTAAGAGTAAAGTTTGTTCACTTTGATATTCATTTTTTCTCTCAAATTTATAACCTCTAATATAGTCTCACAGTCATCAAATGAAACCCTGTGATTTGAATTTAATTTTTGGATTTTGTATAGCCAATTGCTTTAATTAAAATCTAACTATTTACTAAGATACTCCAGACATTTCTCAACGAATACTAGAGCATAATTTTTTTTATATTATCACTTTCTGTGGAGAATTTGGTTTCTAAAGGCTTTTTCTTGTTTTCTTAACCAAAGAAACAGTATCTTTTACATTTTTCTAGCACTGATTTTAAAGCTGACATAATATAATACTTATCTCAGTCTGTTTGTTAACAGCTTTGTGAAAGTGATGAAAGAAATGACTTGCGAAATTCAAAAAGATTTTAACTTTTGTGTCTTCATCAGTTTCATTCGTCTCCAAAAAATTGTGAATGTGTGTTGGATTATTCTCCCCTTCACTAATAAAATAATAGCTCAATGACTTCCAATTCACTGGAAATTTACGCACTTTCGTTATTGCTACCACTTTCTCATTCAAGGGTCACTGTTATTTTTATATGTCTAATTATTTGATATCACATTGGAAGTATTAATGTTATTTTTCTTAATGATATAGGTATTACTATTTCTGTCATATAGTACTTAAGTTGTAGCCAATAGTAGAATTATATTTTGTCCATGATTTCCAAAACTTTATTTATATAAAATAGCCGATTACTTATAAACGGGTATTTTAATTCATCAAAATAAACGCGTTTATAATATTTTATAAGTAATGTTGTGTTGTTGTTGTTGTTGTTGTTGTTGGGGTTTAAGGGTGCGTCGACGGCAGGATCATTAGCGCCTTTTATAAGTTTCTTCCATGAACTAATAAACAAATCCATTTAAAAAATTAATATTCTACGAATGCATGTAAAGTAAATAGTAAAAACAGCACAATTATTCAATTTACCCATTTGTGTAAAGTACAATGAGCACTTTGGTTTATCGGTTCCAACTGTTCATGCTAATTTAATTTGAAAGGGCTATTATTAAGCAATAACTTTTGTTAAGAAGGTCATATTAAATTCCATTTAGAAACGACAAAAAAATGAATATGTCCTAATAAAACTGACTTAACAAAGAAAATAGCGCGTGCAGTAGCGGTAGCAAGGCGAGCGAACGATCTGTTTCTCTGAATTCGAGACGCGAACTAACGAACTAAAAGAGCGAACTAGTTCGCGAGGGAGCTGCGAACTAAACTGAGCGCTCCCCTTCGCGAACTATTATGCGCAAGTCTAATTCACTGTGCCACACTGGTAGGTCGGGTATCAACTGAATTATCAGATTATAAACATTTTCGTCCCTTTCATGCAAACAAGTACGTAAATCTCGTGGAGTATAATTTACTACATTCTTGAAAATTATGATATTAACATGCGAATAATGCGAGAAGCACAGAAGGTTGGCCACAGGGATGCCTCCCAGTACCACACATGAAAGACTTCTGGCGCAGTTAAAAAAAAAAAGGAATTGATAGTAAAACTAGACAGAGCTTACGTCAGTTGTAACTTAGATTCATAGTGTGAGATGTTGTCTCTTTCAGGGTTGCATCCTATTACAGTCAACATTCACGTTTAAATTTATTGAACGATGGCAATTGTGCCTAACAAATACATATTTCCAAATATGCCTTTCATTAAAGCTATTAAGTCTCTTTCTATGGTGGTAGATCTCACCAGTGTAAGAAACGCGGAAGTAAGTTTTATAACAATGGCGAATAGGCCAATTTTCTACTCAATAAAATGATGGCTTGCTGATATCTGGTTTATGAAAGAAATTTAGTAACTGCCTAAAAATAAATTTAATAAAACTGTTTGTTCCCTAACACTGTCAATGCCTTTGAAAAGAATTAACAATTTAATAATATCAACAGAAATTCATACAAAACACGGTACTGAAACTGAGATTTCTGGTCAGCGTGGATAGTGTTACTTTGTAAACCGTATGCCTCTGGCGTCCAAACATTGTTTTTTTCCGGGCGTTACATGGCTTACGGATTTGGTATGTTAACGCATTAATCCTTCACAACCAGAAAATCATCAATCGTCCGCATAAGAAATTACCCCCTGCATAGTATTGGCTTCAAAATAAAAGTTTGAAGGAGACGGTGATGGTATAGAACAGTGTTTCCCAACCTTTTTTGGGCCATGTCCCACTTTAAAATTTTTTGCCCCCATACATAATTTTTAATAAAAAAATATTTGTTATTAAAGAAACTCATATAGGATGGTTTTTGAAAGAAAACACTTTAATATTGGCATAAAACACAGTAAGTAAAATGAAAAAAAACATATAATGAAACACTAGAGTTCAAATTCAAAAGATTTTTAATAAAGATTTATTATGGCAATTTAGTGTGATGCTTTTAAGAATTTGCTTTTTTGCTATATTTTGTACCTATATCTAGCATTGCATTTAAATAATCCGAAGAGAGAGCGGTAAAGTCGTATCAAGTCAATTTCTAAATTGCCCCCCTAAAAAAACCAAATTGCCCCCCTGTGGGGCGTGGGCCCCACGTTGGGAAACACTGGTATAGAACATATTCTTGTCCTTCAGGTTAAGCCGACCTTGTTAGGCAGATGTAACAGGACTCATTGTCGGTATGGAGGACATATACGACTGAGAAACCACTGTATCAATAGGCTGTCCCGATTTTTTTTACTTATGGCTTTACGCCTCGTAGAGGTCGAGGTCATTAGAGGCGGGATGGGACTGAGGCAAGGAACAGGAAGGAATTCGGCCATAGCCTTTTGAAGGAAGCATCCTGGCATTCGCCTGGAGTGATTTGGGTAAACCATGGAAAACACAAATCTGAATGCCCGTCCTCCCGAATGCGAGGCCAGAACGTTAACCGTTCACTCAACATGCTCGGTACGAGCCTCTCAATTTTAAACTGAAATGGCTTCATCCTTCTTAAGCGCTATTGGAGATAAAGTAGTTTCCCCCTCAGTTATTGGGGCGTAAGGAATGATTAGAAAGAAAATAGGTAACGCTATGCTCAATGCCGAAAATGAGGAATGTTATAAGTTTGAAAAGGCAGGTTGGTTAGAAAATATAAAGACGAAAATCAACCGTCAGTGCAGATGTTAGTGAGATCAAGTGAAATAATGCATTAGATTTTTTTGTATGTGGAAAACAAAATAATTAACAAGCTACCAGCGAAAGTACTGCTGATGGTTTATAATGAGTTAAAAAATAAGTAACCGTTTTTAGTTATTGTGAACGGTTAAGTGACTGAATTGCTTGATGGAAATGGAATTAAAGTAAGAAATACTCACATTAGTCCATGTATACATTAAAACTTATCAAGGAGACAATAATAAAACAATGGATTTTTTTTATATAAATCGGAAGCACTGGCAAAAGCAAATGCTGTTGGACATTTAAAATTCTGTGTAAATTAATCAAAGAATTAAAGTTTTGTAGAAAATTATTGAAAGAAAAAGAAATGTGAATGTAACTGAGCTCTTCAGAGACTGAATGAAAATTTATGAAGTATTGCAAGACAGTAATAGACATGTAAAATAGGCACTGCGCACAGAAATAAGATAACCAGAAAATATTAGCGTAAATCTTAAAACAACGGGCAGTGATTTTGGTCACAATTTGGTAAGTTAGAGAGAATTAGATTGGAAAACATATCAAACAAATTAGAAGTGGTCAAACCAATGATTAATGTACGAAACGGTAATTTCATGAGCAAGCAGAAACAGTTAAGAAAATACTGCTAAAGACGAATATATCGCATTAATAACAAAGATAATTAGTTCAGTTGTGTAATATATACCTACATCAGGATTTGGCAGGGAGTGTTGTAATTCGTGTGAAGTATTGAAGCTAATGTATCACAAAGAAAGGAGTGGAATAGAGAGAATATTTTAGAAACAAAATAGTGAATGTAAACAGGAAAGACCAAGACCATATTGCATGTACATCATATCACTTGATAAAACAAAATTTTATGAAAATTATCAAATGTTGGTGTAAAATTAAGAGATACGATTGGAAAACAGCGAAGAAATGGAAAGAATACATTTATAATCGGAAGAAGTCAGATAATACCGTGATGGGAAACGAGAAACATGTTTCTAGGGATGGTATAGATGATACTTCGTATGGGTTTAACACTGCCCTTACAATGTGCAGCCCATATAACATTAATAAGGATCTCTTTTTGCCGATGTCTAAATTGCTCAAGTCACACACATCAAGGGGAATAGAGAAGCAAGCAATAGACAGAGATTTTAGAAGATTGAATAAACTAATCTGCAATGTGATTAAGAACAGATTTTAACATAAACAAAATTCTAGCTCATTCAAAATTCTAAAACCTCTATGTAAAAATACATTGGTAGATAAAACACGCTGAAACCAAAATTGTGTAATGGAAGACATGTCGATAGATTTTCGTGAAAATATTATCTTCCCATTGTCTAAAAATGCGGGCTACAAAAAAAAGAATTGTTTTTATTGTAATAATTTTCCAATTGATCTCTGTAGGGGAACGATCTTCTGGGATGAGAAACATTCGATCATAGATTTGACATGCTGCAATTAAAAGAGATAAGTATCAGTTAGAATGAGATGGAAGTGAAGTTGTGGTTTACTAGTAATATTCAGCTTGTATGTAGTGGAAGCAGTTAAACAAGATAAATAAAAATTTCAGTGTTGATTAAGAATTTAAGTGGGAGATCAATATGCTTCGATTTTACGATGACTTCAGCCTTTAAATTAATATTAAAAGTGAAGATCCGGTGAACTTCCTAAATAGATAGGGCAAAATATTAGAAAGAAATTCGGATCAAACACGAGAAAATCAGTTATCATGAAGTACCATAGAGACTATAAAAATTAAAATAGTCTTAAAGTCAAATGAAGCAAATTAGGTTGAAGTAATAACAGTATTGTAATTTCAAAAAATTAATTACAAAAAGATGAAACTGTATCTGTGGAACTCAAGCCTTTAGCAAAATGTGGTGTAGATGATAAAAGGTGAGTGTGAAAAAAACAAAAAAATAAAAAAATTCTAGTAATTCGAATGTAATCAATGTGTTTTGAAATAGATGTGAGGCACTCTTTTGTGACCATACGAAAAATAAATAAATAAACGTTCGGAATGTGGTGCTATAAAAGGATACTGAAAGCATATGGCAGGGAAAGAAAGGAATTTGTGAAAAAATAAAATAAAACATGGGGATATAATGAAGTGTTATGTTGTTGCAGGTAACCAGATTCATTAATCTTTTAATGGAACATAGTTAAAGAGAAGCAATGAAAAAGAAAAGGCTATTCAGGTCGTAGGAGCTAATTACAACGTGAATATATAAAGATTAACACAGAACGGGAAGTAGAGGAGGTAACAGAATCTTTCTTCAACCTTGCATTAAAGAGAAGTTTGTCTTAAAAAGTTCCTGCTTATATTGTTTGTCTGAAACTTGACAGTGTGTTTACCCATGCTAGTGCAAACTGCACCTCGTGCAGCGATATTTACAGTTCCTCTGTTTAAATGACAAGTGGAATCTTTCTTTTTACTGACTTAATCTAATATAATGTTTTCTATATGGATGTATATAAAGTTTTGTTAGAGACAAATATGAAATAAGACTGATGATACAGCTCAAATTATGTAAACAAATTTTTGGAGATTATGTTAATGCAAAATTATGCATTTAAACATTTTTGCCTAATTTTTGTGGCAACTTTACTTGACTGTGTTACACATATGATCTGAGATATATTTGGTGCACCGCGAAAAAATATTAGGAATATTCAGCGGATGAAAATAATTGAAAGTTTTCGAGACAGTGGCAGCCACCAGAAACAGAACAAACAATAGCTCTAGTATGCATCTGGATCCAATAGCGTTAGGTCCAGGTATACGTGAGATGGCACTCAAAAGACCGCAACGGTGTTACTGTGGAATGCTCGCCCGCAAGCGATCGAATCAGCTATGATACAACGGAGGTCGGACGAAAGCTATTTTTGATGAAATGTTCGTGCGGTTCCTTTCAAACTCAGAGTAATCCGAAAATGGCGGGATAAACTGTTGAGTGACTGACCAATGAACACGGAATGTCTATTTCTTGTACTAACCGAAGGTTTAATGTTGCTTGTACCCGAGGGAAATTCGGAAAACAAGAAAACGGTGATTGGTGACGAGAAAAATAGAACTGGGGAGAAGAGTGCAGTGACGCGTTCTGCATCCCGGAAGAGGACATCTTGTGTCTGGCAGCTGAAGAGTACGGAGCAATCCCCTTTGACTGGTTATTTATGAGAGATTCATGGCGACACGCCGTGTCTACTGTCAGTTAATGATTAGCCAGTTTCTGAGTCCACAACTTGACTCCTCCGTCAGTGTTAGAAATTATACAGTGCTTACGATAATTGTGAAATCCTCACTACTATTTGAATCGCCTGGTAAGCGCAAACCTCAGTGACTTGCATTCTTGAAGCTTCCAGTTCATTACTTATACACCTGTAAAACCACCCACAAAGTGATTTGCAGAGATAACGAAACTCATGTGCTAAAGATAAACTTTTTGTTGGAAAATTTACGAAATTCCTGATTTCCAAAAGTTATTCTTTTTTTTTTTTTAAATGTGCCATATACATTTAATTCTAACTGTCCTTTTCCTTAAATATCAGTAACAAATTGTAAGATTTGCAGTTGTTCTTGCAATATACAGATTAATTATAAAAGGCGCCCAAAATAATTAACGGTAATGAAATAAATCCGTATAAACCCAGGGATCCATATTTATTGCAACTGGAATTTCGTTGTTCGAAGTTATCCATTATTCTGAGGAGAAGCATTTTGTAAACTTAAGAGCTTGCTTAGCGGAATCCTTCATCGATAGTGTGGTATGACAGAGTCATCCACAATGAATATCAATAAATAATTAATTAATATTCAGATTTTCCTTGTAATATTCATTTATCTAAATTGTAAATATTATAAATATTAGGGTTACTTCATAGGTGAAGAATTATGTATTAAACCCGGGCGCCAGATTTATTATTATATGATTTAATTTCTGTGCAAAACTTGCCATTCAGAAAATATTAAATGTGGGAAGTTGGAACTGCAGTTTTGAACGTTCAGAGAACGGGACAATGCCCAGTGTCGCCGACATGCTGACGCCTTCGCTCACAAATGGGTGGCACGCGGGAACCGTTACCTGCCGAGTGTACTGACCTCATCCCTTCCCAGTGCCCCGACTAGGTCAAGCAAAATGTGCGGGAACGGGTAGCAAATGTTAGCAACGACACGAAGCACGTGATGATGGACATATATCGATGCACCAATCGTGAACGGATACAGGGGTTCACAGTTGTTAATTCAAGGCTTCTGTTCCATGTGCGGGGAGAGGAAAGGTGGCTTTGCCGCGACAAGAGGACACGACGCCATATTCAACTTCACTTGCTGCTGAGACGAGCTACAGTGCGGACGTGTGACCCGACACGCCCTTAGCCGTTGCTCAGTGAGCGTGTCACACCTCGTCGAGAAGATGCGATTACGGTAAAGTACCGACGCATAGGTCCACAGTTCCATTGGGTATTAACGAGGCTTGCTAACCCGTAAACGGCTCCTGAGATAAGACTCTGCTCCCATCATAACAATTACTGAGCTATCCAACGTTTCATATTCTTAACTTCAAATTCGAAGCATCTTGCTCATTGTTTTAAATTCAAACGATGCTTTTAACTTTAAACGGCGCCCCTGGGATTCTTTTGTAAATGTTAACTTTAAGTTTTTGGCCTGTGATGCCACTTTAAAACATGTTGACTTTGCAAAATCATTGAGATATCTAAATCAGTTCTGTGTTTTGTAAGAATACACAGACTCTTAGTTTTTTTTAAAATAATTAATAATTAATATGTGTGTATTGCTAAAAGTGTTTTATATCGTGTTATTATTATGTCTTAAGTATTGCATCAAAGAATTTCAAGCATCGTTATTACCAGATGAAAAGTACATTAAAATCTCTGGACAGTACAGGAGGAGGAAGATCTTTGTCGTAAATAGCAGAGGAGAAGCAGAGATCGTGTGGAGTACGGAAGTTTGGATGTAATTGAGAATTGTGTTGTTAATGTAAAATAACAATAAAAGAAATGAAAGTTTAAAATAATAATAATAATTTTACACGTGGCGACTGTGACCGCGACACAGAGCTAATTATTTAGCTCGTAATAAAAGAAGTCTGCAATCTTCGGAAAGGTAGGAGAAGAAAAAACCAGTTTTAGATATTGTGAATGGAAGACAAAGTTATTAATTTTGAGTAAAGACTTGCAAGATAAATTTAAAAGAGAGAAATTGATTAAAAGTATAATGTTAAAATATGAGATTTAATTACGCATACAGGTTCTTAAAGATAGTTTTAAAGATTTATGTACAGATAATGTGTGTGCTGTTGGTGTTTGGTTGATAATACGGCGTTGTAAGTCAGAAAAATCTGTGTTAATTGATATTTCTCGTTTTTCGAAATCCACACCGGATTTTTTTTTCTCTCTCTGTGTATGATTTTTGTGAAGTGATGAAAATTTTGTAAATAACAATGGATGGAAAAGATTCGGAATTAGTTGAGGAGCGGGCGGTTACCGAATTGGATGGTGATGATGATTCAACAACTGGCATCGCGGGGAAAAACCCGTGGAACGACGACAGTAATTCTATAAAGGAAATGTTAGCAATGATTATGAGAGAACAAATAGAAACAAAACGCGAAATGCAGAAAATGAATCATAATCACCAACAAACGTAATAGAATGGAGAAAGGAAAGAGCTAATATTTCTCATGAAATTAACTCTCAGATAGACAAAGTACATGAGCATATTTCTCAACGTGAAGATTTAATGGTTAAGATGGTACAAAAGTTAATACAGATAGAACAGCAGAACCGCGAGGAGTCGGTGAAGATAGCACTGGACGAGCAGAGAGGGATAAACGGTGAATTGGTGAGTGACATTCAAGAAGCCAAACATGAAATATCACTGGTACAAACTAATATGAAAGAATGGGAAAACAGTGACCAGAAAATAAACCAAGAAACCAGGAGGAAGAGTGAAATGCTTTCTACTTTCACGGATAAAGATAAGGGAAATTATGAGTCGGAAACGGAAGAAATGGACGAAATCATTGAAGCTGGGGAAGATTATGAAGATGCAGAGAAAGAGGCAGAGGATAGCGAAGGAGAAGATGATGAAGTTAATGGAAATGATGATGAAGAAGGCCTTGATGAAGATGATGTAGAAGAAGAAGAAGAAGAAGAAGAGGAGTACTGTACACGTGTAGATGACAAGGAGGCAAGAGAAGATGAATACCAGGTGAGATGTTTCTTAATAAGGAAGAAGTGTGAAGATGAAGAAGAAAAATCAACGAGAGGCAAAGTGAAGAAAAAGAGAGGGCTTGATATATATAATGAAGGCCGCAACATTATAAAATACGAAAAGAAGAAGGATGGCGTAGAGGACAAGGAAAAAGAAGCAACGAAGGGAAAAGTCAAAATGAAAGGGAAATGATAGTTTCACCAAGAAGTGGAAGAGGATCTTTCAGCAAAAGACATACGATCGGCGTGCACGAAAATCATAAAGTAAGTGAATTAGTATTGGTGAAGACTCATGGAAGATCCAGCAGCATTAATGCAGAAATTAAAAAGTTCTTTGACGTGTATGAAGGACCTTATATAGTTGTAGGGAGACCACATCAGCACGCATATTACCTCCAGTATCCTAAATCAGGAAAGATGTTAGGATTAAGAAATATATGTGATCTAAAGTTATACCGGGAGTAGGTAAAGGAAATGAATGAATGTAACTATATATTGAAAATATATTGTGGTGAATGAAATTATATCACACAAAAATTTGACAAATTTTGGTGACAAATTGGCCGAGGGGATGTGTAAGAATACACAGACTCTTAGTTTTTTTTTAAAATAATTAATAATTAATATGTGTGTATTGCTAAAAGTGTTTTATATCGTGTTATTATTATGTCTTAAGTATTGCATCAAAGAATTTCAAGCATCGTTATTACCAGATGAAAAGTACATTAAAATCTCTGGACAGTACAGGAGGAGGAAGATCTTTGTCGTAAATAGCAGAGGAGGAAGCAGAGATCGTGTGGAGTACGGAAGTTTGGATGTAATTGAGAATTGTGTTGTTAATGTAAAATAACAATAAAAGAAATGAAAGTTTATATTTAATAATAATAATTTTACAGTTTGCTTTTATCCGGCGGATTGTAAATGTCGGGTATTGCTTGTTTGTTGTCTTTGGATTATGTTTAACGTAACGTTAACTATACCCGGCCTTGTATAAGCCAGAAGACTAAATAAATTGAGTATGATTTTGTGTGAAACTAACTTCTTGTAGAAATCATGGTTCTAGTTCACCATTTAACCAAATAACCAACTTATTGGATGTCATACATTTTATTAATATTTATATTTCATCAACGTATTGGCTCCCCCCTCCCTAACCGACGGTTCAATACAACAGGAAAAGAACATCACTACTGTTGGTGAACGTTGCCACTCCAAAAAGGAGACGTGATTACAAAGAAATTTTTTGCCCAAAGATTAGGGACATAAAAACTTGTTTTTTTTTTTTTTGACTATGAGACTTCAGTATGGTGTGAATTAGCCTTTTGATGCTATTAAAGCTCCTAGAAGTCCTAGAATTCAATTAAAGAGAGCAGGATATGCTGCTGGGGAACACACTGCCACGCGATTTGTGGTCGCGTCTACAAAGCAATCACAGTGGTTTCAGGACGATCCGAACTTACAAGTTGTCGATCTACCATATCCCAGACGTGTTCGATAGAATATGGAATGTGGGGCTGCTTGCAAGATGGGCAGTGCCTCGGGCTCTAAGTTCTCCCTGACGTAGAGGTCGTTCTTAAAATCGTCCTCAATACGTAGGAAGCGAGATCGCATGTTATATACAGCCAAATGCGCGTTAGTCCGCTATGGCGCTCAACAAAGCAGGCAGGATTGCATTCTCCGCTCCTAACACAAACGCGACCTTCACTCTTGGAGAAGTTGGAGCCGGACTTGTTCGAAAACTATATTTTCATTTTGCCACCCGCCACTCCTGTGACGGCATTCACGTACCCATTGCAGGCGTTGATGATTTGTGGTGAATGGAAGACGACGCAATATGACGCGTGCTACAAGTCAAACCCTTAGCAGACGGCGTAGAACCGTCAACGAGGCATAAGATGGCCACACACCTTAGCGGGCATCCATTAATTAACTGAGATTTTTTTTCGGAAATCCAGAACCCGCCCTCCTCCGTGGTGAGATCTGGTCGGACCAACCTCCCTATGGTGAGGTAAGATCATGAGGGACCCCCCCTCCCCCTTTCTCGCCAACGACCGACCTCATAGATTTTCGAGACATTTTTATTTTCTATTTCAAGGACGTTATACGCTCCCCCCCCCCTTTTCAACGTTCGGATTGGCGTCTTTTGTAAACTTTTTTTAGCTCTACTGTTCTTTAAGGAATTAAAAAGTTCGTGTGAGATTTCTTTCGGCCTTCCCCCCCCCCCAATCTTAGTGTGGTTTAATATACTTCCCCCTACTACACCTCACGTAATTAATGGACGCCCCCTTACACTATACTTGTGATGGCAAGACCGGAGCCCAATGTATCAAGTATACCATGGAATCATCAAAAGATGCCTTGGCAGTGATAAGCTTATTAATAGCTTTGAAATGTGAACAACAAAGAAAAAACCGCAATAAGTGGCGTAAAGAGTCGTTGTCGAAAAAAAAACGAATACACTCATATTAATTTGTTGAACGAATTGAGGATAGAAACTTAATATTACCGTAATTACTTGCGTATGGATTAATCGGTTTATCTAGAATTACTATGAATTTATATTTAATTAGTTCACAAAATTTTTACCATAATCAGCAATGCTATTTCTGTGCACGAAAGGGCTTGCAGCAACTTTGCGGTTTCTTGTTACAGGAAGATCATGGGATAACCTTAGGTTTTGTACAGTAATATTGCCTGAAGCTTTCGATAAAATTATCCCAGAGGAGTTACTTCTGGTAATTGCTGTATCGTGGGTCTGATGTTGGCATTTCAGTTGAATGGAATGGAAGAATTACATAATTCTGAATAGAATGTGAAGCATTTGTATATTGTTGTGGTGCACTTATGCTTTATGTGTAGAAGTAAGACTACTTGGCGAAGAGAAAAGTGTGGGACTCGGATAATATCTAGAAGTAGCCTGATGTTGCATGTATCCATGAGTGTTGTTAGAGTGAGTGTTGAGGATTACAATTTCTGTTTGAAACAACACTTATCATTTTTCAGCTATAATGCACAGACGTTTTCTAAGTCTCTCAGTTTTGCTGCTATGCTCTTTCCCGTGAGATAGTAGTGGTCTTCTTGTACCTAAGATCGCTTAAAGCCGTCTATAACTGAAATTAAAAGAGAGAGAGAAAAAAAAACACGAAGCCTCATTGAAGTCTGTCACCACCAAAGTGTTACCTGCCGTTGCTCATTAGATTATTTTTTTTTTAAATTACTGTCTGATTATTAGCATCAGATTCACAACAATCTCACATAAGCAGCTTCTCTGTTGGGATGATCATGGTATTCCTTGCTCTTAACGCGCCACAGACAAGGTTCTGATTTATAAATTTCAATAAATTCTTCTATAACTTTATCAGGCTTACGATCTGACATAGAGTACATTTGTACTTTGAAATAAAACAAAGAAAAAAAGCTGATGCGGTAGTGAACAAAACGTTATCTCTCTACTACAAAGCCACAACTGACAAAGAGGGCCTTACGATCACTGAAATTAAGTTCGGGGTGAGATTTTGCAGACTGGTAGTGTACCTTAAACGTATCCACCCAGTAAAGAAGTAAAGGACGCTAGCCATAACATATCTAGAGGAAGGGGTCTAAAGTTTTACGTGCAGCTCATATAGGCCTACTGATTTTTATGTCATTAACTTCTTTTAAAAGTTGTTACAATTTTTAAAACAATTTAAGAAAAATAATCTTTCCAAGGTTGCATCGAATCCGGATCGCCCGCGTTGGAAGTGAGTCAGCTACATACTGAGCCACTGAGCTGTGCTGGCATTGCGTATAAACTAATGTATGAGCTGCGGGTAAAACTTTAGAGCCATTTTTTCTGATTCTTCTGGCTAGTGGGCTTTTCTACTTGACTGGGTGGGCACCCTTAAGGTATACTACTAGCCCGCAGATTCTCATCCCGAACCGAATTTTGAAAACGTAAGGTCCACTTGTGGGACTGAGATCTATACAGATCTACCGCAATACCCACATAGACGCGCCGGTTTCTATTCTGGCGCAGGTAGAAAGAATTGATTTTTCATTCTTCTCCGGTTATCTGTATTGGTCCGAATATCTGTGCAGGGTTTGTGGCACACACTCTCTGGTCTACCTGCACAGCTATACCGCCAAAACTTACTCGTTTCCACTTCGCTTGATGACTAGACCCCCTGAGCGCGGCGTAGCATTGAACAGTCCGATCACAAAAAAGACGTTGCTAGGCCTACGTGAGCGCCATCTCTCTACAATATTAACCACGTATTATGGTTCCACATCCTCCGATATTTGATTGATTTAGACCATTCCTTCTGGTTGTTGCAATTTTCACAAAAACCAGTGTATTTAAGTTCTGAAAACGATCTGTATAGCAGATCTCTACCTACTGGTACTTGTTATTGAAATGATCTATATATCAGTAAGTTGGAGCCACTTATTACCTACAGACATCAAATTTTTTGGCTTTAGAATCTATTTCTACAAGTTTTATATATGAATAACACCTGCCAGATACTGATAAACAAAGTCGAGCAAGAGAAAGCCAAGTGGGTTCACGATCAGGGCTAGGCCTGAGCCACGGGTGAGAGGCATCGACTTACAGCAACAGAATTTTCTCTGATGGATATGGACTGCGCAGAGGAACATTATGATACACAGTAGATTAGCCTCGGCTTTCACACTTCTGTAAACTTACCACGAAACACGTGCTGTGTTAATTAAATATTGATTAGTTGTTTCTCTTGTGTACCTAAATAAATTGTTTAGTAGTTAAAACTGTACGTGGGGGTGGGGGGGGGGTGGACGGGGGGAGAGGTAACGCTTTGGCATCGAACTCGGGAGGACGCAGGTTCGAATCCTCGTCCGGGTATGGTTTCCCCAAATCAATCCAGGGGAATGCCGGGAGTGCTTCCTTCCGTTCCTTGCTCACCCTGCCGTCCTTTCCCGCATCTAATCATCTTGACATAGGCGAGGTGTAAAGCAATAAGCAAAACAAATAAATAAATTAATTAATTAAAAAATAAAAGATAAAAATAATAAAACAAAATAAAATAATAAATAAATAAAAAAAATTAAAAAAACATTTAAATTCCTAGAAGAAATTTCTGTAGAGTACCTATACAAAATGTTTCGTTAGAATTAATATCTAGCTTAAGAAAGCAGTGTCGGCGTGAAGATTTTGGTAGTAGCTCTGAGCACAACAATCCCCCAATTTTTGCTGGATCAGTCACTATAAAAACGTTTGTCGAGTTTTTAATTTTATAATAATAATAATAATTCCGTGTAGTGGTAATGACCTGGTGGTAGGGTTTCTATTGGCCGTTCATTCCGCCCCTATCATAGCCGCCTTAGCCTAACCCGGCAATCCTACCGGGTACAGGGGACCTACAGTTTAACGTGGATTCCAAACAACGGAAGCGTTCTGGCGTACTTCACACTACACAGCAAGCTTTGCCACAGGTGAATGTCTGGTTACGTTACTATGAAAATCCCCACCGAGACAGGGATTCAAACCGAGGACCTTTCGATCCCCAGTCAGACCACTGAGCCACAAAATCGCTGTTTTTACTGATAATGACATTTAAAAGTTCAGCGACGTGTTTTAATTTGATAGAATACACGAAATAACGTTAGGAAAACCTAAAACAGCTTCTATAGTCGACTGATCGCTTTTATTGTAACAGAAAGCTAATGTCTGTTTTTTTGTTGGGGGCGGGGGAGGAGGCGTTGGGGATCATCTAGTAACCTTGTCTGCTAAGTTTACTTAATATACATCCGATAAAAGAGGAGGACTCCTTTGAGGATAAAGATTAAAGGTACGCACAGGTGAACCTGTGAGCCTGATTCAGACCTCAAGGAGAGAAATGATCAACACAAAAGAAACCCTGTGATATCGTGCAGTTGGTACAGTTCGTGTGTGTGCCGTTAAGGCACTCAAATCTTGAAATACTGCAGTACATATCATCAACATCAATTTACCGAGCTACCGAGCTTGGAAGGTGAGCGGTAACTATCTGGCATTGCGTTAGGGAGAACGTGGGTTCGAATCCCCGTCCGGTCTTCCAGATTTTGGTTTTGCATGGCGTCCCTAAATCACTCCAGGCTAATGTCAAGATGGTTCCTTAAAAATGACGTGGCCGAATTGCTTCCCCTAACTTTCCCCTGTTCTTTACCACCTCTAACGACCTCTATGGGATTTCGATTAATGTATGTTGAAATTTGATGTGACCCTGGAAGCTGATAAATTGAAGAAAATTTTAGCTGAAAATGATTCACGCTAAAACTACTTTTGATGGAGATCCGATTAATGTATAGCTTTTAGTCCCATAGGTAAAATGGGGTATGTTTCAATTTGATGTGACATCGATAGTAATTAATTTCAAATACTTAAAAAACTACTCTTTAGATTTTAAGGAGGCTTCCAGTAATGTATAGCCGCTGTCCCACAGGTAAAATGTGGTATGCTTCAGTTTGATGTAAGGTCACAACTTTAAGATACTTCCTTGTTGAACCAGATTACTACAAAAACTTGTAATGATGGGTTCCTACAGCCCGTGGTTTTGTAGGCAGCACCACGCAGCGGAATTTTACGGATCAGCATGTGCCACAGACCAACCCTCACCACCTCTCTGCCACCTCTCAACCACGTTGCCTAGTGTCGTGTTTAATGTTTGCCGTCTGATCGACGGATAGAGGCGCGCCATCCCTGCCAGCAGAAGTGGCTCCCTTCCCGCGGCCCGCTGTTGATAGCTAGACCGGCACGGCCGCAAATGCACCAGCCGTGGGAAGCCACCTTAAGGTACTGTACCGTCCCCGGCCAGTTTGCATGACCTATGCAGCGACGCGTCGCAAATTCCTTGAATACCTGAATGTCTCAAGGGAGTTCTCGGAATGGTGGTTGGTGGGGAGAGGAGGCTAGCTGGCTGGCAGCTAAAAAAAGAGGGTAAACAGCTGTGGACTGGGCCAGTATCGAGAGGCAGAAGGTTGTCGGCTGTATGAGAGGTGCTAATGAGATGTAATGTTCTCTTGCATCCACGACATATAATGTTTATTGCATTAATCTGTGAATAAAGAATGTGAACAGAAGTTATACTGTTGTTATTCCGTCACTCTTGGGTTAAGCGAACCTGAACAAATGATGTTGAATGCAAGAGCTGCCAGCTTTAGCTGACACTGTCGGCTGTTGCATAATTACAGAAACAGATGCTAGGACATCGTGTGGACCATAGGAAGAAATTTGGTTCATTTCACTCATCGGTGGGTCCTAGCAGATGCACTCCTAGTTTTACCGTTGTAAGGTACTGGTCGTCCGTGGCAACGTGCGTAAGTTAGGGGTTGTTTCATTTAGATCTGATATCAGAAAACAAAAATTTGAGAACTTATTATCATTTTTATTTGAACGTCATTCACAAAAAGTATACTGTTCTGATTTCAATGGGGTTTAGTTAACCGTACACCCCTGGCAACAAGTAAAATTGGGTATGCTTCATTTTGATGTGATTCTGAAAGCTGAGAAATCTACAACATTAATATCAATTTTTTGCTGAATGCTATTCATGCGCAAATGACGGGTTTGATTTTGATGGCGCTTCGATTAATGTACAACCCTTGTTCTCACATGTAAAATAGGATATATATCATTTGGATTTGAGGTCGAAAAAATGAGAAATGTGGAATAATTTTTCGTTGAGTGGATAAACCACTGGTCGTATTTTCTCCTCCATCCTTATAGTCCATATTGCGCACACATTCAGGTAAACACACAATACAAAGTTTCTTAGCAATCTTTTTGTCCTCCAATTGATGATATTTGTTGTTAATAGATGATTCTTCTCGTTAAATAGTTTCTTTGCCTGGCCAATCTGATTTCTTATTCCCTTACATCTTTCTTCCCTACAGTTAAGTTAAATCCTTCATATCTTCCAATGCTACGTTATTGTTTATTATTTTTACTCTGGTATATTACTTTTTATCACATATCATTACTTTAGATTGGTTGATTTTTACATCATTTTCATTTTCTATCATTTCGCCCATGTTTTACTGACGTTTCTTCATATCCTTTTCGCTTTCTGTTACCATAGCAATGTCATCCGCGAATGTAATCGTATTTAATGTTTTTCCTTTTGCTGGAAGAAGTGTTTAACTTTTTCAGTATCAATTGGACCTTTCGCCTTTCGATATCATCACAATTTCCGGAGTCATCACTATGCACCGATTGCACAGTCGTGTATGACCAACAAATAGCTCCCGGAATCTTTACGCCTGAGGCGGTAAATTGTCAGGATTGGTAGGAACGTTCCCGCGTGAAATCCGTTGGAGAGTCGAGGCAATTCCGGTCTCAGCTTTGAGGATTACTTTCCGCCGCTGGAATTGAGAGGACTGGATCTACGACTGCAACACTGCACTTCCGGCTTGGCGACAAGATTTAGATTTTTCTGTTCGTGGTTCACAGTTATGGGTGGAAGCAGTCAAATGCGTGAGTAATTAAGATTTTATTCACTCACGAAACCGTGTCTTCCAAACCAGCATATACATTCTAGTGGATGGCATAATTAATTGATGAATAAAAACAGCATCCCAGTGCATCTGATATTTGTTTCTCTCGTTTAAAACAGTTTCAATGAAATATTTCTTAAACTCCTTAACCGATCGTTGTCGATGAGTGGTTAACGCTCTCGCCTCGTATTCGGGAGGACGCCGGTTCGAATTCTCGTCCGGGCATCCAGATTTGGGATTTTCATGATTTCCCCAAATCAATCTAGGTGAATGCCGGGATGCTTCCTTCAAAAGGCCATGGTCGAATTCTTTCCCATTCCTTGTCCCCAGTCCCATAACACCTCTATTGACCTTGACTTCAACGTAAACGAGGTGTAAAGTCATAAGTAAAAAAGAGAGAGAATCCTTCAGCCAATCTTTTTGTCTCTAATTTCAATGTTGGTGTCACTATCAACAAACGGAAAACTAATTTTCAATCAAAATTACACTGAAGTGTAAAAAGTTCAGGGATACTTCCTAATATCGTGTGGGACCCCCTTTTGCCCTGTAAAATGCAGCAACCCGACTTCGCAATGAATCAAAAATTTGTCGGAAGTCCCCTGAAGAATTATTCAGCCATGCTTTCTTTTTTCTTTTTTTTTAAAATGGCATTCGGCCTTGTTGGTCATTCAGCCAGCTCGATGTGTTTGTTTCTATTCCAATGTACAGATTTCTCATAAGTATTATTATTTTCTCTAATGTGTAAGGACAACATAAGACGAACACAACACTTAATTAAAACCACCCATGCCCTAGGCCGGACTCGAACCGGCGACCCCTGCTACGAGAAGCAAGCACGCTACCCCTACGCTGCCGGGGTCAGCCATGCTTTCTGTATAGCCATTCACTGTTGCGGAAGTGTGTCGAAGCAGGATTGTGTGCGCGAACTGACCTTTCGATCAGGTCCCAGATATGTTTGAATGGATTCGTGTCTGATGATCTAAGTTGCCAAATAATTCGCTAGATTAATCCAGAATGTTCCTCAAACCAATCGTGAATGGTTTGGCCCGGTAGCATGGTGAACTGCCATTCTGGAATAGTCCATCGTTGTTTAGAAACAAGAAGGTGGTGAATAGCTGCAGATGTTCTCTAAGAAGACGATCATAACCATTTCCAGACAATGGTCGGATCTGACTGACCAGAGATCACAGTTCACGCCATGTAAGTACAGCCCATGCCAGGATGGAGCCACCACCAGCTTGCACAGTGCCTTCCTGACAAACTGGGTTAATGACGGTGTGGTCTCTGATACACTCATACCTTACCCTCAGCTCTTACTAACTGGATTGGTGATTCATCTGACCACGCAATCATCTAGAGACCAACCGACACGCTCACGAGCTCAGGAGAGGCGCTGCGGCTGATAATGTTTTGTTAGCAGAGGTACTCGCGTAGGTCACACTCGTTAACGGCAAATTTTGCTGCACTGTCCACTCGGACACGTCTGTCGTACGTTCTACGTTGACGCAGTGTGTCTATCGACAATAACACCTCGACGCAAACGTCGCTGGTTTCTGTCATTAAGTAAACGTGGTTGGTCAATGCGTTATCCATGGCACACGCTTGAATTCCCCATTCGTCTAGCACCAACTACCAGTACGCGTTCAAAGTATGTTAATTCATGTCGTGCGACAAAAATAAAATCACAAAACCTTACACACGACTCAAAAGAGTACAAATGAAAGCTCCGACGTACCGGCACATTTATACCTTTCTTCTCCGGTGCCACCGCCATCTGGATATTTCCATCTTCCTATCCCAGGCCTTTTGGGAGTTCGGTGTACATACAATTGGGTAGTTGACTAAATTTGAAAAAAAGGTTAATACTTCACCTTATTATCTATTTTACTCAAAAAACATCTTATCTTGTAAAGAATCGAACATTTACATTATGTATTTTGCATTTGTAAAAGCGAATTTAAATTTAGCTCAAAAACGCTCTAGACTGTCATGGCGTCTTGGATGACGTCATAGCGTCTGATATGAATGTAAATAGTTGTGTACGTATATGGCAGGTGTAGATTTTCTTTAGTTAAACATGAGTTCCTCGTTTTATAAGTACTGTGTAGTGCCGAAGTGTAGAAGCACAACAATAAAAATACCAAATAAGTAATTTATATATGTTCCAAACAATGAAAAAATAGGGAGAAAGTGATTAAAACTTTTTTACCTGCAGACAGAAGTATCTATTTTTGTGAAGACCATTTTGATGTAAGTGTTTGTGCATAAAATATTTCTAAATCCAAAGCAAAAATGATGAATTTTGCAGAACCACTACTTTTCAAGTAATGATAATGTAATAAGGTATGAGTTGAGTTTGTTTTGGTTTTATGTTCTAAAATCTTTCTTTAGTGTTATTTTTCATAGAATAAACATCATTAAGTGACGCCACAATCTGATGATAGATTCTTAAGCAGCTTGACGAAACAATTCGAAAATAAAGAATAATTGTTTTTAATATCTCTCTTGGTTCTCGAGATATCTTAAATGAAAGGTGATGTTGTTAGGCTGATATGAAGCTTAGAGCAGACTGGAAACTGGCAGTGCCATAGCTTTAAAATTTACCACACCTGTTTTTGAGGATATATTTTTCTAGAAAAGGTTTATATATATAAAAAATAAACATACCTTACGCGTGATGCAGCTGAAAAGTTAAGACACGGCACAGAAATAATAGTACCGAACAAGGAACTATAACTCATTTTTAACGTGCTATATCTCGAAAACGAAGCGAGATATCAAAAAACATTGTTCTCTATTTTCGATTTGTTTCGTTGAGTTCTACAATAATTCGTTATCAGATTGCGACGTCACGGTAATTATAGAACTCCTTAACAGTTGCTTATACTTCGCAAAAGAAACATCAAAACCATATCAATTAACTTAAAAACGTACGTCTAAGCAATAGATTATTGTTTACGAAACTGATTTCAGCTTATATATTTGACACTTGTATATACTTAAATGGAAGTTTTGCATTGCGGAATTCCGACGAGCAGAAGTTTATGTTTGAGGCGAAAAATCTTCCAACGGCTACGGCGTCAATTTTGGGCAAATTACAACTGGTTGCTTTGCTAAAACCTTGTTCCATAATGAATTAGACTTCTCTTTCGCCAAATAATTAACAATAACTAAATTACCAACACAGAAATTGCTACAAAAGAAAAATTTACTACGCAAGGTATTCTATTACATGTAAATGTCAACCACTTCAGTGGCGCTAGGGACGCTATGACGTAATGCTTTCTCATTGGCGTTCGCGGTCACGTGTCACTATGGCTGATTTTGTCGATTTTATTTTCTATAAATAATTATAACCTTTATCTTTTATATTAAATAAGGTTGTTTTTTGTTATCTCCTTAGCATGATTAATCATTAAAAACTACTATACGCCCGATTTATTCTTAGTGGAAACAAGCCAATTAAAAGAATAAATTACAGTTAGGTTAAAGCATGTAACGCTGTTATATTGGTAACAGATAAATAAATGGCGAACTTGTTTGTGTCTATTGGTGTTTTAAACAGATTCATAAATATATTGAACGCCACTTGTGTGGTAGTATTAACAATTTCAATAGTTTAATCACTTTATGATATTACTTGCACTGATAACCGAAATTATTGTGCACTATACTTATACGAAAACTATAACCAGCAAAGGTCTGTACATTTGAGATATTTTTGAAGAGAAAACTTTTATAACGTTAGGCGATGTTTGGAAGGGGGTATATCTGTGATACCGACGTGGTATGACGTGTTGCGCGTTTGATATGCGCGTTAGACGCTTTTTGGATGGGTAAAATATTATTAGTTCGCGTCACCAACATGCTTTAGTTGCAGTATATCTGTAATCATAAGTGTTTCGCTTGGGTAGCAGTGAAAGTATAGATTATATCTAATATGTTAAAATAAATATTTGTTTATATCTACTTATTTTAACAAATGCTCTTTATACAAACATGCAATTTTCATCCGACTTTGATGGAACTCTGCATACTCATACTTTAAAACAAATGGAAAAAACGTTGTTTAAGTATGATTTACCTAAACTCTCCACTCCTTCCCCCCTTACCTTAATTTCTGTCAACGTTGTTAACATAAACCCATAGTTTTTATCCGGTTTTGATAATAGTTATCACACGTAAGGTTCAAAGCAAGGTGGTCCTGTAGTACAGCGGCCAAGGCGCTTACTTCCTATAGCTTCTGTATACGGTCGTGGGTTCAAATCCCGTGATGAGCAGGAATTTTTAGGAGTTGTATTTGATTATATGAGCTACGCTGGGACGTTCCATGATTCTGATTCCACATTAAACCGTAGGCTCCTGAGGAAAGGAATTGGCCTCCCTACTTCTGACACAATACTTTGGTACATTTCCTTCTGGAAGATTCGATCAACCTATGGGTTGCGGACGATGATCGGTTTTTAGTTTTTGAAGTGAAAACTTATTTAGGCCAGTAGGGCGATTTTTGAATGGGTAAAATCTTATGAGTTCGCATTACCGACATGGTAATGTTAACAGCATATCTGTTGCACTCTGGTGGCTCAGTCGTTAAGGTGTGTGATTGGGGACAAAATGTCCTGGGTTTGAATCCCTGTCTTGACGGGGTTTTTCATAGACACTTAACCCGAACTTCACATCATGCTGTGTAATGTGGAGTACGCCAGAACTCTTCCGTGTTTCGGATTCCACGTTAAACTGTACGTCCCCTGTACCTGGTAGCACTACCGCGTTAGGATAAGATGGCTTAGAATAAGACGGGGGCGGAGTGCGTAACCACTTGAAACCCTGTCACCAGTTTATGAGGACCACACGAAATTATTATTATTTAGTATCTCTGTAGCTACAGATATGACGTGTTGCACGTATGATTTCATAGTTTTAAGCTTTCACTTTTTTTTTAAATAAAATGAGTTGAGAATACTACTAAGAAGTTAAAAATTAGAAACCAACTCTTTATTAAAATGTGAGAGTCTGTCTTTCTGCGTTTCTATGATTTAGACGGGGTTTTGTTTAATGTACAGCCTATGATCACGTAGGAAAAATAATGGACAGTTCATTTCAAAGTGATATTAAAAAAAAGGATAATTTAAAAACAAATTAGTTTCATTTTATTGCTGAACGTGTCTCCTATAAAAATACTGATCTGATTTTGATGGGATTGCTCCAACATATGGTGTTAAATTGAAATACACCGTTTTATACTTTGTATTAATTAAAAAAAATTCTGTAAAATTACAGTTATAATGACGTCGATTTGTATAAAATATTAATATTGTATTAATGAGAAATAGGAGCAGTTTTAAATGACAGATTTTACACAAATTAATGTTACATTTATTATTACCACACGGCAAGGAAATAGTTTTAGCAAGATTTATCAAAATAATTAACGTGTATAGCTTAAATAATCATTGCAAATAATACTGGTGGGCTATTTAATTTCCAATACGCATAATTTATTTACGTCCAAAAAATCCTATCATACTAACGTTAAGTTACGCCAATCAAACAAACTACGAAGTTGAATCAAATTATCACATATTTTTTTAAGAAAAATCACAAATGAAAGGTATGCGCAAAGTTACTTTTACTGAATTCAGACTACCTAAATAAAAAGTTAAGTAGGTATTATGACTAGGTTTTACAAGAACACAGTAATAATTAGGTCTTTTGGGCGTCAATAGGCCCCTAATATTGATGATGGACGGTTCCCATAATAATTATTCGGTGTTTACTTTACCACTTTCTGCATGTTGATGTAAAGTCACATCGAGCATGTCTCTCACCTCCATGTTTTGCCATCTATCGCTCATTTTTTTTTTTTTTTAATTGCTTAACGTCTTTAGAGACGGGAAAGGATGGGGTGCAAGGAATGCAATTCGGCCATGGCCTTTTGAAGGAAGCATCCCGGCATCCGCCTGAAGTGATTTTGGAAACCATGGAAAACCCAAATCTGGATGCCGGGACTGGTATTCGAACCGGCGTCCTCCCGAATGCGAGGCGTGAACGCTAACCGTTACACCACCATACTCGGTCTATCGTTCACTGCACAGGTGAAGCTATTGGTGCAAACGATTTGTTATTGCTCACCTCTGCCTCCATTATATAGCGAAAGCACCAGAGCCCGAAGGAGCGCATAACATCTGCTTCCGGGAGTTATCGACAGAACTGGGAGAGAACAGTCCGAAGTGTCTTGTTATGGAGTAAGGGAACGTCCATAAACTACGTGTCTCTGTCTGGGGTGGACGGGGAAGTGTTGGGCAGAAAGCTACGCTGGGCTACGTGGGGATTGGGTGGGGGGAGATACGGAGTAAAGCCACGTAGCTTTTCATTAATATTATTTGTCGCAGTTAAAAAAAAGTACAGAACACAAAACAGCCAGGGGCGTAGCTATCGGAGGGCTAGGCGGTCGGTGCCGTGCACCGGGGCCCTCAAGCTCAGGGACCCATAAGCAAAAAAGTTCGTCCATCTAGCCTGAGGGCCCAATTTTTTTTTTTTTTTTTTTTTTTTTTTTGCAGAGGGACCCTTGTTAACCAAGCAACGCCACTGAAAGTAGCGTGTCATTTTTATATCCGTCATTTAATTAGTATAAAATATCTTCTTGATTCAATACGGATTAAAGCTACGTGCCACGGGGTGGGTGGGAGTGGTAGAGGCAATAGCCACTTCAGGTGACATGGGGGGAGGGGAGGGGGAGGGGTGAAGTGGCAGGGAGTTCAGAGGAAGTTAATATGGGGCAAAGTATTTTATCGACACTCCCTAAGGTGCTGCTTCTTCGACAATAGTGAGATGAATATAATAAACACACAATATGATGATCCATTATATTAAGCTTTGTTGATATGCAGTAAAAATAGAACTTAATGGATGACTGCTGTTTTCATAAAAAGCATTACACGAAAATTAGTTTGTTTGTTTATGTTAACTGGTGACGGTTTGCGCTCTTTGTAAATACAGATATCTCAGTAATGTTCATTCAATTATTATTAGCTTCTAATATGAATACCTATAGTGTTTAATTGTATTAAAAATTCATTTATCATTGCGTTAAATAATTTTAGATACATGCAACTCTTGTTACAAATTTTAAATTAGAACCATGTATTGGGCTATGTTTTAAGAAGATATAAATAAGATAAAAAAAAACACTTCCTGTAAGTATCATTCTAAATAAACGAATCACCATCAAGAACAGAGTGTGATGGGTGAACGGTTAACGTTCTGGCCTCGCATTCTGGAGGACGCCGGTTCGAATCCCCGTCCGGGCATCCAGATTTGGGTTTTCCTAAGATTTAACCCAGGCGTTTGGTATCTAGTCTGACCTTTACAAATTGTGCACCACCATCTGTCTTACCCTGCTGATGAAGTCCCGAACGACAAAAAATTCTTTCACCACGGGGGCTCAAACCAAATAACCACGTGACATCATCAGGGTGCACGGGAGATAGCGGCCAACCATGCGGGTATAACTCGGATATGTCTAACATACCTTCTGCAAATGACAACAAGCATAAGGGAAAGCCGAGCAAAGTGGCCAAGCTAAGATTTAATGATGTTTTACGCTGACTTACAATAAACCTACAGACATCAAAATTTGTGATTGCATATTTCAACTATTCTAGCACACACTAGAATTTTTTAGTTACCTTTGGATTAAGTTTAGTGCCTACAATAATTAATTTCTAAAAATGTAAACATGTCGGGCAAAGTGGCTACTTAGGATTCAAATCAGAAATGTATGATTAAAAAACCTATTCATTTGCAAAAGAATGTATTTCATTTAAAGAAAATTAAATTGACATTAACTGAAATTTTCGGAAACCAAACAAAACCAGTTTCGTTCAACTTCAGCGCAAAGCCCAAATGGAACGCGTTTGGCCTTGGATCCATTGTTCTTGTGATCTTAATGCTGAAACACTTTCATTACAGTACGGAAATGAGCATCTTCTTGGTCAACATCATTATCATCAATAAACTCTCTGCTTGGGTTATATCTCCTGCGCTTGGTGTTTTTATATCCAGGATTGGTTTCCTTCTCATTTTTTACTTTTTCTCCTTTTTTGTGAGCTTTTTGCAGCTTCAGGTTCATTTTTATATGGACTTGATGTCAACTTTTGTTTCCACCGTTGCTTTTGCGTTTTTCTACTGTGGTTACTCGAGTTACTGGAACAATGTGCATGGGGCTTACAGAAAAAGAAGTTTCCAGTCGTTCAAATAACATCACAACATCAGCTTTGCAATAAAATAACAATCAAACAGAAATAATTTCAATGAATTTGTTTTATTATTATTAATATACTCCAGCCCAGAATGATAAAAAAGAATCTATTCAACGTATTGTGTATACGAAATGTTCATAATACGATTGGAACAAAGAGAATTGGTATTCAGCGGGCAAAGTTGCCAAGCTGCTGGTGACAGTAGCCACTTTGCCCGGATTGATGCCATTACAGAAACATGATTCTACTTAACAGTGTGACGAAACAATGCGATCGCCAAAATACCAGTCTTGCTCAGAAGCGATACGTCACCTGATTTCTTAGAAATAAATACATAAACTGAGCACTTACAAAATATCAGGATGATCAAAAACCATAAATATTGTAATAACTTCTAGAGATGCTAAGGTAACTTCTTCTTCTTCTTTTTGTTTATATATATATATACTCCTGGAAATTGAAATAAGAACACCGTGAATTCATTGTCCCAGGAATGGGAAACTTTATATACACATTCCTGGGGTCATATACAACACATGATCACTCAGACAGAACCATAGGCACATAGACACAGGCAACAGAGCATGCACAATGTCGGCACTAGTACCGTGTATATCCTCCTTTCGCAGCAATGCAGGCTGCAATTCTCCCATGGAGACGATCGTAGAGGTGCTGGATGTAGTCCTGTGGAACGGCATGCCAAGCCATTTCCACCTGGCGCCTCAGCTGGACCAGCGTTCGTGCTGGACGTGCAGACCGCGTGAGACGACGTTTCATCCAGTCCCAAACATGCTCAATGGGGGACAGATCCGGAGATTTCGCTGGCCAGGGTAGTTGACCCCTACTAGAGCACGTTGGGTGGCACGGGATACGTGTGGACGTGCATTGTCCTGTTGGAACAGCATGTTCCATTGCCGGTCTAGGAATGGTAGAACAATGGGTTCGATGACGGTTTGAATGTACCGTGTACTGTTCAGTGTCCCCTCGACGATCACCAGAGGTGTACGGCCAGTGTAGGAGATCGCTCCCCACACCATGATGCCGGGTGTTGGCCCTGTGTGCCTCGGTCGTATGCAGTCCTGATAGTGGCGCTCACCTGCACGGCGCCAAACACGCATACCACCATCATTGGCACCAAGGCAGAAGCGACTCTCATCACTGAAGACGACACGTCTCCATTCGTCCCTCCATACACGCCTGTCGCGACACCACTGGAGGCGGGCTGCACGTTGTTGGGGCTTGAGCGGAAGACGACCTAACGGTGCGCGGGACCGTAGCCCAGCTTCATGGAGACGGTTGGAATGGTCCTCTCTGATACCCCAGGAGCAACAGTGTCCCTAATTTGCCGGGAAGTGGCGGTGCGGTCCCCTACGGCACTGCGTAGGATGTGACGGTCTTGGCGTGCGTCCGTGCGTCGCTGCTGTCCGGACCCAGGTCGACGGGCACGTGCACCTTCCGCCGACCACTGGCGACAACATCGATGTACTGTGGAGACCTCGCGCCCTACATGTTGAGCAATTCGGCGGTACATCCACCCGGCCTCCCGCATGCCCACTATACGCCCTCGCTCAAAGTCCTTCAACTGCACATACGATTCACATACACGCTGTCGCGGCATGCTACCAGTGTTAAAGACTGAGATGGAGCTCCGTATGCCACGGCAAACTGGCTGACACTGACTGCGGCGGTGCCCAACCGCTGCGCAGCTAGCGCCCTTCGACGGCCAACACTGCTGTTCCTGGTGTGTCCGCTGTGCCGTGCGTTCGATCATTGCTTGTACAGCCCTCTCGTAGTGTCCGGAGCAAGTATGGTGGGTCTTACACACCGGCGTCAATGTGTTCTTATTTCAATTTCCAGGAGAGTATATATATATTTATATATATATATATATATTTTTTGGCGTTTAGTCTTGGGCTAAATGTTAGGGTAGAGCTACTAGTATTATTTTTTTTAACTTTATATGAAAACTTTGATTTTTGCAACATACTTGTATATTGTGTATAAACTGCTCTCGGGTGACTAGCCGAGTCAAGAGTGCGTTGTTACACGATATTTCGGCGACTAGATCCATTGCCGCCATCTTCTGGTGAAGATGGCGGCAATGTTTCTAGTCGCCGAAATATCGTGTAACAACGCACTCTTGACTCGGCTAGTCACCCGAGAGCAGTTTATACATTATCAACGCCGAGAAAGACTTCGTTCTTATATACTTGTATATTGTATTGACCGCTTTTGTGCATGTATACGATAGGTTAGTCATCAGATATATTATATCTGTAATTGTTAGGGATTTTTCTATTAAGTCTTTTTTAATCTCTCTGTATGCTTTACATCTGAGAATTTAGTGGTATATATCCTTCACTGAACAACATGCGAGACATTTCATCGTTTTTATCGTTTAGTAGGGTGTGTCCTGTGCGTACTTTGTTAATGAACAGGATCCATTTTTCGCTCAGAACTTTTAATTCATACCATGGCTTCTTTTCGAGTTTATTACATATAACAAGATGCCATATTCCTTTTGCACCTCTGTTGTTATACCATTTCTTTTCCCATTCGTACCTTGTCAGGATGGATAGGAAATGTCTAAGGCCTATGTAAGAAATAGGAGTGTCCACTTTATTGCTCTTTGGCTATCATATCAGCCCTTTTGTTGCCATATACGCCAGAGTGGCTGGGCACCCATTGTAGCCTCATATCTATACCTTTTTCTATCAATTTAGCTGTACTCTCAACTAGGGGCATTGAGTGGAGCGAGATACGATTTTTTCCGCTAGGTGGCACCATACCTTGACCCCAAAAACCCCTTTGGCCGCTTCGGCCGCTTTGCCTGCCATGGTCACTTTACCTGGCTCTCCCCTACTACATTAATAAGTTATGAGGTATAAGCGTAGTGGTGGTCAAGCGAGAGCAGAGAGATTAGGTACAGGCTATCACTATCATTAACAAGAGAGAATGCATATACTCGTATCCGATGACAGCAAAAAGCAGAAACTGCCGTTTTAAGTCCTCCTTCGTAGATGGGGATCAAAAATAGGTACATCTAAACATTCCATTTCTCCCGCAATGTATATTGGATCACTGAAATGTGGAGTTTCAAAGCAACGATAAACCTGGAGGGTGAAGAGAAGTAATTCCGATGCCAATCCTGGCTCAACACAAATCTGCAACTCTGCCTCAAACAGACGTTAACTTCAAAGGCTTAAATTGCTTTGTTAAACTGGTTTACATTGACCCTTTATATCTAAATACTGCTTGCTCTTGTTGGCAAGATATTCACAAAAAAACACGCATTTTTACTACGGAGAAATTTCAGCGGTGTAGACGTAAAATATTGTATATGACACTTTAAGGTACTTCTACGCCCGGTAACGTGGAGTACCTAACCGCAGCCACAAACGGTAAGCAATCCCTGTTATAGACAAGAACATAGCCTACATTAGTTACTTTGCTGGTCAAGCAACCTAAAGGAAAAATGAGTGTGCATTCTTTGAGCATATCTTTAGTTGAAAAGGTCATCAAAGTATCATATATTCCATATATATGAACAAATGAAGACCTGTTTTGGCCTAGGTGTAAAGGGCCCTCTATACAGCAATTTGATCGCTTGATTGACGAAAGAAACTAATTTATTGGGATGAAAGGTAATAATTTTAAATTCATTTTAATTTCAGAAACTGATATAGCGGTATCTGATCGAAGGCCACGGCCGACCTTCCGTCTCCCATCCCTAACCTTTTAGATTTAAGTAGGCTGAAAAGAGTCCACGCGACTCTCCAACCTCCAAGGCTTTACCTGGAAGGAATTAAAAAAAAAAAATATCGATGTACTGTCAGCATTAATGTTCACATTTCTTTCATTATCTGCTGTAATAGAAATTATTTTGATCAATACACTTTTAAATAACTCACTAAATTCGCAAATAACAGCACCAGTTTTATAAAATGTTTGTTTAGCATGGAAGAACAGTCCACTGCGAATGTCAACCGAAAGAAAACTCTAAAAAATAGAAGAAAATATTCCAAAATTTTCTTCCATTTGAAACGGTTTTATTTATTCTTTTGCCAGAGAATTAAAGATTTTGTTTGATTTAATGGAAAACAGATTCATACTAAAAATTTCATTACAATCGCGTTCATACTGAAGATTCAATCATGCAAATATTTTATAGTAAAGGTAATGTCTGGGAAATATCACACTACACTAGACAGGTGCTCGAATACTACTGTACAGCTTTCACATGTCGTGGTTTAACGGTGATTTGATGAAATTTATAACGACGCATTCCACGAGACAATACAGTAAATTGTAACTTGTATCTTGTAGAAAGCGGAAAACAAATCCAGGAAATATCCACATTGGAAATCCAGTGGAGAGTAATTGATGCCATATTCAAGGTACGAACCAGGCAGGTAAAAGAAATTACAGCCATCGTGATTCATCTCCTTATATGCCATCTTCTTATTTCCGTTCCAGTAATTCTTCCGTTTGCTATTGGTAACATATTCAGAACGCAGAAGCTTGTAGTAAACATATATGTGCTTAGCAGTAGAAATTTCTGCAGAGAGCTGCTAAAGAAGTTAGAAATTTAAGTGTATGTATGCTCCATTTCTGTGTGAAACAATTAGTAAAATATGCAATAATATTGGTAGAGGCGAAAATTATATTCACAAACAATGCGGATTCGGGACGTGGGTTTGAATCCCCGTCCGGGCATCCAGGTTTAGGTATTCCACAGTTCCCCAAATCACTCCAGGTAAATGCCGTGATGCTTCCTTCAAAAGCCCATGGCCTAATCCCGTTCCATTCCTTTCCTAGTAACCTCGGCATCGCCGAGGCGTAAAGCCATAAAAAATGATATTCAAAATAAATACAAGACATTGTCATTTGTCGAAAACGAACTCAGATATATATATATTTAACAAGCTCCAAACACATCTTGAATGTGTAGCATGAAATGTAAAATGCAAATGCATGTAGTATGATTGGCCAGGATATCACTGCAGGGTTCGGCCGCTGAGTTACATGTTTCGATTTGCCCCGCATGCTTCTCTTGTCGTGGCTACGCCAACATAACCCAGTAATCCTACCGGTTATAGGCGGTCGAAAGTTTAACATGAAATCAAAACCATCGAAGCGTTCTGCAGTGCTTCACATTTCGCAGCAAGCTGTTCAAGAGCTTATGGTTGAAAGTGCTTTTGGAAATCGCAGTCGGGTGCTGGAATCGAACCTTGGTCGGAAACATTAACTACTGAGCCACCAGAATGTTCCTGGCAAAAAATATAAGAGGCAATAATTATAAGAATTTTCCATAGAAGATTTTAATATATATATATATATATAAACAAAATATTTGCCAGTACCTTGTGGAAACGCAGTTGCTATAATTAATGTCCATCTTTTTATATACACATCGTTGTTATTATGTGACTAATTTAACTATTTTATCCCATAGAGTCAATATCTTATACTGGGATCCACGGTGAACGACCATATTGCTAATCACAGAACAGAAAATTTATATTCCAGTTCACCAAGCATCGATTTTAAGGCATGCAACAATCTTCTCACTCACTACTAGTGTTGAAACTTCATTTAGTTGAATTTCGGTAATACGAATTATAAAATTAATCAAAGAACACAAATTAATTGTAATGTTTCCAGCGTAAGACATGATAAATAATACAGTAATATGTTCCACTGGAGGAACGTTTTTCGTTTAACGTAGATAGTGTTGCGTAGGACAATGGAATAAATACTTCACTGCAGAGAGGTGCTACAAATAATGATAATTTGCTGGAAGTTTACCAGAACATGGAATTGACACCTATGCACATTTATTTCTTCTGGAGAAGTCTACGCAAGAAAGGCTTGCCTGTCAGCAATGATTTTCAAGTTATTGCCATTCCGCTAAAGTGTGATTTCAAGGGGGAGAAAGTGCAGAGATTCTGCTTGGTGTGCTTGCTGTTGCTTTGCTTACTGTTATGGTCCAATCCGTGAAAGCCAGGACACCGCTGCTTCGCTGTCGAACCAGCTTCCGTGGGAGGCCAACACAACACCAAGTCCCAAGTCCAGTTGCAGAACAAGGCACCTGCAACAACAACGAATACCATTTTAACAAATATTTAAGATAAATTTTTCGAGGAAATAATAGAATGATTGAAAATGGAAATTAAATTTATCTCTTGGATAGTGGAATCATTTCGGCTAAGATTTGATTATTGACAAATTGCAATGAGGAAATCGGTTATAGCCTTTATTAAGGAACCCTCTCATCATTTGCCAAAAGTAGAAGCGAAAATGATATTCACAAACCGAGCGTGGTGGGTGAGGGGTAATATTCTGTCCTCCATTCAGGAGGAACCGGACTAGAATCCTCATCCGGACATCCAGATCTCGGTATTCCATGGTTTCCCAAAACAACTCAAGGTGAATGTCGGGATGGTTTCTTCAAAATGCCATGGTCGAATTTCTTGCCGTTCCTTGTCCCCAGTCATTTCACGCCTCTAATGACCTCGATGCTGACAAGGCGTAAAACAATAAAAAAGAAAAGTGATTTCGCGAAAAGAGTTTAAAGGAAAACATAAACCTGGGTGACTGTGCTTGAAATCATATCTGGGTCCTCATGAGACATGGCAAACATTGTAATCAAACTTTTCTTTTCCATATTTTGTTATATTACTCCCTGAAACTGATTACATTTGCTCATATCATCGTACCACGTTATGGGAAGTATTAACATGTTGGTAGACATTTAGACGCAACCGTAACAATGTGATAAAGTTTCTTGTTTCAGCTGATTTAATTTTTGTAGAAATTTCGTGTTGATCTAATACTCATCTAATTTTTAAAAATACAAATAAAACATTCAGTTAAAAGTTCATCTGTTGTAACCTCACGCGGTAAGATTTCGTCAGCTCTGGTAATAGAGGGGCAAGAGCACTTGCCTTAGGTCACCGGTTCGCGACCGGCCTCATGCAAGTTTAATATATCTTGTCATTCTTGCAGGATCACACACAGGTAATGCATTTAAATTCGATTGAAATACTGTCTAGGGGCGGTATCGGGGGAGTAGGGTTCTGCGGTCCAAAGTGCGAGGGTCGAAAACACGTTCCACGGCAACGCGAGTAGCTCAGTCAGTTCCATAAACTAAAAAGTTAAATAACTCATTTTTTGTGAATTTTGAGAAAGCAATTATACTATCATGTAACCGGATATGTTCCCTATTTTCGAATATTGGAATCATATTTGTTTCAGAACGTGGTGAGAAGCAGCGCCGAAATACCGAGACCATAATCTTATATATAAAAATCAATGTTTGTTTGTGGGTTTGTTCGTCTTCTATGCATTCCTATACCATTTATCAGATTGCAATGAAACTTTGGAGAGTTTCCGAGTGTGCGCCTGCGAAGGTTCCTGTGAAAATTTTTTTCCAAAAAGTCACCCCCTATTCCCCATAACACCCCATAATTTAGGCAAAACCACATTTTTTATCCGATTTAGATAGGAATTTGTACATTTATACTTTAAAACAAACATAAAAATACTGCCTACATACGGTTTCCGAATATTAATCCCCTCGCCCCCTTTCCACCCCCATAATTTTTTCACCCCATAATTTAGTCAATACCACATTTTTTATACGATTTAGATAGGAATTTGTACACTTATACTTTAAAACAAACAGAAAAATACTGCCAACATACGGTTTCCGAATATTCATCCAAATTTCCAACCCCATAATTTAGGCAAACCACATTTTTTATCCGATTTAGATAAAAATTTGTACACTTATACTTTAAAACAAACAGAAAAATACTGCCTACGAATGGTTTCCGAATATTCATCCCCTCTCCCCTTTCCAACCCCATTCCGTTTTCACCCCATAATTTAGGCAAACCACATTTTTTATCCGATTTAGATAAGAATTTGTACACTTATACTTTAAAAAAGAGAGAGAAATACTGTACACATTAATTTCACAAAACCCAATCCCTGTCCTCTCTTTCCACCACCTTAATTACCCCCTCTTCCCCATAACACCCCATAATTTAAACAAACCCGCAAACCGTTCCTCCGATTACGGCGAAGCTATGGTGAATTGTCGAGGGGATCTCGAAAATGGTTCCTGTCAAAAAACAAATATTTAAAAACCCACCCCTCTTCCCCATAATGTAACTCGACGAGACAAATCAAAAACAAATGATACATTTTCTTGATATCTAGCTTAGTTCTCGACATATTGTATGTCAAAAGTGAGGAGGTTAGGGTGAGATCCGGCCTGGACCTGAATAAAAATTCCCAATACCACTATATATCCGCGGTGGAAATTACCTATAGATGTTTTACTTTCTCCTATTGAATGTTATTATGGTTGAAATACGGCCTGGGCCAGAAGAAACGTCACCAAAAGTACATGGAGTAATAGACTACCTATAACTGATTTTTAACATGCTAAAACTCGAAAACAAAGCGAGATACCAAAAATTATATTATTTATTTTCGATTTATTTCGTCGAGTTCTACAAGAATTCATAATCAAATTGTAATTTGCGATGTTTTGATGATGACGTGAAGTTAGGTTAAGTTAGTAGGGGATTACTGGAGATCGCGGACCGAGCGGGGCGGTGTAACGGTTAGCGTTCTCGCCTCGCCTCGCCTCGCATTCGGGAGGACGGCGGTTCGAATCCCCGTCCAGGCATCCAGATTTGGGTTTTCCATGGTTTCCCCAAATCACTCCAGGCAAATGCCGGGATGCTTCCTTCAAAAGGCCATGGCCGAATTCCTTCCCATTCCTTGCCCCCATCCTTGCCCCCCATCCTTTCCCATCTCGAAAGACCTCGATGTTAAAAAGAGACGTAAAGCAGTTACAAAAAAAAAAAAAAAAAAAAAAAAAAAAAAAAAAAAAAAAAAAATACTGGAGATCGCGATTCCTCAAGGAATTGGCGTCTTAATACTGCAGCATTTAAATGCTAGACAACGTTAGAAATACTTTTCCAAGTATATTTAACGATGTCTTGCTGGCCCTGGCTGTATTACAACCTAATTTCTGCCTGAAAAATTTGGTCCAGGCTGTATTAGAATTGAATTATTGCTTGAAAATGTTACGTCTTGCCACTGACAACAGCAGTATTATGACATCATTTAAATATTTTGTCTACATTGTAAGTTATTAATAGTAAATGTTTACTACATTGAAGTGGTATTCACAGAATGAAACAACTGAATTATCCACTATATCATGATTTCTGCGAGCAAGTTGTAATCAGTTTTTACGTAATATATACAGGGCGTTTCATTTATGACGCGTCCCTATCTTTATTGACGTATTTCTGTACTCTGGCACTGCACACCATTTGTAACTAAGTTTATTTTAAGAAATACGTTCTTAAAAAATAACATAAATAGATTAGCGCTATCTACTCAACAGATAACTTTGACTTGCATCTTTGGATACATTGGTGTGACGTGTGAAAGCCTGTTCGCGCCAAATTTAAATGGCGTATTTTTGTTTGTAATTTTCTGTAGAAATATCTAACGGAATTAAATGAAAGCACTTTTTGCGGGTTCCTTCAACATGATTATATAAACTGATATTGTTTTCAGAAATTAATGAAATAGCCTATTGCGTGTACCAGAATCAGTTCAACTATAGCTTCTCAAACAAGTGAGGAACCAGAAGCAAGACGTTCAAGTGTTAAACTATATACATTAGTTACGAATACTGTTGTTTTGTTCGCAGTTGTTGTTGCATTATCTGTCAAAATAATCATGCCTCCTAAGCGCACATCGATTGGAAGATCTACCAGCGGAGCACGAAACAAAAAGCGATTACGTGCATCTCAAACAAGCAAGGAACGACAAGAAAGCAACGAGGCAGATCGTTTACGAGTTGCTCAGTCGCGTGCATCAGAATCTGAAGAGCAACGAACTGCAAGAGTGGTAGCAGAACGTGTACGAGCTGCTCGATCGCGTGCCTTGGAATCGGAAGAGGAACTAACAGCAAGGGACTGGAAGCAGAACGTGTACGAGCTACTCAGTCGCGTGCCTTGGAATCGGAAGAGCAACGAACATGCAAGAGTGGTAAGCAGAACGTGTACGAGCTGCTCGATCGCGTGCCTTGGAATCGGAAGAGCAACGAACAGCAAGGGTGGAAGCAGAACGTGTACGAGCTGCTCGAACTCGACGAACCGTGCATTTTGACTTGAATCTTGCTGCGTTCCAGTATAATGTTAACTACGATTACAGTCTACATCCAAGTGTACAAATTGGTAAAATGGATAACCTTTGTGGACATTGCGGTGCACGGAAGTTCAACAATGAAACACCTGGAATGTGCTGCGCGAATGGCAAAGTTAGACTTCCGACTTTGAGTCCACCGCCCGAACCACTGTTCTCATTGCTCTTGGGAAACTCTATCGATTCTAAGCACTTTTTACAAAATATTCGCAAATATAATTCGGCTTTTCAAATGACATCCTTTGGAGCCGATAAAATATTCCAAGACCAATATTTGCCAACTTTCAAAATTCAAGGACAAATATATCATCGCATAGGATCACTTCTACCAGTGCCCGATGCTGAACATAAATTTGTACAAATATACTTCATGGGTGACGATGATTTGCAAGTTGATCAGCGATGCAATATGATTCCAGGCACCAAACGGCATATTATATCAACTTTGCAAAGTCTTCTGCACCAACACAACGCCCTTATAAAATTGTTCAAAACTTCAATTGATAACTTGCCGGCGGATAACTACGCAATCCATATAAGAGCCGACAAAACACCAATCGGACAGCATGCCAGACGTTACAATGCACCTACCATCAATGAAGTAGCGATTGTTATAGTTGGAGAAGAACGTGATTCGCGGGATATAATTCTTCAGCGACGAAACAACACTATCGTACGTGTCGCGGAAACACACCGTTCTTACGATGCATTACAGTATCCCATAATTTTTTGGGAGGGGCAGGACGGATATCACTTCAATATTATGCAAACTAATCCAGCTACAGGTAATTAAATTTATTCTTATTTTGCACATACTCCATATATGTAAGAAATAATCATACGTTCTTAACTCACATTTGCATTTATCTTATCATTCATTTTATTTCTTATTACAGGTGAACAACTTAATAAAAGAGTATCAGCAATGAATTATTATTCGTACCGTATAATGATACCTCAAAACGGAACAAATTACATTCTACAATATCGTCAACTATTTCACCAGTACGTGGTTGACATGTACGCTAAAATTGAAGCTGAGCGACTTCTCTTCATTCGACTTAATCAAAAGTCGTTGCGCTCGGAGGAGTACATTCATTTACGAGATGCGATTGCTAACGACGGAAACGTCAGAGACATTGGCAAAATGGTTATACTTCCAGCAACCTTCACTGGCAGTCCACGACACATGCATGAATATGCCCAAGACGCCATGACATATGTGCGTTCATACGGACGTCCAGATTTTTTTATCACTTTCACATGCAATCCAGCATGGGACGAGATAAAAGAGCTTCTACTTCCCGGTCAAACTCCAGCCGATCGACACGATTTAACTGCACGAATTTTCAAGCAGAAACTCACGAAACTGTTGGATCTGATTGTGAAGCATCACGTTTATGGTGAAACCAGATGCTGGATGTATTCCATTGAATGGCAGAAGAGAGGCCTTCCTCATGCACACATTCTCATATGGCTCAAAACTAAAATACATCCAGCTTCCATTGATGATGTAATTTGTGCAGAAATACCAGATCCTGAAGAAGATAGATTACTATTCGATATTGTCACCAAAAACATGGTACATGGACCATGTGGTGCTACAAACCAACAATCCCCATGCATGGCAGATAACAGATGCACAAAAAAGTATCCCAGACAATTTATTCGTGAAACTCGCTGTGGTGATGACGGTTATCCACAATACAGACGACGCAAACCGTATGATGGAGGTCGCACGGCTACTATCAAAATGAGAACTGTTGAAGTTGAAATCGACAATAGATGGATTGTGCCATATTCGCCTTTGTTATCAAAAACATTTAAAGCGCACATTAACGTGGAATACTGTAATTCTGTCAAATCAATAAAGTACATATGCAAATATGTTAACAAGGGCTCCGATATGGCAGTATTCAGTGTAGACAATCCCGACGCGCGCTTGGATGAAGTGGTTCAATTTCAGACAGGTCGATATATAAGCAGCAATGAGGCTGTATGGCGAATTTTGAGTTTCCCAATTCACAGTCGGCATCCTACAGTTGTTCATCTCAGTGTTCACTTAGAAAATGGACAAAGAGTCTATTTCACGGAAGAGAATGCACGAAATGTTGCTGCTGCACCAGCGCACACAACACTAACAGCATTTTTTACCCTGTGCGAAGAAGATGTATTCGCTAAAACATTACTGTACGCAGAAGTACCAAAGTACTATACATGGAATACCACATCGAAAAGATTCCAACGGCGTAAACAAGGCACGCGAGTTGAAGGCTATCAAAATCTGTATTCGTCTGACGCATTGGGCCGTATTTACACAGTACATCCAAATAATGCCGAATGCTACTTTCTGAGAATGTTGCTTATTAATGTCAAAGGTCCAACTTCGTTCGCAAATTTGAGAACGGTTGATGGCGTAGAATGCCACACATACAGAGAAGCTTGCCTAAAACTTAATTTACTGGAAAGTGACCAACACTGGGAAATTGCACTGATGGACGCCTGTGTCAGTAGTCATCCACGACAAATACGAACATTATTAGCTATCATTTTGACCACATGTTCGCCATCCAGCCCTAAAACCCTGTGGGAAAAATTCAGAGAAGACTTAAGCGAAGACATTTTGCACCGAATTCGTACCATCAGCAAAGATTACACCATTCCATTTTCAGACAACATTTTCAATGAAGCTCTGATAGAAATCGAAGAGATATGCTTAACCATCAACAATAAAACACTCATTCAACTTGGCATGGTCGCACCACAACGTTCTGCGTATGACCTTCCTGATCGAGATTTATTGAGAGAAAAACAATTCAGTGCTGATGCCTTGCGTGCATATGTCGAAACAAATAAACCACTCTTAGTTGCAGATCAAAGACTGGTCTACGACACAATCATAAATGCGGTGGCCAATGGTAGAGGTGGTCTGTTCTTCCTGGATGCGCCTGGTGGTACAGGAAAAACGTTCCTTATCAGTTTGCTGCTAGCGCATATTCGCTCTCAAAATGAAATTGCTTTGGCCCTTGCCTCATCAGGTATTGCGGCTACCTTATTGGATGGTGGACGAACAGCGCATTCGGCGCTCAAATTGCCATTGAACATGCAATTTGCCGTAACTCAATCATGCAATATTTCTAAAGGTTCTGGTATGGCGAAAGTGCTCCAAACTTGCAAACTGATTGTCTGGGATGAGTGCACGATGGCCCACAAGAAATCGCTTGAAGCACTTGACCGAACTCTTAAAGATCTACGAGCAAATGCAAACCCATTCGGTGGAGCTCTCATTTTATTAGCAGGTGATTTCAGACAGACTCTACCAGTCATACCAAAATCAACACCAGCCGATGAGCTCAACGCTTGCCTCAAAGCATCGCATCTTTGGAAACATGTGCAGAAACTCACATTAAAGGTCAATATGCGCGTACATCTGCAGCGCAATGCGTCAACCATATTTTCAAAACAACTATTGGAAATCGGTAATGGAGAAGTACCAATTGACGCCAATACAAAACACATTTCATTTCCAGTGAACTTCTGTGTCATTGTTCCATCCATCAAACAACTAATTCTAAAAGTTTTCCCGGAAATTTCCACTAATTACAAAAATCACCAATGGCTTTGTGAACGTGCTATTTTGGCAGCAAAAAACATCGATGTAAATACAATCAACTACGTAATCAATGAACAAATTCCGGGTAGTTCTGTCACCTACAAATCGATTGACAGCCTCATGAATGCAGACGAGATTTTAAATTATCCAGTTGAGTTTTTAAATTCGTTGGATCTATCTGGTGTGCCACCGCACAGACTGTCATTAAAAATTGGTGCACCAATAATTCTTTTACGCAATATAATCCACCAGTTTTGTGCAACGGAACCAGGCTCGCTGTGAAAAAACTGATGCCGAACGTAATTGAGGCGACAATTCTTAATGGCATGTCGAAAGGAGAAGATGTGCTGATTCCACGTATTCCCATCATTCCCACAGATATGCCATTTGATTTCAAGCGTCTGCAGTTCCCTGTTCGCCTTGCATTTTCAATGACCATCAACAAGGCACAAGGTCAATCGCTTCAAGTTTGCGGATTAAATCTGGAAAACCCATGCTTCTCACATGGTCAATTATATGTAGCATGCTCACGAGTGGGACAGCCGGAAAATTTATTTGTTCTTGCAAAAGATGGAAAGACTAAAAATATTGTATATGCTAAAGCACTTGAATAAACGTTCTTAAATTAAATTTCAAACACAAAAATAAAATCACTGTCTTTTATTGGTTTTGTATATTTAAATATGTCTGTATTGTGTACATATACCAATTTAGAATGAAAAACAGGCACAAACCGTTCGTTCCGTTTACGGTGAAGCTTTGGTGAGTTGTCGACGGGATGGACGGAGAAGGTTCCTGTCAAAAAAAATTAAAAAAACCCACCCCTCCTCCCCATAATTTAGACAAAACCACATATTTCATCAGATTTCCATGAGAATTTGCACACTTATAGCTTTGAAACAAACAGAAAAATACTGCCTGCATATGTTTTCCAAAGCGCATCCCCTCTCACCCTTTCCAACTGAAAATGAATGAAACAGCAGTTTAAAATTTATATGTAAATATTTTTTCATTTAATCTATGTGCCTACTCAAGTCCAGCAATAGTGAAGCATTGCCGGGTCAGCTAGTAATAATAATAAAAACCACGAACCTACTACGCTGTCGTAGCAGGGGGAGAGGTGATACTCCCACGTGGCGCGTCCCAGGTGGCGGATAGGGGGGTCCTCACCGGTTTACCGGCGGATCTGAGCGAAATAAAATAGCTCTCGCGGACCAAACACACCACGGTCAACGGCCTCAATGGCGGAAGAGGAATAGGATTGTTCCCAACGGCAGAGGCGGCGGAAGAACCATATGTTCTGGAACTAACCTCTCCAGTCCTAAAAAAACTGGGCTTCGGTCCAAACAATTTGATTCTCAAGTACCATGAAGCGTGGCAGAAATCAACATATTACTCCAGGTGGTAGCCAATCCACTGCTGTCAGGGACAGTACAACAAGACTTTCGGATTCTGGGGCGTCTGGTATGACAAGCGAACAGAGGGTATCGGAGACCTCTGGCCAACTTCGCCCTAAAACCAAATCTTTTTTTGGAACACTGAACATAAACACACTCTTGCGAGCAGGAAAATTACATGAACTACAGGAAACCCTAGACAAACAAAAAATTTTGATACTAGCACTTCAGGAAACAAGATTAACAGGTGAAAATGCACTGGACTTTGGCAATTACAGACTCTTCAAAAGTAAGTCTAACAAACGAATCCTGAAAAATACTCCACATTTAGGAGTAGCTTTTGCGATTAACAAAAACATACTGAAATCGGTAGCGAATGTGAAATCCGTAAATAACAGACTAATGACGATCTCCTTCAAACAAAACATACACACTAATCAATGCGCACATTCCAATCAACAAGGATAATAAAGCAGATCGTGGAAAGGTAGATCAATGCTGGGAAACACTAAAAGAAACTATATATAACATCCCACAAAGCCACATCAAAATCCTAGTAGGGGACTTTAACGCACAACTAGGAAGAGAAAGAAGATACAGAAAAACAATCGGAAAATATCCGGCTCACAAATGAACCAACCAAAGCGGACAGAGATTAGTTGAACTCTGCAGTAGATTCAATCTAAAAATCATGTCAACAAATTTTAAAAAGAAACCATCAAAACAGATGACATGGCGAGCACCAAATTCACTCTTATGTGAGTTCCAAATCGATCATGTAGCCATCTCATATCCAAACCACAGAGAAATTTTGAATGTCCAGGTTAGAAGGGGTGCAAACATAGATTCTGACCATTACTTGACAAGAATGAAATTAAAGTTGAGACCACAAAGGATCATAAAAAAGAAACCACCAATTCCAAAATTCGATGCAGGCAAAATTCAACCTTCATTTACAGAAGAACTGGACAGAAAGAAATAAGAAAATTGGCAACAACTCAAAACCAAACTGATTGAAACAGCACAAAAACTAATCCCACAGCAAAAACGCAGAAAACACCCTTGGTGGAACGAGCAATGTGACCAAGCAATCAAAGGACGACATCAAATGTACATCAAATGGGACAACAGAAAAACAGATGACAACTACAAAGAATACCTGAAAAGTAGGAAGGAAACAGCAAAACTAATCAGACAAACCAAAAGGATATATGAAAATGGACAACTGCTTGAAATTGAGAAAGACGTCCAGAAAAACAACACACGCAATTTCTACAGAACATTCAAAAGAAAACTCACAGGATATCAACCACAAAGCCCCTGCTTTAAGAAAGAGGACGGATAACTGGCATTAAACAATAAAGAAAACTGTACAGTGTTCGCAGAGTATTTTGAAAAACTTTTAAATTGTCCCGAACCAAAACAACGATTCGCACCACAAGAACCTAAAGAACAAAATCCAAATTCATTACCACCTGATGAAAATGAAATTGTTAGGCAAATCAAAAGACTCAAAAACAACAAAGCAGCTGGTGAAGATGGAATCACTGCAGAGCTTCTAAAAGCAGCAGGATCAAAAACTATAAAAGAGATCACAAAAATTATCCAAGACATTTGGAAAACAGAAAAAATTCCAGAAGATTGGAAAAATGCGTTAATCCACCCTTTACACAAAAAGGGATACAGAGCAAGTGTTAATAATTACAGGGGAATCTCACTGCAGTCAGTGCCACACAAAATTTTCTCCCAGTGTCTCCACGATAGGGCTCAACAACAACTAGAACCAAGGATCGGAGAATATCAAGCAGGATTTAGACCAGGTAGATCTTACACAGAACAAATACTCAACCTAAAAATTATCCTCAAACATCAAAGAATTTGTAGCAACCGTTTAGTATGCACATTTGTAGATTTTAAAAAAGCATTCGACTCAATTGATCGAGAGTCATTATTCCAAATATTGAAAGAACAAGGCTTAGACCCCAAAACTCTTGCTTTAATACAACAAACACTAACAGATACAAAGTCCAAAATAAATTTTTTAGGAGAGATATCAGAACCATTCATTATTAAAACAGGAGTAAGACAAGGAGACGGACTTTCTCCGTTACTGTTCTACTGCGTCCTTGAAAAAGTGTTACAGGAATGGCGGAAACAAAAATCAATCCTTGGAATTGACCAGCCAATTATATTAGGCAGAGGAAAATTAAAGATAGATTGTCTAGCATTTGCAGACGACTTAGCAATCTTAACCCGTGACATTGCAATAGCCCCAAAAAGATCGAACTCTTGAAAGAAGTAGCGGAGACAGTGGGTCTACAGATTTCATTCCAGAAAACAGAATTTATGACCTGCAATAAAGAAACACCAAAATACATGGAGACAAAATATGGAAAAAAATCAAACGAGTCTCATACTTCAAGTATCTCGGTGAAACAATCCGAGAGAATGAAACTGAAGCAAAAGCTAATGAAATTAGATGCCAAAAGATGGAAACAGCTTATCGCCTAACACAAAATGTTTACAACAAAAAATGCATCTCCAAGCACACAAAACTGAGACATTACAATACAGTTATTAAACCAGAATGTCTTTATGGATCAGAAACACTTATTTTTAACAGAAAAAAGATATAGAAAACATTGAGAAAAAAGAACGCAAAATTATAAGGAAAATTTTGGGCCCAAGACTCATAGGAGACCAGTACAGACTCAAAAGTAATCAGGAAATACTACAATATGCAGACATTCACAGTGATATTAAAAAACGCAGACTAAAATTTTATGGACACATCAAAAGAATGAAACCTAACAGACTTACAAGACAAATAGTTGAATTCTATGAAAACCGAAGTAAATCAATATCAGATACAATGAAATGGATTGGAGAAATCAAGAAAGACCTCAAATTAGCAGGAATTGTTCCAGAAGATTTCGAAAATAGAGACACATTTAAATCAAAAATTCACAAGTGGCAAGTTGACCGGGAGGAAAGATTAAAGAAAAGATCAGGAACAACATGGTCAGTTGAGAGAAAAGAAGCCCATAGCAAGCGTATGAAGGAAATATGGGCAAAAAGGAATGCGAACAAATGCTTCTGAGTACTTTGCGTAGTCCTAATGGGCTTATCCGCAAATAATAATAATAATAATAAAAAACACTCAAAAAGCGCAAACGAGAACGAGTCCATTTCAGCTTCCGACTTCAACTGGGAACTTCGAGGTGGGTTCTCTCAGTTTTTTTTTTCTTTGATTATAAGTCTCGTTGACGTCGAACTCATTAGGGATGGGAAAGGACTGAAGGCAGGGACACGAAGGCATTCGGCCATAACCTTTTGAAGCAAACATCCCGGAATTCGCTTGGAGAGATCTAGCAAAAAAATCTACATATCAAACTATTGTAGGAAAATATTTGGTAAGGCCATTTCTAAATTCAAGTTTACATCCAGCTGTGACTTCAAAATCAAAGACATTACAAAAAGTGTTCGATTGAGAGATGTATAGAAGCAAATTGTTTCTCTGGCATACTATTCTCGTGATGGACTACGCCCATACGAATGACATCTGTCGTAAATAATGGGTGTCCACGCTTCACCCACAAAGAAACCACCGTCGTTCTTTAAGTAATTGTTGCTCAGCCTTATCTCCAACGACTCTCTGGTAATCGAATTACAGAGAGATGAATTTCGGGCCAAAACTTCGGTTTATTCTGTGGCAATTTTCCAAGCATCTTCGGCTAATGCGGATTTGTTGAGATGCAGCAAGTGCAAATAACGCTGTTGCTCGGTACGGCGCTCATGTATATTTCTAATTGTGTGACCAACGGATATTTTGCCACATTCACAGGTGATCTAATAAACACCAAGTATTCTTAGGACAAGGTCGTATTTCCCTGAGCGCAGTATATCTGGTTTGCTGGTGGTCGCAAGATGACCCTTATACCATGAGGGGCAATAATCATTTCTATTTTCCCAGACGTATTCCCAGTATATAGTAGACATGCTCGAGGTCTTGATTGTCCCTTCCGTCTATCTGTCGCTATCGATGTATTTGGAATTAATGCACGTTTAATTTTCTGCTGTGAATATCCGTTTACCTGAAAACCAGGTTAAGGTGTCTCAGACTGCCCACCGAGCAGGGCGGTGTAACGGTTAGCGTTCTCGCCTCGCATTCGGGAGGACGGCGGTTCGAATTCCCGTCCGGGCATCCAGATTTGGGTTTTCCATGGTTTCCCCAAATCACTCCAGGCAAATGCCGGGATGCTTCCTTCAAAAGGCCATGGCCGAATTCCTTCCCATTCCTTGCCCCCATCCTTGCCCCCCATCCTTTCCCGTCTCTAAAGACCTCGATGTTAAAAAGAGACAGTTACAAAAAAAAAAAAAAAAAAAAAAAAAAAAAAAATATCAGACTGCCCTGCAGCCTATCACTGTTTGAGATAACTCTCTACCCATGAACTAAAGTGACGAATACGATATTGCGTTGTGCCAGATGGTGAAAACTGGTAGCCTGTCAGTTTCGTGTAAACACAGTACCATTTGATTTCCGCTTAAATAATCTAGTCAGGAATGGGAAATTCCCATCTTTCTGAACATCCATGGTGATGCGTATGGTCGTGTGAATTGAATTCTTTTACTCAGTTTTACTCAGTTATCACTTGTTGTACCGCTTAAATGGGTGCTATTCGATGTCAGGTACGCGAAATTAAGCCGTATGTGTAAAGAATTTAATTTTTGGAACATAAACTAGTACTTAATGCAGCAGTGAATTTGAATCTCTATATTGAAAAGGCAGTCGTGCCCGTAAATGTCGTAAGGGCCGCAGAGATATATCACTTTCTCCTGTCATATAACAGACTCTCAAATGAATGGTAGGGAAATAAATGTCAGATTCTGTGTAATTTTAATGATCTAAAAATTGAATGTTTCTGATTTGTCCCCCATAAACTGAGTTTACATACGCTGAAGATGTAAGAGGGCAAGTAGAGAACAGGTGTGTGATGGTTAAGTCATTTAAATTTTTATCGAAACTATAAACGCACAGGCAGCAAGCTATCTACTGAATGTATGGTAGCATTAAGTGTCCCTATTAGACGTGATATAATGCTACTTTGATGTTCTGTTGTATTTTGTTACAGATGGCTTGTAACTGCTGACGTATCATTTTTTACAATAACTTTCGTGTTTGACCGACTTTTACCTTGGTTTGATTGCGATATACACACCTGATCATCCGAGGCAGGGCTGAACTGCGTTTCATCCCTGAACACAATGCGAAGCCATTTATTGTCTTCAGCGATTCTGCACTACCTTGTATGACCATCGACGGGAAGGGATAGAATTCTTCCAATGCTTTAAAGAGGCCGAGCAGTGTTACTCCTGACGTCATGGTGTGAGAACCGAGCAGGGCGGTGTAACGGTTAGCGTTCTCGCATCGCATTCATGAGGACGGCGGTTCGAATCCCCGTCCGGGCATCCAGATTTGGGTTTTCCATGGTTTCCCCAAATCACTCCAGGCAAATGCCGGGATGCTTCCTTCAAAAAGGCCATGGCCGAATTCCTTCCCATTCCTTGCCCCCATCCTTGCCCCCCATCCATTCCCGTCTCTAAAGACCTCGATGTTAAAAAGAGACGTAAAGCAGTTACAAAAAAAAAAAAAAAAAAAAAAAAAAAATGGTGTGATAGCCTTCGCGTGTGACTTCAGGTCACGACTGGCAGTGATTGAGGAAACTCTGACGATATAACGGTACGTCACTGACATTTGGCGTCTTCATGTGTTACCTCTCAAGTGACAGTAACATGGAGTCATTTTTCAACAAGGCACTGCTCGTCCACGGCACGTGTCTCTATGAATTGTCTCCGTGATGTTGAGGAACTCCCGTTGCCAGCAATATTCCCAGAACTGGCACCGTTAGAACATATTTGGTGCCAGTTCAGAAGTTAATTCCATTCCAGTGCCAGTATCCAAGATTTCGAGGACCAATTACAACAGTTGCTGGCTAGCTTGCTTCTGGAGAGCATACAACGGATTTATGATACCCTTTTCAACCGAATCGGTGCATACATTCAGGCCTGAGAGGGTGCAAAGTAATACTGATTATTGGGCTCATACTGCAAAATTTCATTGTAAGTTTGACTTGATTTTGTAATAAATGAAATAACATCACATACCCTCTCAATCTGTGAAGTTTCATTTCGTTCCTCCTCTCCTTCTAGATGTTTCACGTTTTTTGTCAGGCAGTGTACATCTTCTATCACATGGGATAAATAAGGTGGTAATCGGAATGTGATTGAGCTGGTGTGGAATGTTGCTGCACTTCAGAGAAACTAACTACCGATTTCTTGGTTTTCCTGGTGTAACTGCATCAATTTTTTGGAACCTAACTTTTGAGCCGACATTCTGTGACTTTCATCAGAGAACAGAATAAAGGTTAAACGTTAGTTTTCAAAAAAATTAACGTGGTTTCACTGGGAAAACCAAGAAAGCATTGAAAATGACTGCAGAAGTCAAAGAAAACTATTCTTCGTGACTGAAGAGCTGTGTATAGAATGCGTTGTTTCTTTATCCTCGAAAACTGCTGGAGGCATATTTTGGTGTATTGTGAATATTTTCGGTAGATATCAGAGCTTTCATTTGACTGTATTATTTTTAAATGTATTATCTTCTGCGTCCGTTAACTCAGCTATGAATTATTTTAGACACCAGGACTATACTTTTATTGTTGATCTTGTAGGTTCAGTATTTCGCACATTTACCAGATATTACTTGAAACCTTCTATAAAATGTGGTTTGTTGGTCGTATTTCAGCACACAATCTTTTATTATACTATCTTTCAGTAGTTTTAGATTTCATGTTGGTGTAACGAGGAGTGACACACAGGAAGGTGAAAATCCAGAGTATTAAAAAAGTAACTTTTATTCAGTGGAATAGAAACTGTTTCAATAAAGGACTGGAAACTCCACCCTCAAAATACTCTGAATTTCAAATGGAAGTGAAATTAAAAATTCCAAATAAATTTCCATTTCGAGTCAACTTTATTCTTTCTTACCGAGTGTGGTGGTGTAACGGTTAGCGTTCTGGCCTCGCATTCGGGAGGACGGCGGTTCGAATCCCCGTCCGGGCATCCAGATTTGGGTTTTCCATGGTTTCCCAAATCACTCCAGGCAAATGCAGGGATGTTTCCTTCAAAAGGCTATGGCCGAATTCGTTCCCATTCCTTCCCCCCCATCCTTTTCCGTCTCTAAAGACCTCGCTGTTAAGAGACGTTAAGCACTTAACAAGAAATATTCTTTCTTACTTATTAAATCAATTCTTCTGATGAGTGCGGCTCTATCGAATGTTTCCTTTCCCACTAATTTCCTTCTGCACTTTCTTTTTAGTGTATGTTGTCCCCGAGGTAGTTTGAATTTCTGAAAACTATCAGCCTTTTCTTTGGCAGTGTTAGGTACTAATTTAAATTGTTTTCTATGTGATCACTATACGGGTAGGACCTGTTAACAGTTTATAGCCATTACGAAACAGGGTTACTGATAACGTTAGCCTCCAAAAAAATCTTCTTTGATCATCACTTTGAGTATTTGGCAAATGCTGCATAAGCTCATTACCAGAACTCAATCTAACGCAGACATTTATCTTATCGTCTGTTATGTGATCTTCATAAACAATTTTAAGGATATAGTGCATCAATGTTGAACAGTTTCTATTCGTAGGTTCCAACTGGTCTTACTTTTTGCATCCATTCAATCCGTTTAAAGTCTTTGGAGCATAGAATTTTTATGTCAATTTCTGCCAAAATACTAATATGTTCGTGTTTGGCAGTGGCCATGACGCAATGCGAGATCACGGCATGGATTGTAAATCAATCTATACATCTCTGCCACTTGCGAAGAGAGATTAGCAACGTGGTTTAATGCAATTTTGTGTCATGTTGTTCGCTGAATCGTCACCAATCTACGATCGAGACCGAGAACCTATTGATCACACTCGCAGTTCGAAATAATAAATTTAAATATGTTTCACATTCAATATATATTATCAAATAACGGATGTAACTAAATGATACGTCCGCGTAGTAACTCTTACGACTATTCCAAAAAATTTTGTGGGAAAGTGTGAAGCAAAAGGACAGTGCAAGTAATTTCTTTGGAAGTAAAAATATATGAGTATGTCTAAACGCTCTGTGAAACAAGTTACCGTTTCACCTCAGTCGTGTGTGCAAAGACCTTCAGCAAACTAATTAAGATCGATTTATATAACATGGCCGTTTACACGGGTAATAACGCTCTTTTTTCTGTAATGGAACATACAAACTGAATTTGGCCATAAGTTTGGTTTTTATGAATGTACAGCAGTGTGTTTCAGAAAGCTGGTGTCTTATTCTGATTTGAAATGTGTTCGGCTGTTTTCTTTTCCTTACGCATTTTTTTTTGTTACTGAAACAATGATGAAGGCATAAAACCGCCAGTGATGACCAATTAAAGAATCAACTTTTTTTTCTTTACATAACCAACATTTATATTCCTTTTCTTATTTTTTTCTATCCGCCAAACATAAAAATTCTGGTACAAGACAAACACTATTATCTGAACGAAAGATTCAACTGCTTTAAAATAAAATGTATGGATTATTTATGTTACCAGTTTCAAAACTGACGTTAAACAGTAACGCAGTAGAGATTTAAGTGGTACACAATAATTAGAACAGAAGAGGATTTGAAACAGATTTGTTTGGTGCCGCTCTAGTACAGAATACCAGATAACATTAATGGAAGTAACTCATCCTTTGATGCAATACGAAAGAGAAATAAAATGTAATTTCAGTTTGTTTGTACTTCACATTTAGGTTGATAACTCCACACGTATTTGTACTCGGTAACCTAATGCAATGTAACTACACCACTCCATAGAGGTATTGAAGTAAATACTTCAGCAATAACCATTTCAGAGAAAGAAAAGGTCACAGCTTTAACATTTCATTCAATTAAAATAATACAATAGACTTCATAATAGAGTAAGCAATGAATTAATAAGTAAAATTTTATCGTAAGCAACTACAGAGATATGATAACTGTGAAAGCAGTATAATATTAAATGTTACTGAGTTATAAGGCTATAAATAACAGTATTATTTGAAATGCATATATCTGTGTCCTTCATGAGACCGAGTGTGGTGGGTGAGCGGTAACTCTCTGGCCTCGCATTTGGGAGGAAACCGGTTCGAATCCCCGTCCGGGCATCCAGATTACGGATTTTCATGGTTTCCCCAAATCACTCCAGGCGAATGCCAGTATACTTCCTTCAAAGGCCATGGCCGAATTCCTTCCCGTTCCTTGTCCCCAGTCCCAACCCGCCTCTAATGACCTCGACGTCAACGAAGCGTAAAGCCATAAGTTAAAAAAATACTTCATGTGTCTTCGGCGTTATGTATATTTCTGTACTACCAAACGTGATGAATAATATTTAGCGGAAGTTCCTTTCTGCATCGTTATAAAGGATTCGATCACTTCCAAGAGACGCGTGCGTGGGCGTGTGTGTGTGTGTGTGTGTGTGTGTGTGTGTGTGTGTGTGTGTGTGTGTGTCGAGTAAATACACAAATTTGGGAGACAAGTAATAAATAAATTAAACTAGTCGGATGAAGTGATTCAAGTAATTGTTCACTACTTACTTGGGCAAACGTTTTCGGCTTTTCAATATCCATTAGCTGTAGAAAATAACACTCGAGACGACTAGTATGCTTTAGATTATTGTTTGATGCTCTCATATCTATCAGAATAATGTTCCATGTTATTTAGAAATAGATTATTTGCTTTCGAAGATAAAATTCAGCAACAGGCCTCAATACACGGCGCTTCCCAACGAATTGCTTAGAAATTTTCCAGCTTTTATTTTTTGTTACTTTTGTCTGTCCACTGCTATGTCAAATATAAGCACTCTACTACCGATTCATGACCAAAAAATGCTATCACTTAACATTTAGTAAATTTAGAAAACCAGTGTAATGCATAGAATAAAGTAAAAATATAAATTTCCTGAGTAAATCAGAAATTTTAACTAGTAATATTGTATTATTGCTTAAGTTTTCTGGTAGATTGTCACAACATTATATTTGCCTTCTTGATCCGGCCATCTATGAGGGGGAAAACATTGTGTCCATACCGGGTTTGTCAGACCCGGCGAACCAAGCCTAGAGGTGGGAAATCTGCCTGCGATACGTGAATCTTTGTGTTTTCTGTGTGATGAGTGTATTTTTTGTTCGTGAAATGTGTAGTTTATGAGGCGAAGATTGGTGACCGTCCCAGCGTTCGCCTAGTTCGCTGGAAACTGCCTAAGAACCTAAAGAGAACGGCCGGTACGCGGGTACCAGGCCTCCAACCCGCTTCCGTTGTACTTTTCCAATTGGTCCCACAGAATTTGTTTCTTTCGTAGTCAGTTTGTGTGTGATCTACTCTAATCTATACTAATATTATAGATGCGAAAGTAACTCTGTCTGTTTTCGGGGCTAAATGGCTAATCCGATCTTGGCGAAATTTGAGAATGAGATACTATTTGCCATTTGGAAGGACACAGGATTATTTTTTGTATGAGTAATACATATTGTTGTTTTTTTCTTTCGAAGTGAATTTGTGTGAAAGTAAGTCTCTGTCTCTCTGTTCCGTTTTGACGAATAAATGGCTATACCGATGTTGATGGAATTTGACAAGGAAACACTTTGTATCTTTAGAAAGGACAAATGATACTTTTTTTTGGAATGAACTAATTGTTTTATCATAAAAAAATTTCTAACTTATCGGATGGTGACAGACAGACGCGTGCGTGTGTAAGTGTGTAACGTCACAACGGTCGTTCAGGCTATGCTTCTCTCGCAGTCAGTTAGTGTATGATCTGTTAATAAATTTCGTTTACAGAAAATACTTATTATTTATTATAGATGTCGATTTGCGCTACACCTTGCTATTACTTTGTGTCTGCCTAAAAGTTTCTGGCATTATTTTACTTTGTCTTCTTTTTCGACATGCCTCGCAGACTTAAGATGTAGCTCTAACAGAGCAGGAGCAGCTGAAAATATTTGAATCCAAGAATCTGATGCTGATGTTTAAGAAAGAAGAGAAGACAAAGCTGAAATAAAGCTGTCCTTAGTTGAAACCCCCTACCTTCCGGCACATTCATTGTTTTATATTTTTAAACATACTTGAAATTGATTTTTTCCTGTCATATTATGCCAACTCGGTGTTATTTGGGACAAATCTTACTTAAGTTACAGCTTTCTAGCAATGAAATTCTAAGTCCAGGCTTATGAATTCGCGGGTAACAGCTAGTATATATTTGTATATATATAATCATCTTATAATAAACATTCAGGGTTGAATTTTATTTACTTCATGAAGCATGCTCTATATATGGATGTAGCTATGTAACTGAGAATTATTAAACATTAACTGGTCTTATCACACGAGGAGTTTTTACATGGTAGTTCTAAGACACATATTGTCCGGGGCACATCAGTGTTGTTAAACACTTACATTTGAATGGATTTCCAATTCCACTGTACAACCTGGACATGACAAAAACAGATTCTCGCTTGTTTGGAACGGCTCAGAAACGATAATGCAAAAAAAACGAAGCAGTTTATTGATTGAAAACGAAAGATGTCAAATACTGTGGATTATTTCCTATTATTGGCGGGTAACTATTTATCATTTATTAAAATGTGGAATGCGATAAGTACCAATGAACTACTATAAAGCTTTTACATATTGCATTAAGTTACTATTCTTACGACAGTCACATGTTTTAAATTAAGCTCTCTTATTTGTTATGTGGTATATACACGAAAAAATTATTTGTATCACTACTCCACAGCAAATGATTTTCATTCTAATGCCTCATACGGTGGTAACTCAATGCGTCATAACCTTCGAGAATTCGAAGGTGCAGGATATAATTTGATTAAGAAAGATATATCGATTATCTTTATTAATAACAGACTGCACTATAGACCAAAAGAAACAAATGTTATTCAAAAAATGGAGTAAAACAAGTCGTGTGATATAAGTAATCAATTCAGATTTGAAAAAGTGTTACGTTTGAAGAAACATAAGCTAGCAGTCTGACGTATGTCTGGGAAATTTAGCGCAAGCCAAGCATCAAATTTGATGAATACTTGTAAGAAAGTGTATTCAAATGAAACCAGAGCTTATACATATCATACTCTTGATGAATTAGCATCGTTGTTTTTGTCAGTGCACGTGCAACCTAATAAACTGTTGATCTGTGCTTGAGGTTAGTTCTTAACGCAAGAAGAAACTCATACATATGAATACATTCATATTTTAAATGAATATTAGAAGGGAGTGGAGCAGAAATACATATCCCCCTTATTGGAACTATATTGAATACTGCTGTCGCGAATATTTCGTACTTTCCTGTTGGTTGCCGGTGACAGCTCTGACGTTTTAATTTCCTGACAGCGCTGCCTCAGAAAAGGAAATACAGTCAGTCTTGTAAAATTTGTTTATATTTGTTTTTACCTCAATAATCTGGAAATGAAATCAACAACTTTTGAACAGAATTTCAGTATTAAAATAAAAATGATTTAAAACCAAATATTTAAAAAAAATGGATTACTTAACAATATCTTTAACACATTCAAAAGGGAAAATCACACATTGTTTTAGTGGAACACATACTTAATGCATTATTTTTTCATGGTATTAATTGTTACTTCGGGAAAAAAATTAAAAGTGTACTACTGTTTATGTCCGTCAGATAATAAGACAACGTTATGACTTCCGTAATTATCATACTGCCTCCACAAGAAACTATGTGATCATATATCTACAGAAAAATCTGTACATGGAAAAAAATGGATTGAAATGTTGATTAAATAACGTCTTTATGGAACAAAATAATGAGTAATCTGTTCGTATGGATATTAACAATATTTGTTACCATAGGTTATAAATTCTTCAAGTAAAGGTCATATTTTATATTTCCCATAAATTAGAAGTTAATGTTTTTAGTGTGAAGCTTAAAACACTGAAAAATAATAACAATGAAGAAGGAACTATAAGAAAACTGCCACTACTTTCAATCTGAAAAACCTGGCTAAAGATTAATAACATTGGATCTAGCATTTCGATTTTAATAGGTTTCCCATAATAGCTCCAGCCCAATGCATGTGATTTCTTAATTTGTTAACACTCTTTAACGCTGGCTCAAGTAGCGCAGGGGCTAGCAAGCTGGGCTCACATTGAAATAGTCACCGCTACGAATCCGGCACCGAGCGTGGTGGGTGAGTGGATAGCGTTCTGGCCTCGCATTCTGGAGGACGGCTGTTCGAATCCCAGTCCGGGCATCCAGATTTGGGTTTTTCATGGTTTCCCCAAATCACTCCAAGCGAATGCCGGGATGCTTCCTTCAAAAGGCCATGGCCGCATTCCTTTCCGTTCCTTGTTCCCAGTCCCATCCCGCCTCTAATGACCTCGACGTCGACGAGGCGTAAAGCCATAAGTAAAAAAAAAGATCGAATCCGGTGTAGGGTACTGGTAGTATTAATTAGGGTTTGTGTTTGTCTTCTGTCGTCCTTTGCAGATACAAGTCTTATAATGAGCATGATAATTACACATTGAAAGTAAGAAAAGCATATAGAACTGGCTATTGTGGCCAAATACCAATTATTATGCTTTTTTTTAAAAAAAAAAAAAAAAACACACACACTCGCAGAGCCTTAATTTCCTCCTATAACAACATTTGGCACTTCCGCGCAAAAGAAAACAAAGTAATAACGATGCTAGAAGTGAGTTTGGGGAATGAGAAGCCACCGATGCCCAAAATAAATAAGGTGCAATCAACTAAAATTCAGAAAAACTGAAGACAGCTCTACAAAAACCAAGTAGGATTTGAATTAAAAAATATGTGTAGCGAATTTGCAACCAACACAAATTTTCATCAGTTATATGGAACCCTAACCGAGCCAGATGGGTAAACAGTAATTTTCTGGTATGGAATTCGGATGCACACGGGTTTGATTCTTGGTGCAGGCGACCAAATTTCGTTTCGAAATGTTAATTTAAAAAAACCAGCCCAATTGAATGCGGTGATGGTAATGTTAATAATGGCCATGACCCAATTCCTCACCGTTCCTTGGTTGTAATTTAGAAAAATAAAGTAGAAGCCAAAGAGAGCCAGTCATAGCAGCATAGTGCGTTTCACAGCGACTTTACCCTGCACATTAGGGCGAGTTATGAATTGCTTTACATTTTTCAACTTGTGAGAACTAACACAACTCATGCGGCCACATAGCTGACGATAGCGCGCCTGACAGCGAAATGGACGTTCGGGGCTCGATTCCCGCTGAAGCCAGATTTTCTTCGAAGATGAACATTGAAAACCTCTCCTCAGACCTACTCTGCTAGTTATTCCATAAATACCGACTTCTTCTTCGAGAGGGTCGAGAAAGGCTCGAAGCTGGCGACCTGACGCTGACCACCGTAGAAATGTGGAGCTCGAACTATGCGGATCTCACGCAGGAAGTCCGTGCCGTTACTCTCACTAGGTTGTTCTGGCTTGAAAATGATAAAGAATTAATCGAAGACAAAGTGGTCTAGAATTATTAAAAATCTGAAAATTATTAACTTTTAAACGTAATTTCGAGTAAGGAAATTACACAATGCTATCATAGTATTCTGTTCAACGAAATAAATAAACAGTACAACTTTCTTTGAGCCAGTTAACAATGTAAATCCTTGTTTGTTCAGTGGGAGAGTAAATGTTGATGAGCAGACATGATAAAAAAAATTTCACAGCCAACAACCCTGAACAGATTAATCATGGCGGATACATCAATTCAGGAATTTGTTTGAGTGCTGGTATAAATTTTTTATGATGAGACCATCAAATCCATGTGTTTACATTTTATACTAATAGCTGAAATGAAATATATGCAAAATTATCCCATTCCTTGCTGATGTTTTTATGCAGCAACAGCGGTTTTTAATCTTGTATAACGGTATATTTTCCACCTAAAGACGACTGACCGAGCGTGGTGGGTGAACGGCAAACGTTCTGTCCTCGCATTAGGAAGGACGCCGGTTCGAATCTCCGTCCGGGCATCCAGATTTGGGTTTTCCATTGTTTCCCCAAATCACTCCAGGCGAATGCCGGGATACTTCCATCAAAAACGCCATGGCCAAATTCCTTCCCATTCCTTGTCCCCACTCCCATCACGCCTCTATTGACCGTAGCCGTCGACGAGGTGAAAAAGCCGTAAAAACAAAAAGACTGGTGATAAAAAGAAGTCAGGAACTCAGTTATTTGTTCTATCCACACACTAATTTTATCCCTTACATTTTTTAAATTGTAAATTAATTGTACCGCAAGAAAGATTAAGAGAACCCATTGAGATCATAGCAATGATGTCTAAAAACGATACTGTACGTACAAATACACCTACCTAAAAAGGTATGGATGCTGGACCATGGTACTTTTCTTCAATGAATTCTAAGGGTGATCCTCAACCCGAATGTTGGTTGGGCCCTCCCGAAGGAGGCATACTAAGCTTGGTATCAGAGGTAGGACTGCCAGTTCCTTTCATCCTTACCTAACCTAACCAGCTGATCCTATCGGGTAAAGGAGATCTACAGTGTAACGTGGAATTCGAACAACGGAAGCGTTATTACGTACTTTTAATTACACAGCGCGCTTTGCCAGATGAGAAGATCGGCATAACGGACTTTGGAAATCGCAACCGGGACCTGGAATCGAACCGGCAACCTTTCAATCTCCGGTCAGATGTTTAAACCTCTGAGCCACCAGGCAACTCATACCAAATTAGGTTAATTTTGGCATTAATACACAACAGGTACAATTTTAATAAAATTCCTTAACACTTTGCTTATTTATCACATTCATCACCAAAGCTTTCTACTCTCAGTTCTAAAATCGAGATGAATAAGTACCTCACCATTAAGATTATAGTAAGCGTTGAATTTAGTGGATGGACAAACTCATAAGTTATGATTTTGCCCATCATTGAATAACTTATCGCTTAGAGTCTATTTTCTCACGTTTGAGATGGTTTATGCCGTTCGTTTTAATAAATAATATAATAGAACTAACACCGAGCGTGGTGGGTTACGATTAATGCTCTGGCTCGCATTCGGGAGGATGCGGTTTCGAAGCCCAGTCCGAACATTTAGCTTTAGGTTTTCCATGGTATCTCCAAATCAATCCAGGAAAATGCAGCAGTGGTTCCTTCAAAATACCATGGTTAAAATCATTTCCGTTTCTTGCCTCCCAAACCTATCCCGCCTCTAATATGAACTCGATGTAGACAATGCGTGAAGCTATAAACAAAAGAAAAGCCCGAATTAATACCTTTGGTTGTTAAAATGATTGTTGAATGCGACAACGTTGTGTAGATTGGTAGTGAGCGACTTTTATTTATAGTGTAAATTACGTCAGTTTTACTACCTGTCACTGTGCCAACTAATTTTTCAAACTCGCCATGCAGTCAATCTACTTGTTTACTCATACTTAAATCAATAAAAAACCTTCACAGCAGTTAGTAAATTTCGGAACTCGAATCTTCAACCCGCCCATCGTAAGTGACAAGAGTAAGAGCAGAATTAAACTCTTTCAATTTGGAACTGATGAAATTCAAGCGAAAATTTAAAAATTTCTTTGGAGAAGAATAGACATAAAGATTATTCAAAGTGAAGTCAAACTCCTTTTAATAAAAGCATCATCTTCTCACTCCCGAAGATAACGCAAGCTGACAAGTATGATTATTATCTTGTTGTGAGTCTAACATCTCAAGCTTAAGGCAAGGATTATATATAAAGGAATAGAAAAGACAAAGGAACAAATATTACCTTAAAATCAGTTTGGGTGTTGAAAATTTTAAAGAAGTCTGTTCTGAAATATTGAGATAGAATAATAAATACCAGCGGTGATCAAATATCGGTAATAAAAGTAGGTAACAACAGATTAGTTGAGAAGCAGCGACCAAGACACTGGCATTGGAAACACCATCATAATCAGAACTAATGTAACAAGTCATGTGTCTTTCTATTGTGAACATTTGCAAACTAAAACGCATCTGAGAACGATCTCGTTTGACGATACCTTAGCCGGGGCAATTGCAAGAGTAGAATTACTAATTAGCAATCAGTTTATCACATCACTAGCCCATACCCGCGACTTCGTACGTGTGGATTAAGAATTTTTTTTTGCCAGAATTAAATATAGAAAGTTACTAACGAAGGATTGGTCCCAATATCGAGTTGGAATAATGACAGGAAAGCTATCACTATATCATTGTAACTCGAACCTGTCTCTTGAAGAGAATCAATTTCCAACATATTTCTGTCACCATACGATAAGGTCTCAAAATTTCGTGACTACAACTGTTAATCATACTGGAAAAAATATCCTGTGCCCTTCATACAGATTTCCTTATAAACTTCCATCACAACGATATAGCCATTTAGTTGTCAAAACGTAACAAAAAGACAGAGACTTATTTCCGTATTTATAATAATATTACTGTGGTTCACACTCACACACTGACTGCGAACAACACCTGAGGGATCATTATAACGTAAAAAAGTGTACACCTACAACATTGCAAGACTACCTACGATTTGCCTCGCATTGCCCCCCTAACTTTCTAATATCTACAGTTTAACATTCAATCCGTATAACCTACGGCCCAGGCCTGACTCTTACGATTAAAAACAAATTTTAAAAATCTTTGCCTCCACGGAGATTGGAAGCGGAGACCACGACATTCGTAAGCAAGCGCTTTAACCACCAAGCTGCCAGTCCACCATACGGAAACACGGTACGGAGACGACCATATCCAACGTGTCTGTCCATCGCCGTATTTCGAAGTTATAAGACAACATGTGTTATTTACACAGATAATTTTTCAACCAAATGTAGACAGTATTTATCTCCTCGTTTCAAAGGATAAGTGTGCAAAGTTTCATCGAGATAGGATGAAAACTGTTGATTTGTATGAAGAACAAACAAAGAAAGTCCAGTGCCCTAACTACAGATTTTCTCGTCAAATTCCGTCAATATTGGTATAGGCATTTAATTGTCAAAACTTAACATAAGACAGAGACTTACTTCCGCATTTATAGTATTCCTACTGCAGATTACACACACACTGACTACGAATCACCCCTGATGGATCAATATAACGTAAAAAAAGTATACATCTACTGTATTGCAAGACTACCTACGAATTCCCTCAGGTTGCACCCCTACCTTTGTGATATCTACAGTTTAAAATTCAATCTGAATAACCGACGGCCCAACCGTGACTCTTACGATCAAAAACAATTTTTTAAAATATCAGCCTCCACGGAGATTTGAACCGGAGACCACGAAGTTCGTAAGCAAGCGCTCTAGCCACTGCGCTGGCAGTCTACTACGCGTAAACACCGTACGGAGACGTCCATATCCAACGTGTCTGTCTATCGCCGTATTTCGAAGTTATGAGATAAAATATGTTATTTATACCGATAATTTTTCAACCAAATGTAGACAGTATTTTTCTCCTTGTTTCAAAGGATAAGTGTGCAAAGTTTCATCGAGATCGTGGACCGAGCGTGGTGGTGTAACGGATAGCGTTCTGGCCTCGCATTCGGGAGGACGGCGGTTCGAATCCCCGTCCGGGCATCCAGATTTGGGTTTTCCATGGTTTCCCCAAATCACTCCAGGTGAATGCCGGGATGCTTCCTTCAAAAGGCCATGGCCGAATTCCTTCCCAATCCTTGCCCCCATCCTTTCCCGTCTCTAAAGACCACGTTGTTAAAAAGGGACGTTAAACTGTTAAAAAAAAAAAAAAAAAAGAGATCGGATGAAAACTGTGGATTTGTATGAAGAACAAACAAACATACAAACAAACCAACAACCAAACAAACAAACATTCATCTTTATATATAAAGATTTGATAGTTAATAATAAAGTTTCTCGTGCCAGTTTTCATACCTTTATTAATGAATCAATCGCGGAATTAACCCCACCTCAATAAATAACAGCTAGTTCTATTTCATTTGATATATAAACGATACGTAGAAGGACATGAGAGTGATGAAGGTAGGTACGAGAGAAGTAAAGGAAAAGAGCTGGAATAGGAGTTCATTGGATGACAGGAGGAGGGTGAAGAGGGTCATAGGAATGTACAAGGCGTGTATTGGTGATGAGCCATGGAAAGATATTGGTGTAAGAATTGAAAGTAATACATAGAAGGGAAAAGATGACCATGACCACAAGCTGGCACTCGATTTCAGGGACAAGGGTGTAGGAATATTCTCTTTTTTAAGTTAGGGGGTCAGGGATTGGAACAAGTTACCAGGAGAAATGATGAATAATTTACCAAAAACGTTTAAAGAATTTAATCTTGAAATTTGTACAGGGAAGTGTAGGACAAGGGAGATAGGTGTGGGGAAAATGCCACCGGAGTGTGAGCTCCATTGCAATTAAATTAATTTAATAGATTTCGTTATGGTAGCTTCGCATTTCTTTGTTGTTGTTTCGATCAAGAATTAATTTTCTGATTCGCAATGAGTTAAGGTAACGCAAAGATATGCAACTCAAATTATAGACCACACCATAAGCATTGAGACTATGAATACTTCGTCAAAATCTGTTTTGTAGTAATTAAGGTGTGCCAGATTTATTGTAAACGAATTAAATGTTTATAAGATATTTTAGTGTCCTGATCAGGCACCAGATGAAGTAGCGTCATAATATACACTGAAGTGCCAAAGAAATTGGTATTGGCAGAGATATTTAACACTCAGAGTAAGGCGCTGCGGTCGGCAACGCATATATAAGACAACAGGTGTCTGGTGCAGGGGTTAAATCGGTTACTGCTGCTACAATGGAAGGTTATCACGATTTAAGGGAGTTTCAACGTGGTGTTATAGTCGGCTCACGAGAGATGGGACACAGCATCTTCGAGGTAACGATGAGGTGGAGATTTTCCCGTGCGACCATTTCACGAGTGCACCGTGAATATCGGGAATCCGGTGAAACGTCAAATCTTCAACATCGCTGCGGCCGGAAAAAGATCCTGCAAGAACGGGACCTACGACGACTGAAGATAAACGTTTAACGAGACAGAAGTGCAACCTTTCCGCAAATTGCTACAGATTTCAATGCTAGGCCATCAACAAGTGTTAGCGTGTAAACCATTCAACACCGACATTGGACTGTTGATGATTGGAAACATGTTGCCTGGTCTTACGAATCTCGTTTCTAATTGTATTGAACGGATGGACCAGTACAGGTATGGATACAACCTCATGAATTCATGGACCCTGCATCTCAGCAGGGGACTGTTGAAGCTGGTGTAGGCTCTGTAACGGTGTGGGACGTGTGCAGTTGGAGTGACATGGGACTCCTGATACTTCTAGATACGACTCTGACAGGTGACAAGTACGTACGCAATCTGGCTGATCACCTGCATCCATTCATGTCCATTGTGCATTCAGACGGACTGGGGCAATTCCAGTAGGACAATGCGACACCCTACACGTCCAGAATTCCTACAGAGTGGCTCCAGGAACACACTTCTAAGTTTAAACACCTCCGCTGGCAACTAAACTCCACAGACATGAATATTATTGAGCATATCTGAGATGCCTTGCAACGTGCCGTTCAGAAGAGATCTCCACCTCCTAGTAATCTTACGAATTTATGGACAGCCCTGCAGGATGCATGTTGTCAGTTCCCTCCAGCACTACTTCAGACATTAGTCGAGTCCATGCCACGACGTGTTGCAGCACTTCTGCATGCTCACTGGGGCCCTACATGATATTAGGCAGGTGTATCAGTTTCTTTGATTCTTCAGTGTATATCTCACACTTTAAGTCAATTTCAAACTGTGAAATTCCGTGAAAACATGTTCAGTAATTAATGCGTGATGCTGGACTAAACAGATTCAATCACGTTACAGATTTATAATAGTATTGAGCAGTGGTTCCCAAAGAGGATGATACCGTCCACCGGTGGGGGTTGAAGAGATCGTAGGGGGCGTTTATTGTCAAAGGCAAATTTATTGGATGTTGAGGAGCAACCACCGTCCGTCTTGCTTTCCAGTATTATATCCGGTTTAAGGTGGATCAAAGTAGTTTCCATTGAATTCTCATGTTCAAATACAGCCAAAAGAGGATTTAGCATAGTCAGAACAGTTTATTAGCCAAGAAAAGAAACGAATTGTCTATAGTGAAACGGGTGATTTAAGACTGATGATGACAAATACTGTGCCAAATATCGAATAATTAGTGTCATTACACCTCGCTCAGCCCTGTAGTTAGTATCGCATTGTAAAGTATTTATTACTCAAACTGTGAACAATACACCAGTATTGATAATATCCTCGTATGATGTTGTACATTTCACCTAAGAGGGGATCCATCGAATCACTGTTTTAAAAAATGGGTTATGGGCCAAAAAGGTTGGGGTACTATACCTTACATTATTTATTACAAGAAAGAAAGGCGGTGTGTTTTGTTTCTGAAAAAGGGACGATGAGTAATTTTTATTTTCTAAAAGATGGTGGTAAGCCAAAAAAAGGTTGAGAACCTATGGTATAGACCAGTAGTCTATTGGAAACTACTGGTATATACCATAGTTTCCCAATTAGTTTTTCTGGAATATCACTTAAAAAAGGGCTCGACTTAGTGTACCTTTATGGCTGCCTGTTCCGATGCGTTCGTCCTAGTCGAGTGCTTCACACACCCACGGCATTACAGAATTATAATTTAAACACAGTCTGACTGTCTTAAAATATATTTTAATGATCGCAATGTTTACGTAATTTTTACCCTATTATTTTAGAGTCTGCCTTAGCCAAGAAATTACCGCGCGTATCCCCTGCAACAGCCTCACGTATCCGTGGTATTACGCGTAGCACTAATTGGAAACCACTGGTATAGACTTTACACACACTTTAACAATAGTTTTTAGTATTTAAGTAGAAATTTCACTAAAAGACCTTGTTATTTTAATTACACATCTGCTGCGTGAAATGCTTTTTCACTTAAACAACTTCTTTTCATCGCCTCTGACTACGTAGATTTAATGACTAGCGTGATAGGCAACCAACAGTAATAACGTCAGGTGGCTGAAAATTTTCCGTCATCCTTTTCGTTTCCCTCTCATTTTACGATGAGTGATTTTCCTTTTATGAGTAGCAATAACCGAGACTCTCAAAAGACTGTGATTTATATGAGTAACTGATACAGCACCAATATCAGTCAGCTGAATTTAATACACCAATGAATTAGAACCCGTAGTTACCTGAAATAATTTTATACACATAAAGAAGTATACGATTCTGTGTCATTCAGTCTACCTTAACTTTGTGAAAAAAATTATCTTTAGCACCAACTACCTGCCACCTTCAGTGTAGTTGTAGATGTTTTTAACACTCACCTAGGCGTACAGTAGGATATTTAATTCTTTGAATATACAAATTTCAAAAGCAATAAAACCCAGATTTACACTTAAATCGTTCATAACTTACCCACCTTGTGGATTAACCGGGGCAACTTTTTGAACTTACTTTCTAAATATTTAAATGACTTTCTAAGTTATATTTCATTCAGCGAGGCTGTCTATACATGTTAAAAATCAGTATATGAAATAAAATTAACATCCTTTCTACTGTTAATGAATATTTAACCGATGGTGTAAGTTATTACACAAGATTATCTATTTTTTTAGCGTAGGTTTAAAACAATTTATAACAATAAATTCGTCATTTTATACCTAATGGTGGCTTTGTTTAGTGCTTTCAAACTTACCTTCCATTCCGGGGAAAATTATTGATATTTTCGCATAAAGAAATATCAGGGAGAATAATTTCATCTTCAACCAGTCTATCAAAAATCATTCTGCGCTGTAACCACCGGTGATGATATGCATTAGAAACCAAGGCGGACTCGAATCCATGTGAAGAAAGTTTCACGACATTGCTGCTGCCTTTTTTCCACACATCATCCCCTTGGGCTGACGAGATATAACGAATATGTGACAATCGCGCACAGCGACAATCGCGCACAGTGACAATCGCGCACAACCGGGTCGTATCTTGCTACCTGCTTTTAGCTACCAATTAGTCACCGCTACAACACCATGCTGGATTCTGGGACTTCCAATCCCAATCTCCTCCTAATCGGACCGCACACCACAGTTCGCATTCACTGCTGCCTTGAGTATCACAGTTTAAATAATGGAAGTTACTTCAACTACACATGGAGAGCCGTGTGCGCATTATGACGGGTATAGACAGCTATCGAGAGTTTAGAAAGAAAGAAGATGGAACGATCACCTGGTGCTGTCTCAAAGAAAGATCAAAACAATGTCGTGGAATTTTGAAGAGTAAGGATGCTGCCATACTGAATGTTACAGAGCATATATGTGGACCCCATGACAACGCACGCGTTGAACTACATCAGAAACTTCATGAGGCAAAGAAGAGAGCTCGAGCGGAAGATAGTTCAATTCCAAAAATTGGCTCTGAGGAACTAGGAGATCTCCATAATAAAAGCTACGAATTTGTAACTGAAATACCAGCCCAGTCAACTGTCAAGAGAAACTTGTACCGTCAGAGGAGTATATCACAAGGTAGATTGCGGAAATTTCTAGTCCTTTACGACAAAATTTTATTTAGATGTTTCTGATTCATTTACAAAAGTTTCTTCAACCTCACTTCCAGGTACATCAGATTTTCTTGAAATGCACCCCGTAAGCAGACAAATCTAAGATTACATTTGTGTTTCACGATAGCAAAAATAAATTGTAGAGAAAAAGAGTACGTTTGTTTTATTGTGTTTGAATGTTTATTTTCCATTTTCTGTATATTCGGTCTGGTGACTCACGGTGTTACGGCGCACGATTTGGGTACTGAAGGTCCTCGGTCCAAGTCCCGGGCTCCGTTGTATGTAATTATTACAGGCCTTAAAATTAACGTTCACCTCTGGCAAGGCTTTAGTGTGATGATGATTTGTCAATACTGCGTTCCGTAAATAATAAAGTACACGTGTGAGGGGAGAGTGTGACCCGACCTTTAAACTGTGCGCGATTGTCGCTGTGCGCGATTGTCACTGTGCGCGATTGTCACGACACCGATATAACGCCTGAGGCAAGGACGTTTCTGCGCTCAAAACAACTGAAGCACGGTAGGAACACAATGTCAACCAGTCACTATTGTTGCAAAGAATAAAAGTGAATGGGACTTGGACGAAAGCAACAAAGATACAAAAATGCTGTGTGATCACGCAAACGGATTTACATTTATGCTTATAATAAAACTTTAACCCTGAAAAATTCTGGGCAAATGAGATATTTTTAAAATAAATAAGTTTGGGTACTATAAATCTTCTTTCTTTTTCACGCAAAAACTACAGTCCCGATTTTGACGGATTTTACTTAATTTAAAGCCCGTGGTCGCAGGGGTAAAATAGGGTATGATTCATTTTAATGCGAAATCAAAAAAATTAGAAATTATATAAAAAGTCTCATTTTTTCGTTGTATTCCAATCACGTAAAAATATAGGTCGGATTTTTATGGTGTTTTCATGGATGTACAACGCGTGGTCTCACGAAAAAAAGTTGATCTGAAAGAGTGAGAAATACAGGATATATGTGTTGAATGCAATTCGCTCTCAAACTGGTCAAATATTGGTGTAGTTTTGATTAATGTGTAGCAGCCCTCAATCACGGGGGTAAAAAAGGGTATGTTCAATTTAATATGACATTGTAAAGTGATAAGTTTAAACTTGCATTTCATTTAGCGCGATTCGCGCAGAAACTACTCATTGTAATTATATGGGATTTCCATTAATTTACAGCTCGTGGCAACAGGAATAAAATATGATATATTTCATATTAATGTGAGAAATTTACCAAATTAGTATCATTTTTGGTTGAGCTCCATTCGCATATATATATATATATATATCTTTTGATAAGGTTTCAGTGAATATGTACAACCCGTACTTGCGTGAGTGAAAATGGGTTTGATTAATTTTGGTTTAAATAAAAAAAAATTAAAAAAAAACGAAAAATCAACACGATTCACGCCAAATGCTGCTCGGATTTTCATATAGTTTCGATTAATGCACAGTCCTTGGTGACTTGGTATATTTAAATTTATGCGATTTACAAAAGCTGAGAATGCTATAAAAATTCTGGTCGGATTTCGATGGGGGATTGGATTAATGTTCAGCCAGTGCTCCCTCAGGTGAAATAGGGTAATTTTTGTTTGTATCTGAACTCCATAAAAACAGAATTTAGGATAAATTTTCATTGAAAGCATTCATACAAAAACTACTGGTTTGATTTTGATAAAATTTCGATTAATTTGTAACCTGCGATACTACTGGTAAATTTCTGTGTGTTTCATTTTGATGTGACGTCGTAAAGCTGATAAATTTAATATAATTTTTCCTTGAACGTGACTGATGAATAAACTAGTCGTCGGATTTTAATTGGGTTTTGGTTAATGCAAAGCCCTTGGTTCCGAGGGTAAAATTAGATATGTTTAACTTTCATGTGTCGTGGAAAGACTGAAGAGAATTAAATTAAAAGTGTCTGCAAAATAGTATCAATTTAAAATTAAATTACTTCTTTCATTTGAAATATTTATCGCGATATCATCGTGTGACTAGAATCATCATATTCGGATGAATGAAGTTACATTTTGTCGTGGAGACAGTTCATTCAAATCAATTTTGCGTTCAGTGCGCTATAGGAACCGTGAATCATGTAGTAAGACCTCATTAACAAAATTGTTTAAAGCAATTTACAATCTTCATGTTTATATTGTAGTTAATTCGTAAATTTGTCTTCCGCCAAGTTTGTGTAGAACCACAACGAAGGATAAACTTATGGAAATAAACGCAGTTATTCCATGCTACCCGGTTTGAAATAGATTTCGTCGGACTAGGCTGAAAGACTTGCGTAGAAGCGTGAAAACACTGTGATTTTCTGTTTATTGTTCCAAATTTATTGTGTCTTATATCCAATTATAACGAGAACATCTGCAAAGAGTTGTAGCACGAGACGTTATACACGTCGTGTTGATGGAGCCGGGTCGTATGCAAGAGCAAGATGCCCGCCAGCGGTAGGGACGAGGACAAAAGCAGAGGAGGGCCACAGCGACGGAAATAGACGAGAGAGGGCTCCTTGGCCGTGCAGGAATTACTGTAGACCCAGTCAGGCGTCGAACTACCTGTACTAGCTCATTCCGATGCGAAATCACCTACTCGACCACTCTGAAGTGAAACAAGATAATATGAATATCAAACTTATTATGGCTGCTCATCAACAACCATATACCAAACATGTGCAGGTTTGTACGTATCTGGATACCACAATTTCGATGAAGCCAAACATATCCCTTGGTTTCCTTCTTTATTTGTTTATTTTCTATTTATTTATTTATGGTCGTTGGCTATATTCATTTTTAACCAGCTAACAAAAGAATACATCGTATCAAAACTCACAAACACCTTTAATACATTATTTAGATATCGTTAAAACATAATACAGCATCAAACACATTCAAGCATCCGTACTCAATTATATATCACCCATTAAAAATAAACGAAATAAAAACATTATTTAGTATCAAACAAATTATTTCTAAAATCGTATGAAGCATTACAAGGAAAATAGTTTGTTGTGGAAGAGTAAAACAATTAATTTTTTAGTGTAGATATTAATTAACTGAATATAGTGAACAAAATTCTGAAGGAAGATTTTGGGTTAAATATAAACCAAAGCAAGACAAAAGGGATGAAATGTAGCGGAAATGATACCAATAATTGTAGATTAAGTATAAAAATAAGGTCGGATGCGATAGAAGAAGTTAGTGAATTTTGCTACTTTATTGCAGCTTTTCATCTAGGTGAATGCTGGGTCTTCGCCTCGCATAAACTGTATATTTCGTAAACAAAAATACGCTAATCATACAGAACACATTAAGTAACACGTTTCTCACACAGATGACATCACATATTTTCCTCCTCTACGGTAAGTACGCCGGGTATAACAAATCCGGTTTGAATTCGGAAAGGACACAAGTCCTTCCTCCCCCCCCTCCCACCTCATGATTCACACTGTCCAGCTGAGTACAACAGGAGGCCGGTGACACTGGTCCTTATATAGCCAGATCAAGGTAAAAAGTTACATTATTTTTCGATATAATCTACCACCAGCTCAATACACCAGTGCCATCTTTCCGGATGATTCATAAAGAATTGTTTTCTGTCATCATTGTTTTTCGGACATCTAGAGTGTGTATTATTCCTGGCACGTTCTCTGCACTAATTTAAAACTTTAAGCCATGGCCTTTTACAAGGAAACATCTCGGCATTCTTCTTGAGTGATTTGGGGAAACAGTAGAAAACTCAAATCTAGAACGATAAATAAACGGTAACGAAATTGTGAAATTCGGTTTATAATACATACTACGAAGATACGACATTACAAACGTTTATGAGCAAACGAATTACTACCAATAGCAAAGTCGGCGCGGGCGAAAACGTTGCAAAATGCTAGCATATTCGTAACAGTGAAAACTAGTGTCAGTTATAGCCACCAAGATGGGTTTAAGGAAGAAGTCTGATATCACTGTTGTTAATATTACAGAGTGTAGATATACCATGTAGCATGTATTGTGGATAATTGGAGTTCAGTACCCATCTTCAGCATGTTAAGTTCTATAGCTCACTTCGTATATTTCACAAAGAAATTTCGTATGGTGAACTTCTATTGAATAATGCTCATTTGATAGTGGAGTCAGCACGAATTTTGTCTACCACTACACGTATGGATGAAAACTATATGACCGGACGTGGTGGATGAGAGGTAGCGTTCTGGCCTCACATTCGGGAGGACGTAGGTTTGAATCCCGTCCGGCTATCCAGATTTAGGTTTTCCATGGTTTCCCCAAATCACTCCAGGAGAATGATGGGATGGTTCCTTCAAAAGGTTATGGGTGAATTCCTTATAGTTCATTGCCTCTGTCTTTTTTCTCCTTTAATGACCTTCGATGTCGACTAGGTGTCAAGCCATAAGCAAAAAACAAAAAATCTCTCAGAGCAGACATGAAAGTGTGAGAAGTACTAAAGAAAAAATGACAAAAGAATTTTAGCAGCTCTTAATAATCTTAATAAAACTGCGAAATGCTCTATTAATTTTTTTTTAAATCAAAGTTTCTTTAATGTATATGATGAAACAGGAAAGTCAACTCTGCGATTATTTTTTGTGAATTTGAAACTTATTCCATTTGACAGTACTCTACTTCTGCGCACATAACAATATGAACGATGAGCAATTATACTGCTGAAATTTAATCTGAGTATCTATTGATCGATGGTAACATTCAGCCATGTTAAGATTAGACTGCATTGCCAGGGCTCAAATTGTATTTCGTTTGTGTTTGGAGCTATTATGAGCACTCCTTTCTACGTCTCTTCATAAGATTTTGTTTATCTTAACTGGGCTGATGAAAGGCAAATTAACATGAAACTCAATTAGCACTTGCCCTTTATCTGTCGTCTGCAGCAAAGTTTCTCATTTGAAATGTGTTCTTTGCACAGATGGAGGAGCTGTAGCAGGCGTTTAATGTGCAGCTCTTTTGAATGACGCCCCGTCGAGAGGCAGTGGTCGATGCTTGGACTGCTCGACAGTGCTTCGTCAGCCAAACGGTAGGCAGTCCTCAAGTGTTCATGGCCGTCACGCCATCACCGAAGCAACAGCCTACGCCTAGCACACTGATACGGCCACTTTATTATTATTTGCTGTGTGCTCAGTTTTTAATTATCCTCAACTATTCACAGTTTATAGAGTTTGCTTTTTTTCCCCATCATGTTTTATAATTATCCTTATTTTTCCAGCTATTTACTCTAAAACCGCACGTATATTACAGTTTTTCAAGTGAACCCCACTTCTAGTTACTGTTATTCACAAAAAACTTTAATTTCTGCAACCAAATTTTTATCAGTTATTAGCTTCCAATTAACTCTATCTTCTCGCTTTAATAGTCTCCGTCATATTACATTTTCAAATGGTCGTAGCAGATTTAATGTTAAGATTCAGTGTTTTCAGTTAATCACAAACTTCTTCTCCCACCACTAGATCACTACTCAAATTTTTATCGGTCGCTGAAATCTTTTTTTGTTAATTTCTGTATCCCTTTTTTTTTAAATTTTGAGCGACCGGGTGGCTCAGTGGCTAAGCCGTGTGACTGGAAACCCGTGTTTAAAGGCCCTTAACCCGACCTTTAACTTTGGCACAGCTTGCTGCGTAATGTGAAAGAAGAACGCCAGAACGTTTCCGTGGTTCGGATTGAACGTTTAACTGTAGGTCCTTAGGCCCCATATACCCCGTAGGATTACCGGGTTAGTCTAGGCGGGTACGATAGGGGTGGATTACGCAGCTGATAAGAAACCTTGTCACCATGTCATTATGACTACAAAAATTTACTTTTTACCAATGACTTAACTGCTTTTCCATTCTGAATATTATCGATCCATCAAATTTACAGTGACTTTAGAAGGCTCTAAAATGTAAACAATGCTATACTGGTCTATCAATTGTCAAAAAGTTTCAGCTACATGAAATGCTGTGCTCCGTGCTCATTCATTCCCATACCCTAGCCCCCTTTATATACTAAACCAACCATGGTAGGTGAGCAGTGAACGCTCGTACTTGGCATTCTGGAAGATGCGGGTTCGATACCCGATCCGGCTACCCAACTTTTCTGTTTACAATAGTTTCCCGAAATCGCTCCAGGCTGTGGCAGAATTTCTTCCAGTTTCTTGTCTGTGAACCACTCCTCCTTGTAATGACCTCAATGTCGACGGCGCGTATACTTCTAAAAGTAGGAATAATAATAGAAAATATTCTACCCGAAAGGTACCTTTTTTTCAATATTTTCTTTACAAAGTTCTCACGTTTATAATTTCGCATCCATTAGAAGTGTGATGCACGTGTTTTTATTTTATTCTATTTACACGAAAATAATTTTTTAATCCCGTAATCTTTGGATACTGATTTGTAAAATCGTTTAATCTTTTCCATTAATGTTTTCAGCTATTCTGACGTGAGCAGTGTGAATCTTCTAAGACCTTCTCTAATCTTGCTTTAAAGGTGACTCTATTCTAGCGTTTTCAACATTTTTTTTAACGTATCTACTGTCAGAATTGTCTTCGTCATGGTGTATCTCTAAATAATACTTCCTTTTCTCCTTTGCTTAAAGAAAATTTTTACCAGTATCTATTTCTCAAGAAAATTCTGTTTGGTTTATTTGTAAAACGTGGACATTGCTCTCATCGTTCTCAGCTTTGACATTTTTGTGATAATTTCAGCTTCATCAAAATTCTTACTCTGCGTTGGATATTTTACAGCCACTTCCCCTCACAACGTTTCTGTAACTGATTTAATCATGCCAGGGGTACTAATGACCTCTCAGTCGACGCGCCCGTTAACACCACCACCACCACCGCCACCACCAAAAACAACAATAACGTAATACATGTCTCATCATTGCAAACAATTCTTCAGTTGATTTTTTTTTTTTTTTTGTCTTGAATGGATTTGCATCTGCAGTTTCTACAAATATATCTTTCTTGCGATATTTACTTTGTCTATCTGCGTCGTATGCTTATAGGCAAGATATTTATCCGCATTTAATGATAATCAGAGACAATTTTGACTGCAAGGTATGGTTCCTGCAATTCCATATCTGATTTGTGAATTTTTATCAAGTCGTAATAAAATTAAGTTAACATAGTATTTTATCCCCCAAGCGTTCACACAGATATGTTATTTTGTTATTCATTCCGTCTTTACTATGATTAATTGGTATTTTCACAGAATTCTGATAGTTCAGATCGTCCATTTCTTTTTCAAATAGCAAAATTTTCATATTATTTCCTTCTTTTAATATTAACGCGTCTCGTACACTCATGATTATTAGAATTTACTACTCACCTACTTATTAAACTATCTCTTCATCTCCGTATATTACTTTTGCTGCTTCATCATGTACTTGCGGAAAGGGTACGTTTACTTGCCATAAATTGTTTGATTTTGATTTTATATGTACCATTACTGATATAAATCTGTAATTATATTGTAGCCAAGAACTGGAATGCATTACTGCTTTCGTGTTCATTTCAAGTCCCTCACTTCCTGCATCGTTGGTGGCGTTGATGTTCACTATCACCCAGACCAGAAATCTTGCACTAACATTTATCTACACTAGCTCCCAGAAAACCTAAGTGATTTCAGTCTAGTTAAGTTTATATTCTCTCCCATCCTCTTTCAAAACTTTGGCTTCCATTACAACGAATAGCTGAGATTTTACGGTTATTTACACTGCCGTGTGTCTGTCCTAATGATGGTTCTATAGTGAGAACCATGTAGGTTTTGTTGACATTTATTTTGCATTACTTCGTTTGTGAATTGTATTTTCCTGTTAATATTCATAGTAAGGAAGCCGGTGTGCTTGAGAAAGCAGTACATAAACTTGCACCAGTCGTATGTCTATTATAGAAATCTTTATTCTGATATTTTCAAAACTATTGGTGGCAGAATGTGTTGTGCCTATGTATTTCGACCCTAATAGCATTAGGAAAGAACAAATATCCGTTGGCTTCAGTACGATACTTATTTTGATTGTCATTTAGATCCAAATATGTTGGTGGAATAATACATTCACAATCATAGTATACGAAAATAATTTTCTGTGCGGGTTAGGCAATAACTTCAAGCGGAAAGTGAATCCTTCATTTGTCAATATATCCGAGACCACACGTGTTAATTATTTAATGGCTAAGGCAACAGTCAAAAAACTCAGGGCTATTAATTATATTGTACTTAACTGATAATACTGCTCACTCCCTGGTGCTGCGGATACTGCTTACTACTGCATTACTCTTGGCGAGTACTTAAACAGTCGACGTCGAGATCATTAAAGGCGGGAAAGCACCGGAAGCAAAGAACGGGAAGGAATTCGGCCAAGGCTTTTTAAAGGAAACATCTCGGCATTCGCCTGGAGTGATTTGGTTAAACCATGAAAACTCAAAAATCTTGATTACCTGACGGGGATTCTAACCGACGTACTTCAGCATGTGAGGCCAGAGCGTTGCTACTCACCCACCACGCTCAGTTACTGATCACAAACTACGTCAAAGTCATGATGAACACCAAAACAGTTAGCAAATTATTCTACTTCACGTTAGGCGACATAATTCAGTAGTATCTAGCAATGTTTCAAATACGATTGCAATAAGCAAAAACTATTATTTTACTCTATTGTTTCTGGTTTTATCCTCGGTTCCGGTTGACTGATCAGATCGTTTCATATTCTTTAGGCATGTGATTTTTAAAGATAAATATCAGTGGAAACGGCAGATGAGATATGTAAATATTTCAGGACAGTAATTGCTTTACGTTTTATCCTTCATTTGAAGAGTCGAAGATAGTAGCTAACTTTATAAGAATGAAGGTACGATTAAAAATTGTCATAAATGTTATATTTTATATTGTGGTCCTACAGTGAAAATAACATCAGGCAACTTCCACGCGCAGCAAAGGTCATCTGCTTATGTTCGTCTGCTGTTGTTTTCCTCTGCTTTAAAAGCTTGCTCATTAGCACACTAATTCTCTTTTTCCAGCTGAAGTTGTTGGTCCATCGGAGTTATTTTAATTACAATACCATCCCCTATTCTGAGTCTGTCAGTATCAGTATTTACTGGGAGAATGATAAAGCGTCTCTTAAACCTGCATTGTGATAAACCTTTCATAACATGCCAGACAACTATTTATACTGTGATAATAGCACTTCAATTAATTTTACTTATCTGGAGGCTCAAATGAGAGACTAGCACAGTTTTAGTGTTGTTTGGGACACAGTCAGACATCTTCCATTTTCACTCACAGAAACTGTATTACGTATGAATACTTCTACCCATGCATTTATACAGTTTTTTTTCCCCACGCTCGCCTGAATATATGAAGCTGCAAGAAAGCAGTAAATAAATAAACTGTGGTGTAAATCGTTTTGTTTGCAATGGTGGAACATAGATGAATTGACGATACGATATAACTGACAATGTTAGAATAGAAGGATCGCAATATTTCTAACGGCCACTAGGTGAATTCTGGGAGTAAATAAATAGATTTGTTCAAGAGGTTTTTTTTATGCGCTGGTTTAAAGTATATTATCTTTCCCATTTCTGTTATAAGCGATAAATGAACTTATTACATTTACAGGTCTTATTAAGAAGCATCACCCGCAGGAGAACGTGCTTAACCGATTAAAACAATTTTCTAAAGGAACGATATAAGGCTTAAGCAGCATAGAAACTATAAGGATGGAAGATGTAACACACAGAGATCCAACGCGGAAAGTGAACAAAAATCGCTGACGTTGAAGTTTGTTACAGGATTCGCGAAAATCCTACAAATATTCGCTTATCAAACGGTAGTTTGTGGTGCCTTAGAAATGACTTCAGAAGAAAACAGTGATGGTTATGATGCAATGTGTTATGTAAATCAGGTGCATCTGGAAAGTAATAAAACGTATAGGAACTGAAAATATAAAATGTAATTTCAGAAGAAACTATGAATTCATGCCGAAAATTATAATTTTTGCTGATATTTTATGTTCTGAGAGGTATTTTGGAGCGAAAAATAAAGTGAGAAAACACATTTTGAAATTTTTTCATTCGGTCCACGATTCTAATAATTTCGTTTTACCCGTCTACAACTTGTTTAGACGTTTTCAGTTTTTTTTCCTGTTCTAAAAAATACATTTTCGTAAATTTACTATTTCAACAAATCTTCTTCACGATTTTCTACGATTGCAAACCAGTGCTAACAGCTATTACTCTTCCCGTCAAGCGAATTCCGGCACAACCCCCACCCCTCCACATCTCCACTTCCACTGAAGTCAAATCTGTTGAGTCACGGCTGGCAGGCACCAGAAAGCTCCATCACTCAAAATTACGGCACCAAGGTTCTAAACCTAACCGCTAGGTTGCAGCACCATGAGGCTTTCTTCGCCGTTTCGCTAAGAGATGGCTCGTGAATACATACTAAGCTTGAAGCGACGAATTTATCCTTCAACGATGTAAACACTGTGAAAAAGACGACTGACTGACGTCATCGTCACGTGGCATGCTCTTCATGTATTCACGTCACTGCAAAGCAGCAATACACAAATTCTGTTTCACGAATATATTCTATTCGTTATAGAACATCTGTTTTATAACCGGGTTGCCATTCTGCGGCATTTTAGTAAAATAAATTTCTAATAATAAAAACAATTGTCTTTGATTTATTAATTTCTATCTAATGCAGTTTTTTCGTGTTTGTGGGACAGTTATAAGATACCTGTTATAATGCAAAGGAGCTAAACAACAGCTCATAGTGGTTTCCATGGTTTCCCAAATCACTCCAGGCAAATGCCGGGATGCTTCCTTTAAAAGGCCATGGCTGAATTCGTTCCCATTCCTTGCCCCCATCCTTTCCCATCTCTAAAGACCTAGCTGTTAAGAGACGTTAAGCAGTTTTTTTTAAAAAAAAAAGCTCATATCTGACCACACATATTCAGACATACGTCACCAAACGTTAACATTCACTCATCCATACAGATACTAACTCACAAAGTCACCACTAACAAACACGCCGAACCTTACATATTCAAGCTCGCCTACACACACACACACACACAAACACACACACACACACCAGACACAGTCGTATGTATAGATAGGACCCTCATCGAGTTTCCATCCACTTAATGTCTTTAATTTAGACAAAATTTGAATTTATTTCAAACGTATTCATTCTCCTCCGTTGTAGAGACCCAGGCATGTAATAGATTACGTCCAGATGATGTTTCCATTACGGGTCTACCGAGACACACCCCTAACGTCATAATATACTGCCCACAGACACAAATTACACGCCTCAGGAATGTACAGTCTTGAGTCAAAATACATTGTTCAACAGAATATCCAAACTAGGTTCTTTATCTGAAAAGACAATTCTGCTTTCAATATCGACCATTTTCTTTCAACGCGCCTATGTTTCGACCTTAATCAATTATTACTAAATTTTGGCTCAGCGATTAACACGTCAATCTGGGACCCTTAATCAGTCCTTCGTCCCAGGCATAAATTGCTTTCTGAATGTGAAGTATGTCAGAATGCTTCGGATTCCATGTTAAACACAACCGGACAGAAACAATATCAATGGAAACCACGCGGAATGATGTCTTTCACCAATTATTCTATTCACGGAACTCGTCATCCAAGATCCGGCTGCATTAATTCTACGTCCATCTATTATTTGATTAAAATGCAATTTTTATGTTTAATTATTAGTAGCAGAATACGATTCGACGGGGTTGCCTATCACAATATGGCCGCAATTATTTTTAATTAAATTTTCAAAAAAATTAGTTCAGTTGTTATTTTTTTTAAGAAATCATAATTAATTTCAAAGAAAGACATATAAAGAACATTAAAAGTTTGGGTTGTCTATGTAAAAGTGATCGCAACTAGGGGTTTCCAACTGTTAAAGATATGGAAAATCTGTGGTGTGGTGCGCTAGCTTTAACAGCTGGCAATCCATATCCATATTGCTGCCACTTTTACACTGGAAACCCAGACTTTTTATGTTCTTTACAGGTCTCTCTTTGAAACAAATGATAATTTATTACAAATACAAGTCAAGAAAATTTTTGAATTAAAAAAAAAAATATTTGCGGCCATATTTGATTGGCAACCCTGCTACTAATAATTATACATAAAATTGCATTTCAATCAAATGCTGGACGTAAAAATCATGCAGCCGGATTTTAGGTTATCAGCCTGTCAATGGGACAATGTCGTGATAAACACGCCACAGTCAGACCCATATAGACGTCATAACAAAGGATCTCTTTCACTCATACACACAGAGCCCCCAATCATTCTACAATGTTAATTGATCAACTCAGCTTTGAACTGTCAGTGCATGGTACGTTACTGTTGTTTGCAAACGTCAATGATCCCATCGACATTAAACGGTTAAGCCGAAACTGGGAAAGTGTCATATTCAAGTTATATCGCCAAAGCTGATACTAACTAGTTTAGTCTTAGTACTTTTTGGTGGTATTCTACTAAAATTTGGAATTCTCCCTGGTAGTGTATCAAATCCTTAATGCAACACTGAATCGCCTACAAAATGCAGTAACTATCCTGTTTGTAATGCAAGGACGGATTTGACAGGATTTCGATTAATGTACAGCCCAGGTCCCGCTAGTAAAATAATCTCATTTTGATTTTAGGTCGAAAGGCTGAGAAATTTAAGATAAAAGTGTCGACAAATTAAAAAAACAAACCAATAAAGCATGAATTAGGTGGGGGATGATTTACTATTAATTATTGATTTTTTTATGATGGGTTACCTTTTCATTGAAAATAAATTGTTTGGGATTTCAGAATTTAACATTTATTTATCATTATCAAATGAAAATTATGAATCAACAAACAAAATTTTCTTATCTCTAACCATAAAAAAAATACATATTTTTATTTTTTTACGCCTCGTCAACGGCTAAGGTCATTAGAGGCGGGATGGGACTGGGGACCAGGAACGGGAAGGAATTCGGCCGTGGTCTTTTTGAAGGAAGCATCCCGGCATTCACCTGGAGTGATTTGGGGAAACCATGGAAAACCCAAATCTGGATGCCCAGACTGGGATTCGAACTCGCGTCCTCCCGACAAAACTTGCAAATAAGAAAATGTCAGGCACCACGCAAAGCTCAAATTTACTATAATTACAATAAAAGGGCAGATTCAGTGAGAAATATTCTTATCTGCGCAGGGCGACCTGCCAAAGCGTGTTCGGTTCACTCGAAATTAAACAATACATGGAAACATTGTACTTCGTATATTACCGTTTAGATGTGCGAAAAATTCACGGCTGCTTGTGTGGAAATCATTATCACCATTTATCCACAATGCCACCTCACAGTGTGGGCGTATCAGGTAGATGAACTATTGATGCGCTGCCTTGAACTATCGACGCACTATATGTTGGCAGACACATATAAAACACTCTAGGCTCTGGAGTTGATACGTTGATACGGTGACACTCTGTGTATGTCGGCAACACAGACAACAAACTCCAGGCTCTTTGGAATTGCGGCCAAGACACTCACTGTGTCAAATACTATCCCAGTTCTTAGAACACTCGTTTCCGGCGCCAGTGTGTAAGCCCGTATACACCGACCTTCACCGCGGGTCTCTCTTCGACCTCCTCCATCCAGTAAATCCGCCAAATCCAGAAAACAGAGAGCATTTCTGTGGTACTCTATTCTTATTTGTACATTCAAACTGCCACTCAGCTCAGCTCACTTCCACCAATCTTTTCCATTCGCGCCAAAACTTGTCACCCCCTCCACAAAAAGTTGTTTTTTTTTTTTTTTTTTTTTTTTTTTTTTTTTTTTTTTTTTTTTTTTTAAACTGCTTTACGTCTCTTTTTAACATCGAGGTCTTTAGAGACGGGAAAGGATGGGGGGCATGGATGGGGGCAAGGAATGGGGAAGGAATTCGGCCATGGCCTTTTGAAGGAAGCATCCCGGCATTTGCCTGGAGTGATTTGGGAAACCATGGAAAACCCAAATCTGGATGCCCGGACGGGGATTCAAACCGCCGTCCTCCCGAATGCGAGGCGAGAATGCTAACCGTTACACCGCCCCGCTAGGTCCCACAAACAGTACTCCCAGGAATCTCGCAATTCATTCCGTGTGGCCTTCTTCAGTCGCCAACCAGGGCAACACCACCTGCTTTTAGCGTCGACGACACTGAATGAATGGGCACGTTCGGCTGCTAATGTGAAGAGTTCAGGCACGTCAACTTTCCCTTGACGCGACAAGGTGGTTTCTGACGTCCCGCCCATTTGCCGGCCGGGTCGGTCCAGCTACCAAGAGCGGGCCGTAGGAAGGGTCCCGCCTGTGCTGGCAGGGATGGCGCGCCTCTATCCGTCGCTCAGTCGGTAAAGATCAAACTCCGGGGAGGCTGAAACGACACTAGCCAAGGTGGTGGGGAGACGGTGAGGGCTAGCCAGCGTGCTGATCCGTACACTTCCGCTGATGTAGCGCGGTCTACAAAACCAGGAGCCGTGGGAACACACCTTCAGATTATATACGGTGGGACAATACACAGTAGCTCACGATTTCTGCTTTTGCGTCGCACTTAAAAATTTTTATTTTATGAGTCGAAATTTTACTCATTACAATGGGGTTATGATTAATATACAGCTCCTGGCATATTCGATTTTGATGTGAAGTCAGAACGCTGAAAAATTCAAGCTAGAATTGCCTACATATTAGAATGCATTTTTCGTTAACGAGATTCACGCAAAAACTACTGGTCGAATTTTGAATGAATTTCCAATAATGTACAATCCATGAGCAGATGAATAAGGTAAGCTATATTTTGATGCGACGTCGAAAAGCTGAGGAATCAGGATAAAAGTTCCCACAAATAATTATCCATTTAAAGATAAGGTACTTCTCGCAGCAGAAATTTTTATCGTGATTTGAGCACGGTATTATTGGAAGAAATTAAGGAACATTTTGTTATGGAGATCAACCATGCAAAAAGAATTTACATTCAGTGAGCTACAGGGGTGCGGATGGTATACATCTTGCAGATGTTTGCTTAAGAGGGGGCTGTATATTAATAGTCCATGCGAACAAAGTTATTGGCGACTGCTAGTAGTCCAATAAGTACAGTGCTGTCGGTGTAAACAGTATCCAAATTTATGGAGGGTAAAACGTTATTTGCTTAGTATGCACTTGCTTTATAATTTACAGGTATTTAGTATTTGTTGAAGTTCATGAAGTTTCCAAAGCAAGCCTGCATTAGTCTAAGCAAGTTAAATGAAACCGACATTTTTATACTGATAAAATCCTGCAAATGCAATTAAAGAAGACGCCTGCGGTGAATAAATCTCTGCAATTCATCAAAATGGAGTTGAAGATCGCTGATCATTTCGCTGTAGCCATGAATGGTTTTCGTAATTTTATTGGGTTCATACCTGTAATCAGGTCTAAAAACGGACCAAATCAGGGTAAAAAAGTGTAATATATTTTCTATATTGTCTTCCAATTTTCTCTATATACCAGGCAACCATACGTTCAAATTGTTAACGTTAAATAGGGAGATTGACACCATCGGTGGAAGAACTTCTGCTCTTCGGCCAAAGCGAGTTTTCCCGTTTTCTGCGTCCCCAGAAAGGTCGATTGTTTTGTTTTTGCTCTCTGTTGACAATGTAGCAAAGCGTGGCAGTCAGGTGCTTTCACCCATTAGGCATATTTCGACATTATACTGCACAGCATGAATAATCACAGAATGATACATAATAAATGGAAGGCGTCATGTAATTATTTTTTTCTTATGGTTTTACACCTCGTCGATATTGAGGTCATTAGTGGCGGGAAATGACTGGGGGCAAGAAACGGGGAAGGAATTCGACCATGGCCTTTGGAGGAAACGTTTTTGTAATCGACTGGAGTTATATGGGGAAACCTTTGAAAACCTTAATCTGGATGGCCGGAACGGAATATAATTACGTAAAAAATCCTGTAATGCTATATGATTACTAAAATTGTGACATTCCATATACCGATGTTCTGAAAATCATCGTTTGCCAGGAAATTGGCCGGGGGGGGGGGGGGGGGGGGGGATGGCGGAGAGTGGTGGATTAGCGGTAGTGCTCATGCCTCGCATTCGATAGTACATGGATTCAAATCCCCGTCCGGCCACCCATATTTAGGTTTTCCATAGACACAATGTATTTCTTCCATCTTCGATTGGCCAAATTGCATGTAAAATTTATGTTTGATAGGTTGCTTCGCTCAGTGAAATATTGATATATGACTGGAAATCAATAAAATTTTTGATATGTATAACATATGCATAACACAATTGGAGCAATGTTTTCATATCCGCGTGTCAACATTTACAGTTCACCACTCACACTTGTAATGGTACACTCGTGGTAAGTGATGTAATTTCAATTACTCAAGACATTTTTATCGCAACAGCATAGAGACAGAATCGTGAAGTACTCAGAGAAAGTCCTAGAGATATCTATTGTGATTGACAGCTCTTTCACTGGGCAGGTAACAAGGGTCCGCCACCCAGCGGTGTACAGTGTCACTGGACAGGAAGCCTTTAGCCAGATTTATTTGCAGGAATTGGGAACTTGACACTAACTATGAAACCTTAATTTACACTGATCTACATCTACATCTACATCTACATATATACTCTGCAATGCACATAATTGTGGGTGGCAGAGGGTGCTCAGCACCAAAGCTAATCTCTTTGTTGTGCATTCCAATCCCTAATGGCACGAGGGAAAAAAGAATTCATATAAGAATCATTGCGGCACCTTATTTCTCTAATCTTATCTATCCTGTCATTCCGGCTCAAATAGGTTGGTGGACGAAGTATTTCACTACACTCGTGAGTGAAAGTGGGAGTACGCATGTTTACCAATAAGTTTAAACGAATCGTGCGTCGTCTATCTACCAGAGACTCCCAGCCTAGTCTACTAATCAGTTCTGTGACGCTTTCATAAGGACTGTAGCAAGCGGTCACGTATCAAGCGGCTCTTCTCTGTACTTTCTCTATAGTTTCGATCAACCCCTTACGAAACGGATCCCAAATGGCACAACAATAGTCCAAATGTGGACGCACTAGAGATTTGTACGCTATCTCCTTTGTTTGTTCATTTCAATTTTTCAATATTCGACCTATGAATTGCAGCCTAGAATTAGCTCTACCTACCAACGAATTAATGTGTAAGTCCCATTTCATGTTCCTTTGTACTGTTACTCCCAAATATTGACCATATCAATAACTGAATTGTTTAACTCGTATTTCTGAACAATTGGATTCTTTTTGTTAGTTATGCTCATTGTCTTGCACTTTTTACAATTTAGCGTAAGTTGCCACTCAGCGCACCATGCCAAATTAATATCCAGATCCCGCTGAATTTCTAAGCAATCGACCAAATTCCTTACTTCCCTATAAATAACCGCATCATCAGCAAACAATCTAAAAAGGCTTTTCACTTTGTCTCCGAGATCGTTTATAAAAATTAAACAAAGAAGTGGTCCTATTACACTTCCTTGAGGTACCCCCGATGTAACATCTAGACTAGAAGAACTTTCTCCTTCAACGACGATATACTGCGACCGACCAGTTAGAAAATCCTTTATCCATTCACAAAGCTGATCCGATATACCGTACGCTCGTAGCTTCGCTAAAAGGCGGTTGTGTGGCACAGAGTCAAAGGCTTTCTGAAAATCTAAATAGTAAGTTGTAAGGATTCCGAAAATCAACTTCATTTGTTGGATGAGAGTTAAAAACATACTATTTTTAATAAAATAAAAATGCAGAAAAACAGCTGTTAGTCACGTGATACGAAACACCAATCGGAGCGCATGACGTCAGTTATCAGCTCGAGCTAGGTTTGCTCCCGTGTATTTACGTTTTTTGACGATGTTTCCATCGCTTATTTAAGATTTTTAAGGTTTCAGTACTGGTTGTGAAACAATTTCTTTGCTTATACTCGAAACGGAAGTTGGTTTTATCAAGGCAAATAGCTCTAATTTGCCCAGAATTAACGTGATGATGCTGGGAATGTTTTTTGCATTAAACAGCGATTTTTGCTCAGCAGAATTTAGGAATGTCAAAACGTCCAAGTGAGTATATCTATTTCGTTATACATAATACAATATTACGATAAAACGTTAGAATATAAGGTATTTAAGAAGCGTGTGTGTTAGTGGAACGCTTTACTTAATACAAATTTGTAATTTGTGATTTTAATCAGCGGGTACACATTTTGAGTAATTTCGAATTTTTCATTGTAGTATCTTTTAAAATATGTTTAATATGACTGTTGCTTCGCAGAAGCCTGTGTAGTTGTTAATCGTCAATGTAATTACTATTTTAAAAAATCCTTGAGTGACTTCTTCAACTATTCTTTGCCGCGCTGTAAAAAGTCTGTTTACATTCGTTCGACGCTATTTTTTCGGCAGTAATGTTGTGAAAATAAAGCTTTTTCTTTCTGTATTAGAGGTTATAAAAGTCATTCTGAGGGTATAAATTTATTTTGATCATATTTTCTAAGAAAGTCGCAAACTATCGTCCTATTCAGGTCAAAATATTTTTCGGTATTCGTTGAAACGGGGATTCTACAATAACTGTAGCACCGCAATTTGGTGATAGATTCTTAAGTAACTCGACGAGATAAATCGAATTAATTTTTTTTATATCTCGCTGAGTTCTCGAGAAATACTGTCTAATAGTGAGGTGCGGCCTGGACGAGAAGAAAAATTTCGCCAAAGCCAAATTGATTCTTCCGTAAGTCTACTAGACGAATCGAAAGTAAACAATAAAAAAATTGATATCTTGCTTATTTCAAGAGATATCGTATCTTCAAATTAAGGTAGGTTGAATGCAACCTGGACAAGAAAAAAAATTCGCCAAAGCCACAACGAACTACACGCTAGACATGCACAATAGGTGTTTTATTATCTTCCTATCGCTTGTGATTAGGTTGAAATACGGCCTAGACCAGAAGAAAAACGTCGCCAAAGGACAAAGAACTATACTTATAACTGATTTTTAACATTCTATATCTCGATAACTATGCAAGACTTTAAAAAAAAAAAAAAAAAAAAAAAAAAAAATCTTTACTTTCGGTTTGTTTCATGGAGTTACTTCAGAATTCACCGGTGCCGCGGTTAAAACATTGCTTCGTACCATACTTCACGTAATTTTTCATATCGATTGACAACTGTACTGAAAAAAAAATTCCACGCATTTACAATGAATGGCGTTTTAAAGAACGGCGTTTTAACGTCTGAAGTTGTAATTTATTTATCAATAAAATTTTAAGTTTTTCACATAACAAAACACTGAGGTACATAATTTATTAAACACAATAAATTATTAAGGCAAAAAATACGTCAGAGTAGACTTCACAAAAATATACTGAAGACTTTTTAGGAAAATACGTTTAGTCCCGTCGTGCAAGCTTTTTCGGCATATTTTCCTGGTGTGGAAATAAAAAAAACAAACAATTTGTTTGGTGTCTTAAATGTTGTGTTTACACACTGAAGCACTGCACAGCACTTGTAAACCGTAGAACTCATTTTATCCACGAAATAAGGAAACCACCCGTTTGTTTACACCCGCACGAGCAGAGATGTGACGTCACAAACTACGCCATGACAGCTGCGAGCGTTTTGACGCCAATATTAAAATCAGCGCATTAAAATGCAGTATTTTGCATTTTACCGTTTGTTTTATCAAGAAATAAGATTTTTTTGGACTATAGTAGACACCCAGCTACAATATTAACTACTTTCCCGAAATTAGCCAAGTACTCCACTCAAGTGGTGTGTGAGAGACAATGTGTGAATATCCAAACTGCGAACCCACAAGCCGGCAGTTGTAATTCGCTACGGCAAAATTTTCATGTCAGAGACCAGAACAGATTACTGGAATATAAGCCTGGAGGATGGTAGCGAGAATATTATATTAATGTAAGAAACCACACCCTCATAAATGATGTGGGCTAATAAAAACTATTCTACATTTCAGCAAGTTGTGAAGTCCTAGTATTTTCTGCATAGAACGTGAAGCTATGCCCTCGAAAAACACAAGGTATAACTTTTTTTCTGATTGGTGAAGGGTTACGCCGTCGAGACTCGGACGTCTACGGACCATGAAGGGTGCTCAACACTGACAGGGGGGGGTTGGGAGCGTCCATAAACAACGTGATTCAGTTGGGGGGGGGGAGAGGGTTTGGGTAGGAAGCTACACTGGGCTACGTGGGAGGAGGGGGGTTTCACAGTGCAGCCACGTAGCTTTTCATTCATATTATTTGGTACAGTTAAAATAAGGTGCAGAACAAACAACAGCACGTGAATGTTTATTTCCGTCATTTAATTATCTCCGTATGTAATTTACGATAGTCTGTCAACATAAAACAGTACAAAATGCCTTCTGGAACGAATAGGGGAAAAATCTACATGCCTCGCGAAAGGGGAGGGATATAGAGGCAAAGGCTATGTCAGGCTACGTGGGGAGAAGGGCAAAAGGGGGTTCAGAGGAGGCCAAAATGTCGCTATGTAGTTTATGGACGCTCGCTTCCTGATTGTGACTTCAGAGCTTACTCTGTATTTAGTTGTCTGATTTTAGAGATATAAGTGCCCAAGCTGCAATTGGTGGACAGCAGTTGGTCACTGATAGCTTAGTGATAGACGAGGATATCATCGACATTCTATGCCAGAATCTCATACCGCGAGGTCACTACAACGTAGCTGCCCCAATGATCGCCTGCATGTCGATTGTACAACGACGAGGGTTTCAAACAGGCAACCACGTCCATATTCGCACAATAGGTAGTGGGAGCCAAGAAACATCCCCCTTCCAACTGATATGTCGGTGTCAGCCTCCGACCCTCCCACACTCGTAAGGTAATGTGAACTTCGGCGGAATTCAACCCGTAAGAGACTGAGAATTTCATGTAAAGTTAAGTCATATTCATGTCATGGTAATTTTGTTTATTAGTCTGATAAAAATTAAATTTTTTAATGCTATTCGAGACCAATAAATTATGAGAGATTGGTATTTTGGTTTAAAGACGTAATATGTGTTAATATATGTGCAAAAGAGCTTTCATTCCACTCCATATTATTATAATAATAATTAATCTTAAAATTACTAATCACTAAATTCAATTACAACTTTTAACAGTCCTCAGACCTAGCCCTTTCATGAAATTGTGTTTTAAGAATTATGTATAGCAAGATGGAAGTTGATTTGTATATTGTTCGTGTGGTTAATTATGAATTTGTATATATTCGTCATGTAAATGAACATTGCTTTACGGACACAAACTGTGTAAATGATGTGTAATACGATCAAGGACTGTATTATGTATGAAACATTAATTAAAAGTTTGTAATTGTTAGTATTGATTTGAATCACGATGTTTGGAGTACAATTACCAACGGTTTGGACTTGCTTATGTTGATAATTTTGTGTGTAAATACTTGAAACTATCTTTAGTTTTCATTTTAAGGTGTTCTCTAATGATCGTGAGTGGTTTTATATAAATTGTTATTATTTATGTAAGGATTTGATTGTTAACGTATTGTTAACGCTCTAGAAACTTCTGTAGGCACTGTTTGTATTGCTCTGGATGCAGGGCCCGCTCTAGCGGTTTTGCCGCCCCGGACAAATAGACAAATTGCCGCCCCTTAAGATTATGTAGAATTATATTTTTTATTAAAAAATAATTAATTTTTAATCGAATAAAATATTTTATTTTAATAAAATAGTATATTCATAAATAAAGTAATTGAATTTTAATCTAGCTGCACAAAATAGAGAAATTAATTATGAAATATCTGTACATAGACACAAATTAACCATATTTTTTACATTTTTAAATGCTATTACAGATGGATATTATCACACAAACAATCTAAATGCCATTATTTTGAAAATAAAACGAGATTACATCAAATACGCTAAAATCACAAAAAAAACTTTTTCTCTTACTTTCAGTTTGCGAATTTTTTATTACATCCTTAAATTTACTTCATCAGCAATTTCATATTCAATTGCCAAAATGGCTAAAAAATAAAATTATCAATTTCTTGGTTTTCGTAAATGCTTAGCAAGGCGTCGTATACATCTCCCAAATAAAATTTTAAAGGGTTTAATGCTTCTATCCTACTCTCCCAACTAGTGTCACTCCATGTTTTCAAAGTTGAACCCTGAACATGCTTTAAAAGTATTGCCCATCGAAAAGTAGATGCCGAAATGAATAAATATATTTTTTGGACTATGTTGAAGAAATTAGCGGCTTCCAAGGATGCTTTTGCCATTAATAACAAGATCGAGAGAATGGCTACTACACGAAACATTGAATGCCCGCGAATTATATTGTTTAATTCTAGATTACACTCCTGCTTTATTGCCCCTCATATTGGACCCGTTATTGGTTGAAACATATCTGATTACAAGAGTAATTTGCTGTATCTTACTAAAGTCAGGAGTACAGTTTAAAATTATTGAAAATTATTTGAATATTTTTATTTCATTAATAACATGAGACTTTACACTTTGATGCTGCAGATCTACTATCCCGGTTTGTATATTTTTCCCAAGATATTGAGCTTTAGTCTCTACTTTTTAGAGCACTCAACGCACGTGCTCTTCCATAATGGGATTGTATTCAGACAGTAACTCAACTATTTTTAAGAAATTACCGTTATTATGCTCAAAAAACTTGTCGCTTGTACCTTGAAAAACCAGACAACTTTTACCAAGCATTTTGGTAATTGCAACGATTCTTAGAAGCACCTCATTCCAATGATTTATTTCGGAATTAATAACTCTTTGAGTGGCAGCATCTACAGTTTTACAACAATTTAATCTTTCGTTCATTTATAGCCATGATTTTTGTGCCTGAATATGATTTTTCGAAATTTCATGCTCTCTTAAAGTTTCGCCGAGGTGCTTCCAATTTTTAAAACCCTCCTTTGAGAGAGAACCAACTAAACAGCCGAAAATTTTGCAACAGAAGCAGTAAACGCAGTTTTGTGAAAGATAGTAGCTAATCTCGCAATATTTGCTCTCCGTTGCTTAAAATTCGTACATAATATTTTGCGCTAAAATGTCGACCTGTGTCATTGGAAGGAAATTTATAATTATGTTATAGTTTAGGTGGACCTTGCCTTACTAAAAAGCTTCTTACGGCGTCTCGTAACATTCTTGGCCACAAAGTTTTAGAACGCCTTCTGTGAGTCTCACGTTGGTGTCAGTTCCAGTTGGTTTAGAAACTTCGTTCATTTGTATGCTATTATTCTCTGACGATTCTGTACTTCTTTTGTATCCCGACCTGGTATTGGATTCTAAGATTTGTTTTGGTAAACCTTGAATACAGTTTAATTTTTTAACGCGTCAGATTGATTCTGTCTTTCCGCTTCCTTTCCCAACCTTCTTTTTTTGTACTGGTAAGCAGATAGTTTTCTTTGACCATCAGACATGTTGGAAGAGGCACGCACGTAACTCAAACAATTTATCCTTGTTCTAGATAAGCTAAAACCATATTCTCAGTCGATATAAAAAATATTTATGCACAACACAAAATATTTTCCATACCCTGTGAACATAAAGAAAGTCTAGTGTTACTACACAGTCAAAGCTTATTCGCGGAGGATACGATCCGTAAATTTGTTGCAAATGCAGAAACCGTGTATACAGAATGGCAATTTCTATAGGCTTAAACGGAATACGTTCCAAGTTCACAAAAAAAAAAAAAAAAAAAAAAAAAAAAAAAAAAAAAAAAATGATGTTGTGGAGTGTTTGTCGCGCAATGCACTTATTAAACCAACTGACAAAGTTATTCACATTCATTAAAATAGTTAATGATTTTCTTTTTGTTGAAACGGTTTACAAAAGCAGCAATTAAGAGTATCTGGAAACCGCATTCGTATATATAATAAGCATAATGGGTTATTATATATTAACAGTTAACATTCGAAATTGAATATACTAATGGTATGTGAAGTAACTAATCGGTAATCAGCAGCTGTTAATATTATTTATTTATTAATGATTATAAGTACTGTCCCACACCCACTAAACTACAGTATTTTCACAAGTGATCAAAGCTAGCGTATGTAATTTAAGCCAACAATAACACTTTCAATGCCTATATCTAATTTTTACAACAAATATGTGAGGCTCGGATTACGAGAAGAAATTATTATGCAAAATATTCCACTTCGATTTCCAATAACTAAGATCCATATTGATTTGGTTCATCAATTCAATAAAATAAATACTCAGCATCTCCCGTCAAGCACTATCGATTCCGTGTTTTAGAGCCTAACTGCAATTGCTAAAAACACTCCTTTTCGCAGTGTCTAGTAACTTGTGGGCAGTATAACGTCGGAATCAGCGCAGGTAGCAAAGGTCAAGTGTAAGAGCCCCCCCCCCCTTACCGCGTTTCTGTTGTGCGCTTTTGTCGTTGTGCGCTTATGTCGTTGTGCAATTATGTCGTATATCCAACTAAATAACAGTTTAATCATAGATGTACTTACCTTTAGAAATTATAAAATCCTGCAGTAAATCTTATAAACTTCCCACTTATCACTAATAACGTAATAGTAAGACTAATGCTGTTGTGTAATGAAACCACTTTAATAATTAGCAATAATAAGCAAGTTGAGACAGCAAAAGTCGAAACAGCGTTCTACTCGCGTTATAAGGCCCAATTCACACAGAAGAGACATGGCGCGGACGCGGCGCATTTTGAAGTTGCTCCTATGACGCAATTGACACCGAGGCGGCTGGACAACAGCGCGCCCCTATGAGGTCCGCGCCCCGTCTTTTCAAAGTCTCTAGGGGCGCACCCAAATAGCTAAGAACTGTAAGTTTTTAACGAAAGAAAAAATCTGTATGTGGATTTTTTTTTTTATTAATTCAGTATTTAACACATTAATATCATTCATATTTTTCCCACACTTACAGCCGAAATGGCGCCCCTAAATTATAGCGCCCCTGGCAAATGCCCGGTTTGCCCCCCCCCTAGAGCGGGCCCTGCTGGATGTTTCTATGGTGTCTATTTAAAAGCGCGGAGATAGCGAGCAGAGTTAGTTGTCAGTCAGTTGTTTTCAAAAGTTTCGGTATTTGTTTTTGAGTCATCAAGAGTTTTTACAGTCGTTTGTGAGTTTAATCGCTGGAATATTTATTTAATTTGTGCTTTAGTATCTATGGACGAGTCTATTGCCTTATCCACGTGTCCTGTTATTATGAAACTCACGGAGAGATAAATATGAAGTGAAAAGTGATTCGTCGGTGTTGTCATTTCATAGAACTATTCAGTTCATTCAAAGCAGTAGTCATTAATTTAAGGGGAATGTAAAACAATTCTGGCAACAAACGACAGCAAGCTGTGAATTGGAGGACGAAGCAATTAAAGATAATCATCATTAATTGGTGACAGGACAAATTATTTAATTACGGAAGAGCATATCAAACACCATAATTAATCAAATATACCAGTTTGATCTAACAATTTGATAGATGAAACAACTCCTGTCAGTAACCTAAAAGACAATTTTGTTGGACGTTTTATATAAATGTAATGGATTTTAGAGATAATACGCCTTCTTTGCAGTTAATGAATTTTCCACCGTACGCTGTTTTACAAAACCAGTTCTAAAGGAATCCAAATGTTATAGCAACATTTCAACACAGCTGTACAGCTGTGTTGAAATATCTTCTTTTGGTATACCTACTACTTTTTGCGACAGTGAACTGTGATTAGTTTGCTTCGTTAGGGGACAAACTCTGAGACACCTATTATTTGTATATGCAGTTATGTCGGCAGACATATTGAAAGACGAATAAAATAGATCTGGGTAAGGCAGTAACACAGTCTCTTTTACTGTGATTTTAAGTACATTACTAGGACATAGCATACTCCTGAACACGAGCCTTCACGTGGTTTTGAAGAATCACCTTCATTTTGTACTTTATCTGTCCGCTCAACTTTCGACATTCTTCTAAAGCATCACACTTCAATATACCGTCTTTCTGTCATTATTTAAGTCCAAGTTTCATTTACAGAAAGGACCCTATTTATCTGCATACAGACATAAATTCATCAGTCAAATGGTTGTACTACACTAACCGTTGACACCCGATGACCAAAAATATACTTTGGCGCACTTATAACGTGAGAACTTTGATTGAATCATGACTACCGTAAATGTAACCCCATTTTAATGCAATTGTGATTTCTGTTGAGCGCGTACCATTACCAAGAGAAAGACAACGATGATTTAAGTTTACGCTGAGCATTTAGTTGTACAAAGTTATAGTACTAAATTACTATGCAAAATCAATATTTCTCAAGTGACGTACTTAAATTATTTCTATATTTTGTCTGCCGATAGCTGAAGACATACTTTTTCTTTAATTCTTATTTATTGTTTCTCAAATCACTCACATGGTGGTTAAGTAATTTATCGTAAATGTACTCTCTAAGTAAATGATTTAATAAAAATTATAGCGTCAGTAATGAAACGCGAATTAGCCTTCACATGTATCTTGGTGGTATTGTAGGAATATTAAAATTACGAGAGAAAATAAGTTACAAAATACTGTCAAATTTATTACTTGTAACACAAAAGTGGTAGTGTTGGGAACTATAGTTTCAAGCGGTTTTCTTTTCACTCGGTACATAGCATTATTCTGTGCACACATAAAAATTGGTTTTAAAACCGTTAGACCTCTAACGACGAAAACGCAGATTTTATAGCCCACAAACACAAGGAAGCCGCCGAACCATACTAATTAACACATACTGTACGTCCAATGAAATCCAAAAGTTAATTGTTGACGAGAAAAGAACTTGTGATAAATCTCTGAAATAACTTGTTTTATTAAAGGACATATTGTGTCTATGAGTAATTTATTGCATTTTTATGTCTTACCCAATGTGCATACAGTCTATTTATGCAATTGTTTCGAAAAATTTAAGTGCAACGACCAACAAAAATAATTATATAAAAATCGACACACGCAATTACTAAAATTTAGTAACTAATATACAGATTGAGTCAAAAAGAAATTTACAACTTTGGAATGATATACACATTTATTGAGATACCTTACAGAATCGGTAAATGTGTTATTTTGTAGCAAACTTCCTCAAGTTTCACATAAAGGTGTCAGGTGTAATTTTGGTTCCATGTGACTACCATTTGTCATGCGGCAAACATCCCACAGGTAATCAATTTCTTCCCATTTGCAGCAGAACGGACTAACTTGTGCAACGGCTGCATAGATTCAAGTTGGCTAAATTGTTTGGTTGGGGAGGAACATACACACGATCTTTAATGAAACCCCAGAGAAAGAAGTTCAGTGGTATCTGGTCTGGGCAGTGAGGTGGCCATGTGATTGGCCCTTCACGGCCAATCCACCCATCTGGGAAGTGATTATCCAGGAAACCTCGAACTTTCGTGAGGAAATGAGGTGTTGCACTGTCTTGCTGGTAGTAAACCATCCCATCTCGGTCACCTTCATCGATCTGTGGAATTAAAAGTTCATGAAACCAAAACACAATAGCACAAAGCGAGCACGCGCCGCATCTATTTTAACTGTGCACTACCCGGATGCTCCTGGTGGCGGAATGCTGTACTGATGCTCTACGTGCATTAAACGTGAGGTTGCTTGCTACAGAAAGACACATTTACAGATGCTGTAAGTTATCTCAACAAATTTCTACATCATTCCAAAATTGTCTTTTTTGACTCACCCTGTACTTTTCAACATAAAGCTTCTTCAGAAACACCAACACTGTTGCAGAACGAAACGGAAGGAATTCGATCCTGGTCTTTTGAAGAAACTATCCCGGTATTTGCCTTTCATGTTTTCGGAAAACCATAATCTAGATGGTAGGACGGGGATTCGAACTTACGTCCTCCCGAATGTGAGGCTAGCCCGATTTCTTAATATTCATCTATTATATTCCAACATTGTACCGCATTTGTTTTCAGATCCAATAATTTGAATACATATAGTGCCCTCACTATGAGAGAAATACCGTAGACAGAAAAGAAAGAGGATGTCTAATTTGCTTCCTGTTATCACAACTTAAGAGGTAATGATGCTTCAGGGTACCACCCGATTTTATATCAACACCTATTTTGATTTTTTGGTCACCCAGAAGTATATATTCTTATTCTACCAGGATTTGGTATAATTTCTCATATTGTATGTCAAGAAAGAGGTAAAATTGAGGCATTTGGAACATTAGGAATAATTTATGCCATGGCAACTATTGGAATCTTAGGATTTATTGTATGAGCTCATCATATATTTACAGTAGGAATAGATGTAGATACACGAGCATATTTTACATCAGCCACCATAATTATTGCAGTACCTACAGGTATTAAAGTATTTAGATGGTTAGGTACTCTATATGGAACAAAATTTAAATTTTAACCATCTATTTTATGAGCATTAGGATTTATTTTCTTGTTTACAATTGGGGGATTGACTGGATTAGTACTAGCAAATTCATCTATTGATATCGTATTACATGATACATATTATGTAGTTGCACACTTCCACTATGTACTCTCAATAGGAGCTGTATTTGCAATCATAGGAGGTATTATTCAATGATATCCACTATTTACTGGTATAACAATAAATGAAAAATGGTTAAAAATTCAATTTACAATCATATTTATTGGAGTAAATTTAACATTTTTCCCACAACATTTCCTAGGGTTAGCAGGTATACCTCGACGATACTCAGATTATCCAGATGCATATATATCATGAAATGTGTTATCCAGTATCGGTTCAACTATCTCATTTATTAGAATTATTATATTCATTATAATCATATGAGAAAGAATAATTTCAAACCGGAAAATAATGTATAATATTAATACAGCAAGTTCTAATGAATGAAATCAAAACTACCCACCAGCAGAACATAGATATAATGAATTACCAATTATATCTAATTTCTAATATGGCAGATAAGTGCAGTAGATTTAAGCTTTACATATAAAGTTCAACCTTTTATTAGAATAATGGCAACTTGATCAAATATTTCTTTTCAAGATAGTTCATCACCACTAATAGAACAATTATCATTTTTTCATGATCATGCACTAATTGTTTTAATTGTAATTACCATAGTAGTAGGATATTTCATAATATATATACTGAACAATAAATTACTATACCGATATATACTACATGGACATTTAATTGAATCTATTTGAACTATATTACCAGCTATAACACTAATTTTTATTGCCCTACCCTCAATTCGAGTACTATATTTAATTGATGATACTAATGACGCTTTAGTTACAATTAAAACAATTGGACGACAATGATACTGAAGCTATGAATATTCAGATTTTAAAAATATTGAATTTGACTCATATATATTAAATGAAAATGACCTAAAAAATGATAATTTTCGTCTATTAGATGTTGATAATCGAACCATTATTCCAATAAATATCCCTATACGTATTTTAACAACATCTGACGTTCTTCATTCATGAACAATTCCATCAATTGGAATTAAAGTAGATGCTACTCCTGGTCGTCTTAATCAAGCAAGATTTAGTATTAACCAGCCTGGATTATTTTATGGACAATGTTCAGAAATTTGTGGAGTAAATCACAGATTTATACCTATTGTTGTAGAAAGAACATCAACAAACTTATTCATATCATGAATTAAGAAAATGATTGAATAAGAAGTTAGTTTAAAAAAAACAATTGAATGTCAATCTGTAGATATTATTAATTAATACTTCTTCATCAGATGACTGAAAGTAAGTAATGGTCTCTTAAACCAATATATATAGTATATTAACAAATACTTCTGATGGAAAATATAAGTATTTTTATTCCACAAATATCCCCATTAATATGATTATCACTATTTATTCTATTTTCTACAGTATTTATTTTATTTAATATAGTAAATTATTATTTATTTAATACAAAAAATAAATATTTATACCGATATATATTAACTAAAATAAATAAACAATCTAAAAATATATTAAACTGAAAATGATAGTAAATTTTACTACAGTATCATGTTACTAACTTTCCTCCAGTTTCATCCGTATCATAACAAAGTAATTGTTACGGTATAAATGTTACTGCTGCTTTTTTTAATGTCCGAACGCTTATTTGCAATTAAAGGGACAGCATGGAAACACGACTCTCATATCCAATTCTTGGTTCATGATCAGGAGTATCGATGTGTATAAATAAAAATTACTTGCGTTTTGGATTTTATTGTATTTACATATTAAAAATGTATTGTACCAAATGTAATGAAATTTAAATAGGACCTCTTTCAGAAAGAAAAATATTCATGCGTAGATCAGTGTACAAAACAATCCGAACGTTGGTGTGATATGCCCGCAGTACTAAGTCGGTATGCTGAAGGGACAAAGGCTAGTTCCTTTCCAACCGAGCTCACAGTTCTTTTTTTGTTTTCAGTTCTTGTTTTTTTTCCATGGCATTACGCCTCGTCGACGTCATTAGAGGCGGTATTGGACTGGGGGGTCAAGGAATGGGAAGGAATTCGGTCATGGTCTTTTGAAGGTAGCATCACGGAATTCACCTGGAGTGATTTGGGGATACCATGTAAAACCCAAATCTGGATGCCTGGACGGGGATTCGAACCACCGTCCTCCAGCATGCGAGGCCAGAGCGTTAACCAATCACACAACAAGTTCGGTGCCTCCAGTTTAATATAGAGTACGAACCACTGAGCGTCCTGGCGTAGCTCATATGCTCAGATGCACTTAGATAATAGAACGATGGTGATTATTAAGTGTGCAATTAGTGCCTTTTTTAGTTTTTGCTGAATTTATCAAGTAAAGCACGAATTAATTTTGAAGAATTTATATGGGGCCAATGGAAGTAAGGAAACTTTCACGCATATTTTCAGGGTAATTGTACGACGGTAAAATAATGAATTCAAATTTGAGCGTCACTATTCCGAGAATATAGTGTTTCAACCAAAAATGATAACTGCCGATTGATGTATATAAATAAAAATATTTTTTGCATTTGTTGAATTTTAAAAAAAGCATGACCAATTTTGGCGAAATTTAAATGGGACGAACAATAGAATATCTTCTTTAACTGAAAACTAATGATGATAGTCAGCGTTTTTTCTGCTTAATCGGTGTACTTGGATAAAACAATATTTTGTTTTTGTTGACGTTACAAACACGTATTGGAAAAACTGAGGTGAAATTTCAATGAGATTATTCTGAGAATATCGTCTTTCAACAAAAACAGTTATTTCCGCACATACATGTACCGGGTAGTTATAATTAAACTTTCCCTATTTAACAAGTTATAACACCGAAACTAATTACCGTACGAGTAACATACTTGGTAGCATTAATGTTAAGGACATGGGGAAGAGAAATAATGCATGAATCAATTCAGTTGAAACACTTTTAATGTGCTGCTACGGTACATCATACCATTACATACCTGTAGCATTACTGCTACAAAAGGGGCTCAATATGGCACCCATCAGTGTCCAGAAGAGTCTGAAAGCGCAGGATTGCATTTTGCACAGCAAAACGAAGCACGTCCGATGGTATGCTGGCTGCCTCTCTTGATATGCTGCGCTTCAGATCAGCACATGTGAGAATGTTCCCCCGGTAAACCCTGTCCTTCAGGTAGCCCCACAACCAAAAATCACAGGGAGTGAGGTGAGGTAATCGTGCCGGCCAAGCATTTCGAAACGATCGGTTGACAATTCGATCGTTTCCAAATGTGTTTCGGAGAGACTATGAATCACTATGACAGATCATGGCACCTGGTGGCCATAGTTGGAACTGGACGGTGGCGCTGAGACGCATGGATTTCATGCACCCCATACTATGGACATTAATGCTACCGAGTTTAGTACTCGTATGGTAATTAGTTACCATGTTATATTGTGTTAAATAGGGAAAGTTTAATTATAACCACCCGGTATATATCTTACGATTTTCTTGTTTTGCTTCTAACTTATACAACAAAAAAAAACAAAAACAAAAACTGGACCAAATGCGATGAAATTTAAACGGGTTGAATTCAAAATAATCCTCTTTCACTTAAAAAAAAAAAACTTCAATTTTGGTGTAAAGGGTGTTAAAAAAAAAGTATAAAATATCTTATGCTTCAAAATAAGACAAAAATGTCTAATAAACATTGTGTCGCAAATGCATACTTTCCGAGTTATTAACAGGTCCGCAATGTTACGTCCGTCCACGGCAATGCATGCTTCAGCCCTTCGACGTAAGGAATCACGCATTCTTTGAAACTGTCTTGGTTGGTCCAGAACGTCTTCAGTCCCTGACATCACGTAGAGGACTAACCTAGACTGTTTCAAAGAGTGAGTTTCTCCTCTGGATCAGCCGTTCACAAGAGTCCTTTCTACACACTCTTCATAGCACAAGAAAACACGTTTCTACTGTACTATGATTGGCTGCAACATATTCCAAGCCCAGACTTTTATGACCAATCACAAATTCACTTCCAAGCATTATGCTCCACGCGCGTCAAAACTATCTTGGTTTTCAGCGACACTTGCAATGCCGGTTACCGCTGCAGCAGGTTCGAAAAAACGCCGGCTTGCTGCTGTCTTCCGTACTCTGGGCGTTGGCTGATTCTCCACAGCAGGTATCCCTAACTGCGGAAGCATCAAAAATCGGATTAGTATCCCCCTTGGTTCTGCCCTAATTGTCTTACATGTCCCTTGCACATACGCAAACATTTGCTTGGAGCGTCCGACATATTTAAGTGTTCCATACCGTACAGATTGAGCAATTGTCCGAGTAAATATTAAACAATTGTATAACTAACAAATGAGTCATTACAGTATATTAGTTGTTATTTTTTTTGTCCAGAATTATCAGTTCTGGTAGCTTTTTTGACGATATATTTCATTTAATATGGATCTTCGTTGATGTAAGATAGGCAATCAATTGGCGTTAATATTTACGTTGTCCTGTAGTGTGATATATCCTATTAACATAGTGAAATGTTGGAGGTGGTGTTTTGAATCAACTTTCTTTATTAGTAATTAAGAACCTTTTTTATTGATCAGTTTATTTTCTTCTTTGTCACCTGGTCATCAAAAAAAGTGTCTCTACTATGTGGAAACACGTAAAATGAATTCAGTGACGCGATTCAAACGTAGTGATACTCATATATAGATATTTTTAACCATTTATAGAGAACGTTGCCACATTCCTTCCTCTCCATGTCTTAAGTATTGTTGTATGTGTGCAGATGACAAGGAAGTGTGTAGTATGATTCTATAACTTGTGAATATGATACGAACTAAAAACTCAAGTCAACCGATTCAGGTCTGCTCTCCGAGTAAGACCAACGTAGTTGCAAAGATTTACATCTCCATATGACGGATAAATCAACAACAACAATGTCATTCGTTCTCACTTAGTAAGCACTGTGTGAGGTTAGAAATTTAACTGGGGATTTCGGTTCAAAATATGGCGTTTACAAATTGTGCACTTCACAATCTCCTATGCTGCTAGTCAGGTCCCAAATGATAAAAAAAATCCCCCACAGTATCTCGAACCAGCTAAACCCCGTTAGGTTAGAATGTCAGACACCATCTAAGTATCTTAGCTACATCGGTCGCGCGACAAGGTCGTACCCGGGAATTGGGAATCAACCGCAAATGTGGGAGAAAATAAAACCAGATCAACAGCTAACAAGAGATGGATATAAACAGAGTGTGAAATCATAAATGAAAGAGATATGCTAATCACACTGTTAATAATAAGAAAGCTAAATTATACAGATGAGAAGAACTGTAACAACAACAATAAATAACATCCGTAAATTGATAATAAACAATGAAAATACATCAGCTATTGACATGCAGCTTTAAAGTGTAGGTCTTTATTATAACATCGACTTTAATGAACAAGACTTCGACAAGGGGTAAAGCAATAAAACGTCATTACACCACAATATTAGTTTCCTACCTAAATTCCAAGACAGTTAAAACATTTATAAAACTGCCGGTATGCACACAGGGTTGCTTTGTAAAGAACAGAGAGTTTTGGGATTATGACAGTATTTCGAAGTTGTGCCTGATTAGCTGGAATTAATCCTGTTTTATCATGTCAGTCATCCTCTAAACTAACTTCATGTATCAATTTCAGGCCTCTTATTTAATCCATTAATTTTTGTTCAAAGATTGTTTGGTTTCAACTAACAATTCAATTTAGCCACAGAAAGATAAATTCTTATTTCGAAATTTAAAGTTAATGGGATTTTGTTTAAGAGGATTATTTCATTCGTATATACTGGAAGCGGTTGCGATGCAAATGCAGAAAAAAGTTATGAATTTAGCTTTTCAGGAACAGGATACATTTGAATTTCGATACTATTGTGATAAAATAACCGGGAGTGGGTTTTGACTGTCTGAAATGATGAAATTTTGGTCCCACGACCTGATAATCAATGTTATAGACATGTTATGATCGCTTTATCACAACAAGGCTGTATTCTCCTGATAATTAATCATAACACATGCGTGGTTTGGGAAATGGGGCCTAAAGTCCTGAAGGGTAAGTAAGAAAATTAGAGAATCACCATTTCCGTCATTACTGCTTGGTTCTTTTGGGGGATGTGTGTTTATAACTATTTGAAGGAGAAATCGCCTCTAATTTTTTGTGTTCTCAGTATGATTTTACAAACCGAATTAATAATGCTTCCAGAAATATTTCGGCGAGTAATGTATACATTCGTTACAATTAAATGATATAAACGACAAATTCCACCACATATAAAGCAAGAGGAGTCACAGCAAAAAACAAAATCCGTTATTTTTTTCTGTTGTGATTTTAACAGCTGTGTGACAACTAATTACGGTTTTATTTGTCTCCGCTCCGTTTATTAACTTTAGTGCAAACATTCCGAACCTAATTAATATTATCACATGGTGAGTATCTTGCAAAGTGAAAAAAATCAATATAGATGACAGTTCATACTGTTAGTGTCTTTCGAATCCGTTTAACCTTACAAACCGAGCGGGGCGGTGTAACGGTTAGCGTTCTCGCCTCGCATTCGGGACGACGGCGGTTCGAATCCCCGTCCGGGCACCCAGATTTGGGTTTTCCATGGTTTCCCAAATCACTCCAGGCAAATGCCGGGATGCTTCCTTCAAAAGGCCATGGCCGAATTCCTTCCCATTCCTTGCCCCCATCCTTGCCCCCCATCCTTGCCCCCCATCCTTTCCCGTCTCTAAAGACCTCAAAAGGCCATGGCCGAATTCCTTCCCATTCCTTGCCCCCATCCTTGCCCCCCATCCTTTCCCGTCTCTAAAGACCTCGATGTTAAAAAGAGACGTAAAGCAGTTAAAAAAAAAAAAAAAAAAAAAAAAAAAAAAAAAAAAAAAAAAAAAACCTTACAAGCAACGTTTAATACGCTCCGGCCTGGCTTTCGGAGGGCGTGGGATCATTCTGTTATCCCGATTTCGGTTTTCCAAGATTTCCCCAAATTATTCCAAGTGAACTTCTTCCCGTTAATTGGATCTAATCATTTCCCGGTTCTAATGGACACAAAGTCATATTTTTAAATCGATTCTAGTTGTATTTTGTAATTCTTAATTGAAGACAAACTGTGAATCTTTGCAACAGTAAAGTGTAACTATGGCAACACACAATATAAATTTAACTTGACGATCCCTTTAATAACTAGCATACAGAACACTAATCACATACACCAGTGGAAAAATTAAAAACTTTCCAAGCAGCCATATTTGTTTTTGACTGGCATGAAACTGATTAATCTTGAACCAAAAATTAGTTTAAATATCAGAAGCCCTGGAATGTGTTTCGGGGACACATATATTAAATTGCTGATGGAGTGGCTGACAATAAACTAATGAAAATGTTTAAAGTAGAAAAAATTCATCAAAATTATATTTAAAAATGGATTACTTATAACTGCGGTGTAACTGGTGCAATTATTGAGCACTATGATAATGTTTTACTTTTTTGCTCACTCAACAAAGGAACTATTTCACCCAATTATTTTCGCTGGATCTTTCCGGTATTATTGATTTACTATTGGCGTACAACTTTTTATTTAGTGGGTCGTAATTTGAGTAACTATTGATGCAATTTTCTTGGGTTTTCAGAAAGCTTTTGACTCCGCGCCACACAACCGACTTTTAGTGAAAATTCAAGCGCACGATATATCTGATCAGATTTGTGAATGGATACGAGATATTCTAACTGGTAGATCACAGTATGTCATTGTTGACGGGGAAGTCTCTACTTTTTTTTGTTTACTTATGGCTTTACGCCTCGTCGACGTCGAGGTCATTAGAGGCGGGATGGGATTGGGGCCATTAATGACCTCGATGTCGACGCACCCTACAACCACACGGGATTGGGGAGAAGGAATGGGAAGGAATTTGACCATGCCCTTTTGAAAGAAGCATCCCGAAATTCGTCTGGAGTGATTTGCGATTGTTTGTTGATAACGCAGTTATTTTATAGATAAGTAAGGTGCTCTTACGATTGATTAGAAATTCAGTGCGATCTGGATTTTTTTCCCCGGGATTGTGCTAGAAATGGAAAAAATAACCTCAGTCCACAACCCGAAGGCTCGTTGGATTCTCCCTTATGAGGTATGCGAAGCCATTGTGACAGAGGTAGGACGGCAAGTTCTCTTCCTCTGGGAACTACAGTTTAACGTGGAATCCGAAAGGCCTGGCATAGCTCATGTGATCAAACAAAACTCTTAAAAATTCCCCCACCGGCCGGGATTAGAACTCGCGACCAGATCAGCAAACGTTTTGAAAGCAAGCGCCTTAAACACTTCTTTTTTTTTATCTGCCTCCTCCTCCTCTCATACCCATCCTTCTCTCTCCATTTTGAACCTTCTTCGGGTTGGCTTCTCTGTCATTTGTCTCTTACTTAGTCTTGATGTTTTCTTTCTTTACTCGTTTATAATAATTGAAAAAATTTCCAAAGAGCATTTCTTTTGAGCTGGTGTAATTTTGTTATATTCTTATATTAAGTAAAGCCAATATTCTTGTTTTGTTTTGCTCTTGTTTGAGAATGTGTGGTGGACAGCGTTTGATCTTTGCATATTTGGTTATTAGCAACAGCAGTCAGTTGTTTGCAGGCAGCCATTACCTCAAATACTACCTTCTGTGTTAATTTAATTTAAAGTATGTAATTAGATTTTGTTTCATCTTTGAATGTTTGGTTATTAGCAACAGCAGTAAGTCGTTCGTCAGCAGCGGTTACGTGAGGTACTACCTTCTGTGTTAATTTAATTTAAGTGTGTATTTAGCTTTAGCTTCATCTTCCTATAGTTGTTTACCGCCAAAAAAGCTTGCTATTGAGAACGCATAGTGTATCCGTTTTTTTCCATGTACTCCTCAGTTTTTCTTTACGTGACGAAATGTAGTATCTGTAGGGATCGTCATTGTTGTGTGCAGACGCAGGCCGAGGTGGCTGATCTGCGCACCCAACTTGCTGCTTGGTTAACGAGAGTTACACAGCGGGAAGCTGCCGTAAGTGAGTGCAGTAAATGTGGTATGGGTGACCCTGCTGAAGCTAAGCGTCTCGCAGGTTCTCCCCTACCAGTCATCGTACCTGCAGTCAAGGTAGAGACGTTGGGATCTGTGTGGCGGTCGCTTGGTGGTGACTGGCGTGTGTTTTCTGGATGTCGACGCCGCATGCAGGGGCAGTCGTAGAAGCACGAGTCCCAGGAAGGCGAGCTTGTACCATTCCCCAACCAGTTCGTCGTATTGTCTGGAACTAATTTAGTCCTGCAATCGTCATGCTGTGAGTTGACAGCCCTCCAGCCCGCTAGGTCTGGGCAACCACAGAATCGGATTATGGTGGTCGGAAGCTCCAACTTTAGTCGGTTTATTGTGCCCCTTAGGAAAAAGGCGAATATGTCGGGGATGAAATCCAGTATCCATTCATTGTGTATTCCGGGAGGTCTGATCCGAGATATAGAACAGGCCATCCCGGATGCCATTGAACGGACGGGATGTAGCCAGCTGCGGATTGTGGCTTATGTCGGCACCAACGATGCTTGCCGCCTACTGTCGAAGGGTATCCTTTCTTCCTTTGGGTGGCTTGCAGAAAGAGTGAACGCTATGGCCATTGGCCGCAAGATTTCGGCTGAGCTAACTCTCTGCAGCATTGTCGATAGAACTGACAGTGGACCATTCGTTCAGAGCCGTATTGAGGGTCTGAACCAGAGACTACGGCGTTTCTGTTATAATCACTGCTGCAGATTCCTTGATCTTCCCCTGGATAGATGAGGTGTGCATTACACACGTGAATAGGCTACACGGGTGGCAGGGGCCGTGTGGAGAGCATTGTTTTTATTTTTTTAGGCTGAAGGATTATGTCCCTGAACTGGAAATTCATTTACCGACAGCCCAGTTACATACAACACCGCGTGTTAGGGGTAGTTTAAAAGAATCTGGAACATTAAAAGTTCTAGTAGTTAACTGCAGAAGTGTTTGTAATAAACAGCCTAAACTCGAAAACGTTATTCGTAATACAGATGCTGATACCGTAATAAGCGCAGAAAGTTGGTTAAAACCATATATAAGTTCCGCTGAAATCTTTAATAGCAGCATGGCCATTTTCAGTAATGACAGTTTGTATTCTAATGGAGGTGGTTTATTTATAGCTGTTAGTAACTGCCTCCCATGTAACGAAATAGATGTCGATACTGTCTGCGAAATCATATGGAATAAGCTCAAAGTAGCTAGGACAAAACTTGTGATAGGCTCCTTCTATCGCCCACCAGATTCAGGTGTAAACATTGCCGAGGCCTTAAGGAATAATATAAATAATATAGCTCGTCATTTTCCGGATCACACAATAATGCTACGTGGTGACTTCAACTTTCCATATATCCACTGAACTAATTACGGTCACTTTACTGGTGGCAGGGATAAAACAGCTTGCGAAATTATTCTAGATCATTTTTCATCAGATCACAATCTTGAGCAGCTCGTAACTCAACCAACGCGATGCCTCAACGGTAACGAAAATATTTTACATATTCCGTTACAAATAGGCCTGAATTATTCACGGACATTTCTACCACCACGGGAATAAGTTATCACAAAGCAGTAATTGTTACGGTAAAATTAACAACCCTGCGCAAAAAGAAAAAAGAAAGGATCGTTTACAGATTCGAAAAGGCATCAAAAGATTGTTTTAGAACGTTTTTGAGGCATAATTACTTTACATTCATAGTAGCAAGAGACACTGTTGAAGAGATGTGGCATCGATTCATACATATAGTCAGGGAGGGTATGGACTTGCGTATACCGAAACAGACAATCAGGGAAACGAATGATCCCCCATGGTATACACGTGACGTTAAAAGGTCACCCAAAAGCTAAGGAAGATAGATCCATGATCAAGAAGGACTTTGCATCGGACTGATGTAGATAAGTTAGATGAGGTAAGGGGACATGTTAAGAATGCGATGCGTCATTCCTTTCATGACTTTCGTTGCAATACTCTCTCTAAGAGCCTCACCGAAAACCCTAACAAATTTTGGTCGTATGTAAAAATATATATATATATATATATATATATATATTGTAACAATATACCAGTTCCAATACATGACGGTCGGGAAGTTGACGACAGCCGCAACAAGGCTACCTTATTTAACATCGAATTTAAAAATTTATTCACGCACGAAAACATGGAAAACTTCCGCACTTTACCACATCTTGTGGAATTAAAGATGGATCCGGTGGAAATTAATAGCGTAAGTATTGTAAAGCAATTAAAGCTCCTGAAGTGGGGGAAAGCGCTGGATCCCGATTGTATACCGGTAAGAGTATTTTCACAATACGCTGAGGAAATTGAACCATTTCTGCCAGATATATTCCGTAAATCTATAGAAGAGAAAAAATTACCTTCTGCCTGGAAAATTGCCCAAGTAATTTCTGTTTTCAAAAAAGGAGATCGGAGTGATCCTAGAAATTATCAACCAATTTCTCTAACCTCTGCCTGTAGTAGAATACTGGAGCATGTCATATGTTCTAACATTATGAAGTTTCTATATGAGAACTAATTACTTACACCGTGTCAAAACGGATTTCGGAAGAAGAGATCGTGTAAAACACAATTGGCCCTATTTCCGGGTGACGTAATCAAAGTTATCGATGCAGGTTCACAAGTTGATGCAATTTTCTTGGATTTTCAGAAAGCCTTTGGTTCTGTACCACACAACCGACTTTCAGCGAAGATTCGAGCATACGGTATATCGGATGAGAGTTGCGAATGGATACGTGATTTTCTAACTGGTCGATCACAGTATGTCGTTGTTGACGGGGAAGCCTCTTCTAAGCTAGATGTTACTTCTGACCTTCCTCAAGGAAGTGTAATAGGACCAATTCTTGTCTTAATTTTTATAAACGACCTAGGTGACAACATTAAATGCTGGTGGCGATTGTTTGCTGACGATGCATTTATCTATAGGGAAATAAGGTGCTCTGATGATAGCTTAGAAATGCAGTGTGATTTGGATGCTATTTCCGAATGGTGCCGTAAATGGACGCTTACACATAATTGCAAAAAGTGCAAGGCAATGCGAATAAGTAACAAAAAGAATCAGTTTGTTCACGAGTACAAAGTTAACAATTCAGTTGTTGACACGGTTGGAAATGGGACTCTAAATTATGATTCATAGGTCGTATTTTGAGAAAATTAATGCTCATACAAAGGAAATAGCGTATAAAACACTAGTGCATCCTCATCTGGATTACTGTTGTGGAGTTTTGGATCCGTATTGCAAGGGCTTGATTGACTCAGTGGAGAGGGTGCAGAGGAGAGCAGCTCGATTCGTGACTGGTTGCTACAGCCCTCATGAAAGCGTCACAGAATTGATAGGCAGATTGGGCTGGGATCGTTTGGAAGACAGAAGACGTGCTTCGCGTTTGAATTTATTGGAGAACATGCGAAATTCTTTGAGTTACTAGTGCAATGTAATATTTCTTCCGCCAACATATTTAGGTCACAATGACCAGAGGGATAAGATTCGAGAAATATGATGATGTACTGATGCTTTTATCTATTCTTTCTTTCCTTGTGCTATTCGGGACTCGAGTGCGCAGAATTAGGATTGGTGATTAGCACCCTCTGCAACCCACAATGTTTATGAATTGTAGAGTATGGATGTAGATGTAACACCACTTTGTACCACGTGGATTTAACCGCAAGATTTAATGTTTTATTGTTGATATTTTTCCTAATTTGTAGAGCAGCTGAAATGTTTTTATTTCGCTTCTTGTCGATTATTTTGGTTTTGACTATTCATTTTTTCTACAAGGTGTCTTGTTTTGATCTTGTTTCAGTGATAGATAGTTGAGTTCTAAGTGATATTGCTTCATGTGACTCAGTTTGTAGTCTATTCCTTTTACATTCGCTGGTGGTGTTTTGCTGCAGGGTTGTAACTCATTTGCCATTACGCTGGTTATACTTTGTGGAAGGTTGTTTATGATCTGAATTGCTGAGATTTATAATGCTTTGCACTTCAACTCCATGTCAATTAATCCCAAACCTCCTTTTGCTATGGTAAGAGCAATTGTTGCATACTTTAACGTAAGAACATTTCTTCTTAGTATTAAGTTACAAAGGCACGAAGTTATTCTCTTAGCGATTGAAGCTTGAATTGGGAATATGCTGCCTAGGTATAATAGTTCAGAAACTATTTATTCATTGACCAGATCCACTTTCTGGTACATGCTTAGGTTCCTGATATAATGTTCTCTTACTGCTTCTCGTATCACATTTAGCTTTGAGCTCCAGCTTCTGGCTATCATTTTTAGTGTGCATGTCTGCAGTTATACTCCTAAGACCTGCATTGTTTCTCTTTTTTTGTATCCATTGTGGCTGTTGATATAAAATGCCGTTACCTAGCTTTAACATCTTGCATTTAGAAAAGTTTATATTTGCCCCAGTTGTTCGACATTGTTTCCTTGATTTTTATTTCTTCATCATTCCTGGCCACTATAAATGCATCATCGGCATAAGCTCTACATGTGATTTTTCTGTTTTCATAGTTTATTCCAAATATTGCAGAGTTTATGTATCACAACAGGGGTTCGAGAGAAATGGAGAATAACGCCATTGAAATCTGGTCACCCTGTCTTACAGACATTTTTATTTGCATAGCGTTTGTTCTGAAGTTTAACTAAAGCTTTTGATTCTGCATCCCGGAGCATTTCTGTATAATTTTGATACAAGAGTTACTGAATCCCATTCTCTCCAATGTCTTTTGTATTTGCTTGTGACTGACCCTGTCAAAGGCTATATTAAAGTCGATAGACAATAACTCTACATTTATTCTTGTTACAGCTGCGGCCGCGATGATGTCTCTATACTCGCTTAACGTCCCAATAATTGTTCTGCCAGTTACTGCACAAATTTGGTGTTCCGCTATTATTTTATTCATTAGACGCACATTCTTTTGGTCAGTATTCTAGTCAACCATTTATAGTCTGAGTTAAATAATGATATAGGTCTGATTCCGTCAAGGTTCTTGTTGTTTTGCTTTTTTTGGTATCAGAACTATTATTCCTTCTTTCAAGCTTCTGGATACATTGGGTATTGTAAGCACATCATTAAGTAGTTCCGTCAGTTGTTGTTGGATGGCTGGCCAGAAGTGTAGTTATACTTCTACTGGAATGCCGTCAGAGCAGAGTTGTTCCTGGGACTAGCTTTTATAATTTCTTCTAGTTCATCTTCTGTTATTCTACTTTCCAATTGTATGTTGTCATTTACGTTGATTCTGCTGCACACCACACTGAGTAGGTCATTTGAGTCTTCCTTGTCAATACTTTTCTCTTGGTATAGTTCCTGGAAGTGCTTATGAACTTCGTTTATCATTTCCCTTTGTTTTCTTGCAACAGTGTCTTCGCTCCTTTCCGGCATAAAGTGGTATAATGACGTCTTTTCATCTGGTTTTCGATCTTATCATTATTTGCTCCAGTTCGGCACGTTTTATTGCTACTAGTTTAAATTTTATTGTTTTTATTTTTATTATGTCTTGAATTAATCTGTCAGTGTCCCGGTAAGCATCTCTTAGACAGGCATAGTAAAACTTCACTGTTTCCTTATGTTCTTGTTTCTTTATTTTTGCTTATTCTACCAGCATGCGGCGCAATTTTGGTATCGCGCATTGTAACCACCATTATAATTTATTACTGTATCGCTGAAATTGCCTTATTTATATTTGCAATGTTTCTTGGAACATTTCATTAAGTTCATGATATTTTAGAAAAATATTATTAAATTTCCAGTAGCTTCTTCATCTGTGAATTTCTTGTCTGCTCATATTTATGTGGATTATGCATGCGCTGTCCTCTGAAAAGCTTACCGGCCATACCTTTGTACTACTAACATCGGAATTAATATCTTCGCTTATGTATATCCTATCAATTCTGCTTGTTGTATCCTTGATGACGTAGGTATAGGATTTATCAGTTCCATGTTTTGTTTCCCAAGTGTCTTTTAATCTGAGTACTTGAACTATTATCTTTAGTTCGTTGCAGGTGTTAAAATTTGGGAATTGATCTTTGGGGTGCAGGACGCAATTGAAGTCGCCTCCTATTATCAAACTATTGGTATTTGTTGCTAGAAGGGATAGTATATCTTCTTTGAAAAATCTTGATCTTTCGGGTTGTGTGTGTGTGTGTGTTCCGGAGGGAGGGTATATATTAAATATTGTAACTGTTTTAATAGTGACCGATATTCCTCTGCCATTTTCAATAGTGATAAGATTATTGCAATCTATCCCCTCTTTTATTAAGATAGCAGTTTCGGCTTCGCTGCCTTGATTATATACATATTCATATCATGTTAGGTCAAAAACGTTGGTATTGCAAACTTCTTGAAGTAGGGCTATATCTACATCAGCGGCATATAGAAAGTATTTTAGACATTCTGTTTTTGTTTTGTTTGTTATTCTATACAGATTTATCATTGATATGCAAAATGTTTGCTTGTCTACCAGTACTTGCTACGTTTCCCTTTTATCGTGATCGTTTCTCCGATTTTCCGTGCTTTGTCATTTTCCTGTGGTGTTATTTCTGTCGTTTTAACTATCCTGCATCCTGAAGTGGAAGAAATTGCTGTGCCTCTTCCGGTCGATGGTTTCCGTTGTTTTCCTGAAGAGCTGTCCGCTTCACATTTGTAAGTGGCAGCGATGTTGACTGTATTTCTGTTATTTCCTCCATACTGTCAGCTTCCTGCAGTGGAGGAGATTGCCGTGCGTATTCCGGTCGAGGCTATGGTTATTGTTTCCCAGAACAGCTGTCCGCTTCACATGCGTTAAAGGCAACGTTATTGACTGTAACCTTGAATAGTTAACTCTTATGCGTTCCACGGAATTGCATACAGTGCATTTTCTTGGTTGGCCGTCGTACACTTCCAAAGCTTGGAATCCACACAAATTGATATAAGAAGGGATATGACTAAATATTTCCATTTTTGATGTTCTCAATCTGTTTACCTTTTTGTATCTGATGTTCCCATTCTACCCATCTTCCATTATGTCTATTACTGTTCGGAATGGTTTGACTGCGTGTAGAATTGATTCACTGGTTACTTCAAACGGAAGATTCAGTATTCTCACGTGTCTAATTCTCATTCCTGCATTGGATACTTTAACATTGCTGACGTTTCAATCTGAGTGATTGAATTTCAAATATCCGGAATTCAACTCAATTAATTTCTCACAATATTTTTCGTTTTTAATTTTCACAAAAACTCTATTCTGAAATGAATCCAACTGAATCCCTACAATTTCTTCGTCATTCAGTTTTAACGTGTCATATAGCCACTCGTGAATCCCAAAAACCGATGGTCTTACATATGCTCGATCAAACTCAAATTTCACTGTACTCTTTCTTGTTAACGTCGCATGCGCCATTGCTTACCTCTTATATATCCTCGGCCGGTGACCTGCCTGATGTCTGTATTTCTTCAACTTATTACGATAACACTTTGCTCTTTTAAATATTACTTGAAACAGTGTAACACTGTTAACTCGAAGCTTCGCGGCAGTTGTCCGGTAACATGTCAGCCCTCGCCGGCTGCTAGCACCGAACTCACCACTGAGCTAGCACACCATTCATATAATAGTAACTTACACTAAACTACAAAATGTGCAAAGCAATGGTCATAACTAACAAAAAGAATCCGTTTGTTCATGAGTACAAAGTAAACAGCTCAGTTGTTGACACGATTGATTCCGTGAAGTATTTCAGTGTAATAGTACAAAACAACATGAAATGGGACATGCACATAACTTCCCTTGTGGGTAAAGCTAATTCTACACTAAAATTCACAGATCGTATTATGTTCATACAAAGTAAATAGCTTATAAAACTCTCGTGCGTCCACATTTGGATTACTGTTGTGTAGTTTGGGTTCCTTATCGCAAGGGATTGATTGACGCGTCGGAGAAAGTACAGAGGAGAGCCGCTCGATTCGTAGATACTTGCTACATACAGCTCTTACGGCGGACAGACGACGTCGGTTTCGTATGAATTTGTTTGAGAAATTCTTCTTTCATTTACGAGTGTAATGAAATACCTCGTCCACCATACCTATATAGGTCGCAATGGCAGGAGTGATAAAATTAGAGAAATAAGATGCCGTACCGATGATTATATGTATTATTTATTTCCTTGGGCTATTCGAAATTGGGGTGTCCAGGGTTAGATTTGATGCAAAGCATCTTCATCCAACCACAACATTTGTGAATTGCAGAGTATTGATGCAGGTGTAGAAAAGATTAAAGACTATGACTAAAGCAACTGCAAAAGTTTTAATATCAGCAAAATGTTGTGAGGAGGAACTAAAATTAAAGAAAGTTATCCAAAGAACCTGAAAAATTAAAAAAAATTTGGGATGTATTGGATAAATCAAATTTTTATCAAACTTCTTATGAAAATTTACTAGTTCAAATATAGGAAGAAATAAAGCATTTTACGGATGTGTAAAAAATTCTTATGACTAACGGTGACTGTGTGTGTGAAGTATTAGTAATTTTTTCTAAGCAGTGAACTGAATATTGTAAATCATTACTTGGAAGGAATTCTCGCAACATTAAAGGATTAAAGCAAGCGAATTTTTCTAAATATAGCGAGGTCGAAATTAGATAGTTTGAAATAAAATATTAAAGGCTTTTTCTATTTTTAAAAAAATTATTGCCTCCAATTTGTTTTTGTAAAAACTGCTGTATCAGGCATTTTAGTTATGATATTGTGGACACTACAGTGAGGACAGCACAAGACGAATACAACACTTAATCAAAACCACCCATACCCGAGTCCGGACTCGAACAGGCGGCCCTTGCAATGCGAAGGCAGCGTGCTAGCCCCTACACTCACAAGACCTACAAAGGTGTATTAGTTTACGGTATTGCTGCTAGGAGTGCAGGAGGCGATCTTTTACTATACCATTTGAAACATCGTCTGCTGTATTCCGCTATCCATAGAAGTTTTTTACCTTACACCTGGGAGCTCAGGAAGTTCTTGGCGTTGGCCATAGGTACGACGCCTTCCGAAAATTCCATAAAGTAGAGTATCAAGGAAACATAATTCTCTTTACGCTACAGAAACAAGTTCTAAGACCTTCTGGTTAAAGTAATTTATGATAGAGAATTTTTTATGTTACGATAGTCAAAACCGTACGACATTAAGTTATTTAGTTTAAATATAAAACCACTAGAAAAACAGTCTGCTTAAAGCGAGGGACAGCTAGAATTAAATTTAAAAATTCAGTCTCATCGTGTAACCACCTCAAGCAGTAAAACTCAATGGTTCAAATAAATTATTTTTCTAAAATGTGTATACTGTTCAGGATATATTTAGAAGTCTTTAAATGTGTCTGCGATGTAACTCGAAACTGAAGTTTGTAAGGAAGCATGCAATTAAAATTTTTAGTAGAAAATTTCATTAATTATTGTAACCAGCAGCAGAGAACCTCAAAATAAAGCCTAAATAAATAATTATGGATGCCAATCGTTTTTAAATATAGTGCAATACATAGCCAGACATACTGAAATAAATTGCTTTACAGTAAGTGTAACCTTGCAATGAAAGATCATGTTGCAGTTTGCTTATTCCATCAGGTGAAGGAAAGTAACACATTCAGTACTGAAGTTCTGTTTAAAAAGTGTCGTTGATGTAAGGCTTGTTGAATTATTAAACACGGCTTCTATATTGCCAGTTTAGTTGGCAATGTATCCAGTGGAACTCATTAAAGATGCTAAATCCGTCGAAGGGTTCCTCTGCAACTGAATATATCAATGTATTATTCGAAAGCGGCATCCTGCTTACAGAAGCTTAGCACTCTGAATAACACAATGGCAAATACAGCTTTGAACATAGATTTATGTTTACTTTATTTAGTCCACCCTTATCGCCTTTCTTCTGTGCTTTTCTGCTTCTAGTATCAAAGTTCTTTCTTTTACCTTCCGGACAGGACAGTTATTTCTGTCACGTGTGCCTGAATCGCGGAATATATTCACGTCTTATAAGGAACTCAAATTCAGCCAGCAAACTTTGTAGTATTGCTGAAACAGTTTAGTATTCGTAACTAACCGAAATATATTAAAATAAATCTTTTTTTTTTACTATACAGAAACTCCGGTTTTTTTTGTAGTTAATATTCGTTTTTACATCATCGGTTACGCTGCCTGGGACCAAAGTAACTATAAAATGAAAATAAAGCAATGAATCCAAAATACGGACGATTTACCTGCGAAAAAGTTATTAAGATTTCAAAGGCCACTCAAACAGAATCTTTCAAAGTCTGTCTTTGCACAAACATGTATCTGTGTATCAGACGTTCTATATCAGTACAACGTACTGCATGTTATAAATACAAACAAACAAGAACAATATTTCCTTCCACTTCACAGGTTCGATTCAACATTGCTGACCACAATAGGGATCTGCAATAGAGATGAATATGTGAACATGACATCTGAGGTATCGTGGAACTGCAGGTAATATGAGAGTATTTAGCCCATATACCTAGCCCAGAATGTTAAATGGTTATGCTTGAAACGCCGGTCATTTAAAGATTTCAGGCAAAAATGGTAAATATTAACAAATTAATGCTAGAAGATGAAATTACAACCTTCAATCAAGCCACCTTAAGTCTTGGTGGAAGTTTCCCGATTCACATTCTCACTGGTTCCTGTTGGTTTAACTGGTTCCTACACGGGTCAAAGGGGCCTTTTATCCGATCCTTTCCCGATCACCTGGTCTGGTCCCGTTCCCGATCTAACTTTTCTCCCATCGACAGTGTGTTGTATTTAGACGGCCCGTCGGCGGGCCCGATCCGATCTGGTTAGTACCACCACGCGTATATCCATTTTGATCTGAAATTTGTATATTCCATTTAATAGTAACAGAATTAGTTAATTAAAAGTTTGTTAATGTTCTAATATTTAAAATAAATATATACGGACCCATATTTAGCAAAACAACAAATTCTTGGTGCAACCCTGACTACTTTGATATTGTGCGAAAAACCTAGGAAAAAGAGACGGGACAAGCAGTTATATTTACAAAGGCAGTTATATTTACGTTCTGTCACATTAGACTCTTAGATGTGAGGGATGGTGAAGATTTTAGAAAATTATTGCGGATGACACCTGAAGTTTTTGTAAATCTATCGAATGTAGTAAGTGTGAAGCAGTGACCGCAGAGGAAAGATTGTCACGCATCGATTTTTTTGCCACTGGAAGGACGTACCAAGATTTGAAGTATAGTGCTGCTATATCACCATCAATGATGTCAACCATTGTCCCAGAAACTTGTGCAGCAATCTGCTTGCTGTTGATTTTAGGCGTCGGTACACGTCAAATAATGAATGAATTGTCTGATTTCTATCCTATTGTTTACGATAGAGGGCATGTGAGGTGTACCACAAAGCAACTATATAAATACTTCTATTTCTTGCTGACCGAATGCATCCAACTTAAGATAATAATACTGTATGACACAACAGAAAAAATAAACAAGGATCCATTTTTTTAACTGCTTAACTTCTCTTAACAGCGAGGTCTTTAGAGACGGGAAAGGATGGGGGGGGGGAGGAATGAGAAGGAATTCGGCCATGGCCTTTTAAAGGAAGCACCCGGCATTTGCCTGGAGTGATTTGGGAAACCATGGAAAACCCAAATCTGGATGCCCGGACGGGGATTCGAACCGGCGTCCTCCCGAATGCGAGGCCAGAACGCTAACCGTTACACCACCACTCTCGGTAACAGGGATCCACGCAGTGTGAACACAGCCGGGTTTTCAGGGCAAAGTGGTGGGGTCCAGACTTACCCCCTCCTATCACCCTACATGGGATGGCATTTCCACCCGATCACACTGCCTGGTCTCCCCACAAAAACGTGACCAGGAGCTTACTTTAGACGACCAGATTTCAGGGCAGAAGAGGCGTGGCCTCATCTTATTGAGACCAGGTCGGATCGCCTAAAGGGATAGTATTGTATGCTCTAGATGCTTCGGAGATCCACGATACGACCAACAGCCTACATGCAATTGTACGATCTGGAACTTTTAAACTCCGTCATGTGCTGATAATACCGTCTCGCTTTATGTCGCCATTCATGCCATCTGCTGGCCTTTTATCACAACTTTACATAGCCACCACTGGTATGTCTTGCGACAAAATCTAACCATTCCTTCTAGGTACTTTAATTATTTTGTCAGTGCGTATATTTTTCCCGTAGTGCAAACATCTAACTATTTTTTTATATCATTTTCCACGATCTGTAAAGGATAAGAAAACCACCATTCCCAACAAAACGAATTTAAACAAATGTATCAGCCTGATACAAGGATCATCTCTCGGACGTGGTGCGCGTTTGTTTGATTAAATACTGTTACAGTGTTTTAACTGCGTTTGTTTAAATATTTTGTTAATGCCTGTGAAAATTCTTGTTTAGCTAGTAGATAGGAAAAAGTCGGTAGTTCCGGACGGCAGGAAGTCCCGGGCATTTAAAGTTCTAACAAACCAAACAGGCTGCGTCGGTGAAACTTTATTGTAAATATGCACCCTGTAGCGTAAAAACAAGTGCAACTGAGCTGCGGCTCGGGCGCCCAGTGAGTTCCACACTAGTGTGTGGTTTTGTTCCTGGCAGAAGTTTTTAGTCGCTCCTGTCAAAATTCGTAAGATATTATTTAATATAATGCATCAAATAAACGCATAGTAACGCGTGCTCCAAAAATCCAAAAGGGCGAGATTTTGACATCTTCACCATAAAAAAAATGTGGAGAGCACGGGCAAAAAATTAATGGTAGTAAAAAGGGCGATGCGAAAAATTAAAAAGGTAAAGGCGCTATAAAGACATTGAATACAATGAAAAGTATTCAGAGTTATTCCGAAGCAAATCAAGTAAAACAGACCGAATGCATCATACGTGGAGAAATTTTTGAAGCAGACTGGATTCAGTGCTATGAAGATAAGACAGGACCTATGAAAATTGTGTTTATATAGATTCTTCAGATATCCATCACCATTATGATATCTGTAAGGCCAAAAAACGATTAGGCCACCATTTATAACTATGTCCGGGGCTAACTGACAACTTTTAAGTTGTCAAAAAATTAAGGCGAAAGTGTCTTCAATTCGTTTTAAAAAAGTTATGATTACTAACTTCTGATTAATATGACTGCAGAAGTTCCCAGTTTAACTTTACGATTAAAATATAGACAGGAAATGTGTTTCTTTTGATTTTATTAGCAATTAATTTTAAGTGTCCGGTGCTACCCGAAAAACAATATTGTAAAATCACAAAATGTAATATATATATATATATATATATATATATATATATTTATATATATATATATATATATATTGCTCTTCAATCAGTCCTCTACATGAGGAGATCATAAGCCATGATAGTTTACAAGAGCCTTTCATGACTGATCTGACGTACGCTCCATTCATTTATACCTCAAAACAGTAAAACTGAAAGTTTTTGAAGGAATATCTATTGTTGTAGCATCTGACAGCAGGCATAGTTTAACCATGCAGTCAGTCTTCTGGTTTTTTTTTTTCACAGTTTTCTTTCATAACTGGACTTTCGGAACGATGTTCCTGCCCTCTAATCCTTCTATGAAATGGATTTTGTAACGTAGATCTGACTGTATCCGCACCCCATTTATTGTTTGGGATAGTAAAAGATACCGCTGCCAAACCAATGCTTTATTGCCTTAACCAAGATGATTGCCTTCACCTTCTAGTGAGGTTACAGCTCATGTAAACTGTAATTATCATGTTATTAACGTGCAAATATTTGGTCGCTGTAAAAAAAATTGGAAGAAAAATATCGCCATAGAAATGTGATTTAATTATACTACTTTGTAATTGCGATCCAAAACAATATTACAGTAAAATTACGATAAAATTAAATTGTGAGAGCAAAAGTTTCCCAGACTTAAAGATTTTTAAAAAACCTTTAAAGTTTAACTGGATCCTAAACAACAACAAGCCTGTCCTAGTCATAAAGAAATTCCATACATGTGTGAGATTGCAGCGTTACACATTATTAACTTCCGTATATGGCACTGTTTCTTTTCACGATATTTTTTTTTAAAAATAGTGTTATATCTGCATCGTAGATTTCTTAGGAAGCAATACAAAAATTATGAATTTTCTAATGTTATTAGAATGTTAACATTCATTCGTATTGATCGATGCAGTGTTGACCGAATACCGTTACCTATAATGATTTGATATTTTAAATTTGTAGAAATTTCAGAAGTGAAATGAACCGAAATTCTCATTTAGAAAATGAGAAAAACTTTGAAACATATCACACGTCTACTTCTTACAACATTAATTATTGTAAAAAATGTTTGACGAGTTTCTTGTACGTTACGTTGAAAATGTTAGCCGATCATATTAAGAATAAGCCAAGGTACCAAATTGCGCTTCCGAAACATTCAATTTTGGAAAAAAATACCTGCGTAGAAATTAAAGAAATTAGATAGATTATGATGCCGCAATCAGATGCAATGGAAGGTTTTACACAAAAAGTCGCATTCAAAAAATCCTGTGAAATTAACGAAATAATTGTTTCTGGTTAGTTAATTGGGATACTACAAACTTCATTTCTATAAATGTGGAAGAAAATTCTGAAGCTCTGTAAATCTCTTCTCTGTTGCAGACTTTACACTGCTGCTTTCAGAATTTCTTGCTGATTAATATTTCGTCAGAAGTGGCGTACAGATGAATTCATTCAGTAATGTTAGCTCCACGAACCATCATTACGTCTATTAATTTACGTATTCATTGCTCCTTTTCCTAATGTGCGAGCATACACTATTCATTAAAGATTCTATAATATATCTGTTAATACTGCCTTCGAGCTTTAAACCGTACTTGAATAAATGTTTTGGTTTCTAACACTTATTAAGTTATGAGTTTAGTAAAAAGCAATCATAACACTTTAATAACATTCGATTTCACGTGATTTTGTGATATTTTTGCACCATTACTATCAGCCAGATTGTAATGGGAGTTTCGTAGTCCCGTTTCCTAACTTTTACTTTTGGTAGAGTCTGCTATGCAGATCTGACGTGTGTGGTTCGAATTTTAAGTTAACTTTTCAGTTCTGTTCAACAGCAGAAATTACCGTATTATGCTAATTCATGACCTAAGTAAGATGTGCTGTTAGGTAAGTGAGCATTACAAGGTTCTGACTTTCGATAATGCCACACGTATTTATGTGTTAGGATATATATTGCTATTACATCGGTTGATAAATTTTAAACCATTATTTGAGTATTAAATTGTTTTTTCATTACTTATTGAAATCAAATGTTGGTTAATATTATAGTTATAGCTCTTTTAAGTAATCAAAAAAAATTGTTTCAGCTCTTATATTTCCAAGACATTTAACGTTTCAAAGAAATTACCGTAACACTCAGATAACGATATGCGTATTATTTGTTTTTTTGTTTTTTTAATACTATTGACAAACTCTATGTGTGGACCGCAGCACATTACGGTAGCGAAACATGGACTTTAGGAATACCGGAAAGAAGGAATATTGAAGCATTTAAAATGTAGTGTTACAAAAGAATGATGAAAATTAAGCGGACAGACAAAGTGAGAAATGAACGAGTTTTGGAAATGATAGGTGAGGAAAGAACTTTGTGAAAGAAGCTTACAGAAAGAAGAGACAGGTTGGCAGGTCATATTTTGAGGCATGCTGGATTAGCTAATTTGCTGATGGAGGGAACAGTCGAAGGTAAGAACTGTAGAGGAAGACAGAGATTAGAATATATGAAGCAGATAATTGAGGATGTGGGTTGTAGGGGATATGAAGAGATGAAGAGGTTAGCACAAGATAGGAAGGGATGGATGATTGCATCAAACCAGTCGAAAGACTGATGACAGAAAAAAACTGACAAATGCGAAGTTGAAAAAAATCTTTAATACTGTGAATTAATAAGAATGGGAAACATAAACCAGCGCACTAGACTCATCGTAATATTATGTTGCTTCACGGGAAGCCTGATGAATCCGCAAACAGCATCCATCAAATGAGCGACGACGTAAAGCGACCGAAACTTGATATTGACAGCAAAAATTCAATTCTAGAGGAAAAAAATAACTAAAAAAAAAATAAAAAATACGCAGCTGTTTGCAGAGAAGACGAAACTGTGCGCTTCATTCAGTTAGAGTAGATCTGATTGAACCAAAACTAATTGCCTGATAAGTCATTGAAAATTCCGTTCACATCATTCTGGGCTTACCCTCCACGCACGGTGAAATATCACTTACTGTACATGAGGCTTAAGACAGCCTATTTTAAGGTCAGAGCGCCTCGTATGGTATGTTACTATGGGGAAACTTATAATCGTTTGCAGAAATGAGGACTATAGAAACTAGTAACTATGCAGAAATGATTCCAGATTCAGTTCAGACGCTACGGATAAAAAAGATTACGGTTCAGTTCTTAAAGCAGATAGGTAGTATAACAATATGAGCAGATATATTAAGAGTCTGTAAAGGGGTAACCACTTCCACCAAAATAATTTACGTACATATTGTTCATAAATTTTAAATCTTATTTTTTTAATTTTTTGACTAATTGTGATTAGAAATCCTTCAGTACAATACAGTCCAATATTATTACAAAAGATCTCTTTTTTTTTTTTTTTTTAAACTTGCAATTACCCTGGGGTTAAGACTGAAATTAAATTTGGTTATATGGTATGTCCGAAAACTTCCAAGTACATTATTTGTTTGATTACAAATATATTACTTTAGCTCTTCACTCGTACAATTGTTAACTACAGCACACCAAAAATCTCAATTCGGCTTGTATGTATTCTCTTGGATAAATTCGTGGCATATGAAAAATTCGTAGGTTTCTACAGTTTATAAACTAATGGAGTTACTTGCTGTTATTAATTGGTTCATAGCGATAATTGATATGTTCACTTCCATTCCAGCAGCAATCATGCTTATCACTTTTGGCAGGAGTCATTGCTACCTGTAACTGCAACCTCATTCAACATACGACAGAACTTTTGGGGAGAGTGCGGTGGCATCTCCAACACCACTGCGAAGTTTGTAACGAGGTTGGCGTCTGCAACTTGTAGCGGCTCCAGTGCAGTGCATAATGTGCTGTTAACTAACCACACGGCAGAACTGAGACGCTCTTTAATTAATAAACTGCTTCAAAAACTCCACGCAAACTCTGATATTGTCTCCGTAATGAAACACAACAAGAGCAAACAGGAGTAATGAACTATTCGAGAAAGCCATCCGGAAATAGCGGGAAGAAATGAATCACTCTAACGCTGCGAATGGAAAAAGGATAAGTTACCAGAAGACTGTTTAGCCAATGAAAACGAGATGGCTTTCACTTTTACAGTCTACGATCTGCAATCAAACATACGGCAATTCCTTAAGACGTAGCATAGAAGAAAGAACTGCCAATATTTTATTTTGGAAAGACAAACAAAGTACACGAACACAGAGCGTGGTGGGTGAGCGGTTAACGCTCGTATTAGGGAGGACGCCGGTTCGAATCCCCATCCGGGCATCCAGATTTGGGTTTTCCATGGTTTCCCCAAATCACTCCAGGTGAATGCCGGGATGCTTCCTCCAAAAGGCAAAATTCCTTTCCGTTCCTTGCCCCCCCCCCCAATCCTTTCCCGTCTCTAATGACCTCGACGTCGACGGGGCGTAAAACAATAAGGAAAAAAACCTTACGAATCATGTCAGGCTGATTTCGGTCGAAACAATACGTTACTAAAATCGTAATGCATATGCGCACCAGTGACCGTATCCAGAAAGAGACTTAACGAAATCGAAAAACCGAGTGGACTCTGGTTTTGCATTCTGGAGGACGCGGGTTCCAATCCCTTTCCATCCTTCCAAATATCGGTTTGTCAAGGTTTTCCGAAATCACTCCAAGCGAATGACCAGATGCTTTCTTCAAAAGGCCATGGATTAAATCCTTGCAGTTCCTTTCCCGCATATATTGATTTCGACGTTGACAAGGCGTAAATCCATAAACAAAAAAGATATTTTTTTTGCCGAATGCGAGTCAGGCCATAAGTACTGGTTAGATTTTGGTGGGGTTGCAAGTAATACACAGCCCGTGCTTCCGTGAGTGGAAGAAGGTATGCTTTTTATTTTGATGCGACGGTGAAAAGCGAAACGAAAAGAGTAAATGTGTCCATAAAGTAGAATCCAATTAAAGGTTCGGTAATTCTGGAAGTCAAAATGTTTATCGTGATTGCATGTTACAAGTGATATTGTACATATTATATCGAGGAATGAAGTTACTTATTATTCTATACTTCCTTCACGCAAAAAAATCCATTCAGTGATCTACAGGAGTTGTGGATCAAAATGTTCTTGATTATTTTGGTTTAAGAGAGCGGTGTGTTCTCTGATGGTCCACGAAGTTACGAGCAACTGCTACTACCGCACCGAAGTAATTTCTTATGATGATGGGATTTAAAGCTTTTCTGAACTTCAGACGATTTAATCTGGCACATTTTTAAAATTGCTGTATTGATTTCGACGAGATTTTCACAGTTTAAAACCATAGATTCTGAATTAAAATCAATGCGTCAGTACACAACGCTACCTAATGCCAAAGTAGGAAATTAAAATCTCTTCTGATAATCAAATTCTTGTACATATAATCTAGAATAACTTATTATTAATACCGAGAGTGTTGGATGAGTGGTGAAGTTCTGGCCTCGCATTCTGGAGGTCCCTGATTCGAAACCCTGTCCTGCTATCCAGATTTCGGTTCTCCATGGTATTCCAAAATCATCCAGGTGAATGCTGGGATGCTTCCTTTAAAATACCATTATTGAATTCCTTCCCGTTCCTTGCCCCAAACCTTTCCCACCTCTCATTAATTGGATGAGAGGTAAAGCCATAATCAATAAATAAGATTCGCAGTGATCTTGCAGGTTCTAGCTAGCAAGAGACCCGATGACAACGGTGGACTTTATTCAAACGTTGTCATCGTTTCAAGAAAATATGCGGCTGCAAGCCCGTGAAAAATATGTTGAATAAACAAGTAAATATTAATGAATTGATTTTTATTAGGTTTTCACAGTTTCAGAGCTTAGGGTCTAAACTAAACTATGAGAAGAATATAATAGCGTTAATTTAACTGAGGGCGGAGTAGAACATTAATACCCTACCAAAATAGCATCAAAGTAATATGAAGCTAGCCTAACACCAAATCAAGTTTCTTTCTATTTGTATAAGTGGTTCCGGCACTAAACTACATAGATGACTGTAGTGTAACGAAATTGATGAGTGAGTAAGAACGGTAACGAAATTATTGATTGTCAAAGAAAATATTACGAACTGAAAAATTTAAGGGCTATCTATTTTTGGACACAGCGTTTCTTTATGACAGTAGCCAGTGTTGTCAGAGGAAACTACATGTAACAAAATACTTTACGCTATTCCTATCTCACATAATTAGTGCCAAATGTTGTTAAATTAATGATGATAATCTACAGTTCAACCAAACAACAAACGAAACCTTCTTCGGTTCACGTGGATTAAGTTACTGACAGTAGCTAGTAACGGATAATTTCTTGGGAGGTTTTTCTTTAAAGCAGACTACTCTGAAGTCTCTTAGTACCCGTTCATAATGGCTCTTTCTCACCCTCGCAATAGCTCTCATAAACGAACATTTCTATCTAACACTGTTTAAGCACAATCTAAATAGTTTTGTTTTTACCTGGGCTTAAAGTGTACATAAAACTGCATGCTTCATATTGAAACGAGCGCTGTGAAGTTAATAGATATTTAAGAATAATTTAGAAAGCTTATCTAGACTATTTAAACCATGTTTTCGTAATTCCGGTTAGAGCTAGTAATTATGGTGTGCAAGGTAACTGTAGGAAAGATTTCCGTCACTAGTCACAAAAAGTATTATTAATAAGTCAGAATTTGCGTAATGTCGCAGTTCCGTAATCTGTATTTCGTCGTAAGTCATTACTCATGAATTATATAACCCGGGAACACGCAGACCTACTCAATGAAATCTGGAGTTATTATTACTTTGTTCATCAAGTTAATGTCTGGATAAATTTAGACTGCGGAAACGTTAAATTAAAAACTAAACTAAATTGAAATTGAAAGTAATTACAATTCATTCTCTTTGCTGAGAAACTAGAAATAATAGCTCGCTCCGTGATGAACAGTAAGTCACTCTCCCCCAGGAACCTGTACATTTAGTTTTAAAGACTGTTTTAAACTCATTAAAGTAGTTTCGTTGGTGTTGGCTGAACTCGACAGAACTTTGATTAAAATCTGTGTAAAATTGTAAAATAAGTGTCTTTGCACATTTTGCCGCAACTTTCCTTTTATATTTTAAATAAACTTTTTCTTAAATCCCCATGAGGGTCCCTTTAGCTAAATATGAAACTGTGACTTCTTTATGAATCCAATTACAGTAGTGAATGATTAAAAGTAAAAAATGAACCAAAATAACCAACAAAATGTTAACTGCTTTAACACGTCATCTTCTCTTACAAAAATCTCCCATATTTAGCGTTAAAATTTTACAACACTTTCAGCAAGAAATAAAAAATTTGTTTATATTACGATTCATGTAAGTGAATGTATACTTTACCTACAAATATAACTTGTTGTTTAATTGATAAAAAAAAATTCTTGTAAAAATAGGCATGGTCTCGTGAATGCGTAGTGACAAAAAGTTATGAAATCTTGCTCTGAACCAAGTCTACACCTTGCAGTGTGTATTCACTTCACTTCACTTTCTGAAATACAATGGGTTCTCTGGTAGTTATAGATTGTTTATTTAGAATTAAATTTAAAAAAAACCCTGGGGATATGGCCATTATCTGCAGCATTGTCGATAGAACCGACTGTGGACCTCTGGTTCAGAGCCGAGTCGAGGGTCTAAACCAGAGACTGCGGCGTTTCTGCGATAATCATGGATGCAGATTCCTAGATCTTCGCCATGGGGTCGAGTCGTGTAGGGTTCCATTGGATAGATCAGGAGTGCACTGCACACGTAAATCGGCTACACGGGTGGCAGGGGCCGTGTGGAGTGCATTGGGGGATTTATTAGGCTGAGGCAGGAAGACCCGAAACTGGGATCACAGTTACGGGCAGCCCAATCAAATTCGGCACCATATGTTAGGAGCAGCGTAAATCAGTCTCGACCATTAAAAGTACTCGTTATTAACTGTAGAAGTGTTTGTAATAAGCAGCCTGAGCTTGAAAGCATTATTAGTAGTACAGAAGCAGATATTGTATTTATTAGATACTGAAAGCTGGTTAAAACCGGATATAAGTTCAGCAGAAATATTTAACGATAGAATGAATGTTTTCCGTAAGGATAGGTTGAACTCCAATGGAGGCGGTGTATTTATAGCTGTTAGTCAACACCTGTCGTGTAGCAAAATAAATATCGATACGGTCTTTGAAATCCTATGGATTAGACTAAAAGTAGCTAGGACAAAACTTGTATTAGGGTCTATCTATCGTCCACCAGATGCAGATGTATCTATTGCTGAGGCCTTAAGAACTAATGTAAGTAATATAGCTCGTCAATTTCCAGATCATGCAATAATACTAGGAGGTGACTTCAACTTTCCGTATATCGACTGGAATAATTACGTCCACGTTACTGGTGGCCGGGATAAAACATCCTGTGAAATTATTCTTGACCTTTTCTCAGATCTTAATCTTGAGCAACGATAACGAAAACATTTTAGATATTCTCGTTACGAATAGGCCTGAGTTATTCACGGACATTTCTACCACCATGGGAATAAGTGATCATAAAGCTGTAATTGCTACAGTAAAATTAATAGCCGCGCGAAAAAAGAAAGGGTCGTTTACAGGTTTGGAAAGGCCCCAAAGGAGAGATTAAGAACGTTTTTGAGGGATAATTACATTACCTTTATAGAAGGAAGAGGCTCGGTTGAAGAGATGTGGCTTCGATTCATAAATATGGTCAGGGAAGGTATGGACTTATATATACCGAAAAGGACATTCAGGGATGGGAACGATCCCCCGTGGTATACGCGTGAAGTTAAAAGGTTACTTAAAAAGCAAAGGAAGATACATGCACGCTCAAGAAGGACGATGTATAGGAGTGAATTAGAAAAGCTAGCTGAGACAAGAGGACATGTTAAGAATGCGATGCGCGAGGCTTTTAACGACTTTAGATTCAACTCACTTTCTAAGAGTCTCAACGAAAACCCAAAGAAATTTTGGTCGTATGTAAAAAAAGTTAGTGGTAGTGACAACAATATGTCAGTTCTACTACAAGACGGTCGGGAAGTTGATAACAGCCGCGAAAAGGCTACCGTATTTAACACCGAATTTAAAAATTCTTTCACTGACGAAAACATGGAAAACATTCCCGCTTTTGCACGGCGTGTAGAATTTGAGATGGATCCAGTTCAAATTGATAGTGTAGGTATCATAAAGCAATTAAAGCTCCTGAAGTGGGGGAAGGCGCCGGGTCCTGATGGTAAGAGTATTTTCGGAATATGCGGAAGAAATAGAACCATTTCTATCAGATATATTTCGTAAATCTTTAGAAGACAGGAAAGTACCTTCTGACTGGAAAATAGCACAAGTGATTCCCGTTTTCAAGAAAGGTGATCGGAGAGATCCTAGGAATTACCGACCCATATCTCTAACATCTGTCTGCAGTAGAATTCTGGAGCATGTCATATGCTCTAACGTTATGAAGTTTCTGGATGAAAACGAGTTACTTACAGCAAACCAACACGGATTTCGTAAGAACCGTTCGTGTGAAACGCAACTGGTTCTATTTTCGCATGACGTAATGAAGGTTATCGATGCAGGATCACAAGTTAATGCTATTTTCTTGGATTTCCAGAAGGTTTTTGACTCTGTACCACATAACCGCCTTTTGGCGAAGATTCGAGCGTACGGTATATCTGATCAGATCTGCGAATGGATTAGCGATTTTCTAACTGGTCGGTCGCAGTATGTCGTTGTTGATGGGGAAGCCTCTTCAAAGCTAGATGTTACTTCGGGCGTTCCTCAAGGAAGTGTAATAGGACCAGTTCTTTTCTTAATTTTTATAAACGTTCTCGGTGACAACGTTGATTGCAGGATGCGATTTTTTTCTGATGATGCACTTATTTATAGGGAAGTGGGGTGCTCTGACGATTGCTTAGAAATACAGCGCGATCTGGATGTTATTTCGGAATGGTGCCGTAAATGGCAGCTTACACTTAACTGTAAAAAGTGCAAGGCAATGCAAATAAGTAATAAAAAGACCCCGTTTGCTCACGAGTACAAAGTTAACAATTCAGTTGTTGACACGGTCGATTCCCTGAAGTATCTAGGCGTAACAGTACAAAGCAACATGAAATTTGAATTGCACATAACTTCCGTCGTAGGCAAAGCTAATTCTAAACTACGTTGTATAAGTCGTATTCTGAGAAGCTGCAATGCTCATACAAAGGAAATAGCGTACAAAACACTAGTGCGTCCACATTTGGAATACTGTTGTGCAATTTGGGATCCATATCGCAAGGGATTGATTGACACGTTAGAGATAATACAGAGGAGAGCCGCTCTATTCGTGAGCGCTAGTTACAGTCCTTATGTTAGTGTCACAGAGCTGATACGTGGGTTAGGCTGGGATTGTTTGGCGGACAGACGACGTCGTTTTCGTTTAAATTTGTTGGAGAATATGCGAAAATCTCTCATTTACGAGTGAAACGAAATACTTCTTCCGCCAACCTATTTAGGTCGCAATGATAAGAGGGATAAGATTCGAGAGATAAGATGCCGTACTGATACATTTATGTATTCTTTCTTTCCTCGTTCTGTTCGGGATTGGAATACTCTAAAATAGGATTGGTGCTTAGCACCCTCTGCCACCCACAGTAATTGTGAATTGCAGAGTATAGATGTAGATGTAGATGCATGCCATGTCTTAAATACCTTAAATTTTGCTTTGTGAAACTTATAAATACCTAAAACCCAAGATTTCCCTCGCACTTTTTCGGGTTTGACAAGTCTTAAAATAAATAATATACATTACACCTTCCATTTCAGTAATCAAAACACGCATAATGGCCAAGTCACCAGAATTTTCGATTTCATGTTAGGGGTAGATAAAGATATAAGTAAATTTACGAGTTTCAGAATTTTCTTGTAATATGTGGGTAAAATGTTACCTGTGTACCAAATTTCCGTCTTTTTCGGCTACGGGAAGTATCTTAGGGTTCTGATGATCATCAGTGGATAAGTGACAAAATCGCTGAAATTGGCACATGAATAACAATCGAACTAGCAACAGTAATGAAATAGAATTTAGTATCTTTGCTAAGATTGCCATTATCTATGCATAAAAGAAATTTGAGACAGGTAACATCAATACGACCCAAGAAATTGAGTGGCAAAAATGTCCTGAATCGCTTCGAGAAAACAGTGGGCAGTGCCGCCGTTGACTCGACAATGGCGTCGTGCGTAATGAGGCCCACAGCTGGGCAGAAAAACGTTAATCTTTGACTAGCGAAGTTAACGAAATAGCAAAAATATAACTCTTAATTTAATCTGAAAAATCATTAACGTTCTTCTTAACTTCCGTTAAATTGAACTTCCGTTAACTTTAGTCAGTTACATTGGTTGTCGACGTCATTTCGTTTGTCGAATTTCTCGTCACGGGACGCTGGTACGTTCAGCGAGTCGAATTAGGTAATGGGAGTGCGAGTGTGATGCATGCGAGTATATAACTGTTTTGCTAGGCATGGCGCGGGTGTGTGTGAAAACGCTTGGGTTGTTTTTTATATATTACGTCTGCTAACCGGTGATCGTTACACGTTTCAAATTCGAACGGTAACTGATTTTGATATATTTATAATCTAACTCTGGGTGGCCGCATATTCAGACTGTAGAGCGCCCAAAGAAGTTTGAATATTATACACTAGAAGGAGCAACAGCGCTAGTGTTCCTTCGCAAATTGAACGATGCGCGCGCCGCCATACTGATGGCAAACTGTTGGTTTGAGTGTGTGGTTCTGTACAGTTGAGACGTGCCGAAGTGATCGAGTGCTCGTATTTTTTTTTTTATTAGAAGTGTTTGCTACCATGGTTAAGTCTTGCGCTGCATATAACTGCACCAACCGTGCTACAAAAGGCACAAATTTATCGTTTCACAAGTAAGTATGCATTTAAATAATTTCCGAATCGTCTATCATAACAGGTGGATGTTATGTTCCGACGTGTTGGTCACAGGTTTAATATTTTCGTTCGATACAGGTTTCCGCTCCGAGATAAGAATAAATTGAGTGTGTGGTTAGCTAAAATACGCCGGAACAGTTTTACTCCCACGGAACATAGTTTTATATGTTCTCAACATTTCGAGAAGGAATGTTTCTGGAAAAATGGGAATATAAAGATTCTGAAACCTTCTGCAGTTCCAACCATTTTCTCCTTTCCAGACAATAAATTGAAGGTAAGGATTATAAGCTTTGCAATAATCTTGCCACTGCTGGGACTGAAGAAAACAAGTCCAAAAAGGTAATATAGTCAGTTGAATTTCAGTAATTAGCCTGCGATTTGCCATTTTATCTTCGTTGAGCAAGTAAAGACCCAGCATAAAAGTTTCAAATTTTGCAGTGATTTGTTATATGACTGTACGAGGGTTTCGGAGTTCCCGCGATCACTCGCCACTAGCATGGCCGTCTTCAATTCGCTAAGAACTCTGGGATCCTTCAACACGCGATAGGAGGGGCCCGAGAGCGCCTGACTGCGGCCCGAATGACCAGGGCTCGATCCCCGACGAAGCCGGGGATTTTACCTCGAAGCTGAACGTCCGGAACAGCTGCACAGGCTCACTCAGCCTGCTATCCGATGAGTACCGTGGAGGAAACTCCGCGCAAAGGTAAAGAACGACTTGAGCATGGCGCTGACCCCATCACATCCATCCTAGTGGCAACGTTTGTAAGGGGAGTGCGGAGCTCTACCTCCGTGAATCCTACGGGAAGCGGCAGCAGCCGTCGGAACCCCGTGACATTCACTTTTTATAATATAACTTTTTAGTACGAGGAATAAAGTGCTACTTTTAGTTGGTGATGATTTTAAGTTTGTTAGTGATATAAATTAAATTGACATTCGTTGCATGATTACATCATGGAAACTTAAGATCTATAATCTGTTAGTGAAACCAGCAAAGCTAACAATAACAACGAGAAGATTAAAAATCCTTGGTCACATTTATGCGATTATGCAGCGTTTAAATAAAGACTGGTAGAAACAGTTGATTTATCAATTCAAACTGTGTTTTCCTAAAAATTCTACAATCAAGGCTCACCTTAGCCTTAATATTCTTAAACAAACATGAAGAGGATGCGTAGTCCAAATATTTACGGTTTAAAGAAAAAGTAAAAACAATGTTAACTTGCGGGAAAAGGAAATACAATTCAAATTATTAGTGCTGCGGATTCTTCAGATGTAGATAGCAAAAGAAGTGTTTTATATATATTTTCATCTTCGTCTACATTGTAGTTACCGACAGTGGCGTATCTCTATGATTCCACTGCACCTTGTAGAATCCGATACGTTTGAGAAGCTGATTAAAAAGTTGAATCCCAGTAAGAACTCAATTTCCAGATGGCCACTGGGTAGACGTTTTGTTGATGGTTAACGCTTAACGGATTTTCAAAAATGTAACGTGTTAACGATTATAAAAGTCAACTTTTTAAGTACCTAGCGGATTATCAATTAATGAAGTTAACTTTTTGTGTTAACTGTGCCCAGCTATGAATCTGGAGTACTAAATGATCTCTTTTATTGCTAACACTTAACACTACAGCATACTGTGTTTTGTAATCTAAAAAATACATTAGAAAGATATTATTAGTTGCTTTCAATAAAGCACATCAAGTTTGGGGGATAAGCTGTTAACTTTCGAAACTGACAGGGAGGAGGCGATTTCGATCCTCGGTTCATCTGTCCAAATTTCTTTTTTCCGTGATGTCTGGAAAAAGCTTCAGGGAAATGTTGGGTTAGATCCTACCAATACACCAGGAGCGATCCGTTCCCCACCCATCTCTAATAATGTCGTCGACGAAGCGTAAAGTTTTAATTAAAAAAGGGCAAATCCTGGATTTGAATTCAAAAGAATCACTGTATTGGTCATAAAAAATAACTTAAACCTCAGAGTCTCCATGAAGTTATTAATTCGTAAATAAAATATAATATCATTACTAGATATATGATTTATTCTCTAGACACTGGTTTAATTTGATATCAGTACATAGCGAAACAAGCAGGGGAAGACACATTGTAAGTCGATGTTAAAGCCTGGTCTCAAAACTACAGAATATTTATTGCGGAACAGACTCGGCACAAATTATTTGTATGGTTTGACGAAATAAAAATTTGAGACGGAACTTCAGTCAAACGTAACCGTGTACAACTCAGATGCTTATTTTGATTTGAAGGAAAACCCGGCTACGGCATGTATAAAACTTTCAAAAATAAATACGTTTACAATAGTTTCTTAAAAAAAGCAATAACCCTTCTCATGTTATTGTTGGTTACTAACATTTTTTATTGTGATATGTACATAATTTCCAAAGAAACACAAACTTTAAGAACTGAAAAAATCTACGTAATTTAATAAGTTTTCTGACGGCTCTTACAGTGTAGCGGCTAGACCGCTGGCATCACACTGTAGGGGCTGCCGGTTCGAAACCTCCCTCGGGCCTATGCTTTAGGCGGTTTGAATAAGTTTTGTGTTCGTCTTGTGTTATCTCACTATGGTGTCACTAAATTACATGAGCAAATCATGATACGACAGTTAGAACACTATAAATAAATTGAAACTGGCTAAATGGTAGCAGGGACCGAAGTCTTTTTTTAAACATGTTTCCACTATGAACAATCAACGTTTTAATTTCTAAAATATGTAATATTTTTCTTTTTTGCAGTAAATACATAATATGGAATAGAATCTGCAAAATTTTTATTCAAGTTTTATCTGAGGATTTGAAGCAATGGTTAAGATGAGAATGTTTTAGCCTTGCCAACAGTGTGTTAACCTCTAATATAGGTCGGGCACTCTGTTTGCCTGGATATGACCCAGGACAGAGTAATTCCTGATATAAGGAACCATCAAGTGCTTACCAACGGCCCTGTAATAATACAGCATCAAGTTGTCCAGGCAAGCTAATGCCCTGAAAGATTAATGAATCAGAAATTTTCAACTACATTGGGTTACAGAAGCGAATGGGAAACGATTGTATGAAGGAAAAGTGCGCCATCCCGAACACATACAATCCTCTTAAATTACGTTATAATGACTTCTTCCGGGCTACATCCTCTAAAGGTAAAATGGCCCCTAATCAGAACCACCTGCTACTATGGTTCGAAAATAAATTTAGAACACATAAAACTGGTGCTGCAGTTTTGGCAGAGTTACAGAAAAATGAGGAAGATCCCGAATTACATTAAATCGTACAGGGACACGAGATCCATGATCCATATGGTGCTTGACTACTTGATGCGGCTATTTTACGGATCACGTAAAAATTAGATTTTTTCGTGGTAGCATCTGGTGAAAAAAAAACATATATATATATATATATAAGAAATAATAATTTTTTATTGTTATTATTCAAATAGAGGTATCCCACAGTTTTGTTCACGTGGACTGTTATTGTACACACCACTGTCTTAAACTAACATCGTCAACAACTACATGATCTGAAGCCCATGTGACTCGCTGGAGGAAAACCTTTTTCCATGAACGGTTTCCGTGACAAAATATAACGTCATTCTTCCGGATAATTTGATTCGACTCGTACAATGGAATCACGATAAAACATTTCGACTTCAAAAAACAACTCTCCTTTAAATGTATATTAATTTGTGGACTCTTTAGTTTTGATTCCTCAGATTTTCGGCGACATATTAAAATGAAGCGCATCCTATATTATCCGCAGAGCCACGTGCTGTACATTAATAAAAAACTCAATCAAAATTAGACGAGTACTTTTTTTCGTCATTCACGTTCACGTAAATATTATCTTAAGTTTACCAGCTTTGCGACATTACATGAAAATAAGTAAATTCGTGTGGATGTAATGACCTAGTGACAGGGTTTCTTGTAGCCTGCGCAGTACGCCCCTATCGCAGCCGCGTAGCATAACCCGGTAGTCCTACCGGGTATAGGAGACCTACAGCTTAACATATAGTCCGAAACACGGAAGCGTTCTGGCATACTTCACATCACATAGCAATTTGTGCCAGAGGTGAATGTCCGGTTAAGGGATTCGAACCTGGGACATTTCGTTCTCCAGTCAGACGTCTTAAGCACTGAGCCATCAGGCCACCCAACACATCAAAATGAAAAATATAGTATTTTACAGCCTATACGTTATTCCAAACTCCATCAAATTCCAGCCAATATTTTTGCATGAAACGCATTAAATAAAAAATTAAACTAAATTTTCTATTTTTCGGCCTCAAATCAATATGAACAATATTCTATTATGAAATGCGGTAGGGTAAAATGTACATAATGGAATCCCCATTAAAACTCCACCACTAGTTATTGCGTGAATAACGTTCAACCAAGAATTGATGCGAGTGCAGTAAATTTATCAGCTTTTCGAAATTGCATCAAAGCAAAACATACCGTATTTAAGTCCATTAACCTATACCCAATTATAATCTAACCACTACATTTTTTGTGCTTTGTATTCAACTATAAATGATAAAAATCTCAGTTTTCCATCACATCAACATGAAACTTACCTTATTTTACCCGCATCACCACGGGCTGTAAAATAATCAAAATCCCATTGAAATTCTAAAAGTGAATTATGTTCAACGAAGATTTATCTCGATTTTATCAATTCAAGAATTAACATCAAGTTGAAAGATATCCTAATTTACTCTTGGGACCAAGGGCTGTGCATTAATCAAAACTTAATCAAAATCCGACCCGTAGATTAGTGTGAATCGCGTTCAGCTAAAAATTATCTCAAAATTTTCATTTTATAGTGTCACATCAAACTGAAACATTTCCCTTATCGCTCATGAGACCAAAGAAAGGCTACACATTAGACGAAATCCCATGAGAATTCCAGTTAATTGCGTTCAACGAAAATCTGACACTAATGCTTTTAATTTGTCATTTTTTCGACATCACATCAAAATAAATCATATAGTATTTTACCCGCAAATCCATATGCTGTACATTATCCCCATAATGTCCGAGTGAATTCCGTTGGACGAAAAATTGATGTTATGTGTATAAATTTTTCAGTTTTCGACATCACATCGAAATAAAACATATTCTATTTTACCTACAAGATCATGGGCTGAATAATAAACGAAACCCTGTTAAAATCCGGACAGTAGTTTTTTCCGTTAATACCGTTTATCCAAACGTAGACAGGCAAACTGACACAATTTTTTTAAAGTTATTTCCTTCTCTGTAGCTTATAGTAATGCTCCAAAGTCATTTTACATAAATATCGCCCATAATTTTTCCTGATTGTAGGTCCATTATAAGTATAGATTATATGTAGTCATAACTCACTGTCCCAAGTTGTACTTTTGAGAAGCCATATGAAGGGGAAACTAAGTCTATCTTTGAAACCAAATCATAATGTCTCACCGGTTGACGTAATGCTGTTTCTGTAGCAGTGGTTGGCTATATGAGTCCCTGATCCTAGAACATTTCATCTTTCTGGTATCATAATCTTTGTGTTCTTCTGGCAGGAAACCTAATAATCGATTTCCCGTTTTTAATGCGAGCAGGATTTAAGTATGGTTGAAATACCATCAAAACACCTTAAAACTTCCCATCAACGAAATAATTAAAAATGGGCTTGCCAGGTAGCATATTATATTCTGGATGTCGCGTTTAAACGATTATTCCTAACGAATTCTCTGAATTTCCTCACTCAATACAGTAAGCTAAACTTATCTGCTATAATACGGCAAAGTGCTCACATGTACAATTAACACACAACGGACGTTTGCGAAACATTATTTTGCTTTCCTGAATTCTGTGCGTTGGAGCTTAATCAAATGTTATTAATTCATTCAGTGCAAGTTTATTTAGGCATTGTATTGTTCCATCCTCTCTCCCAAATTAACTAAATTCGGACAGATTAATAGGTATGAGCTCTTCAATACTACTGGCGAATTATATGCCCTGATACACGGTAGAGATCAGATCGAGTAATATTCCAGCTGAATTTCTTGCTTAAAATATGAGTCCACCATACTACAAATGATGCTACCGCCAAATTTGTGTTCCAGTCTCATCGAACGTCATCGTCAAGCCTGTTTATGCTTTCTGCTTGAGTCTGAGATGTATAAGAAATTTTAAGTCATTTACGGTATTAATGATTTATTAGGTAGCGCTAACACTTTTGAAGACGGTCTAGATTCTTTTTCTTAATTAAAATATGACGATGCTACAAACAAGAAATATCAAATGTATGGCAATAACATTTAAAGAAGTAATGATATCAGGGGAAGAGGTATTTAAACTTATATACTGCATCATAAGTATTTCTAAACGTTTTTTTATTCTCTTAAAGTGCTGTTTTGTTTTCGACAAAGTATGTGAATCGATCAAAAGGCTATCTGAACTAATTATCTACGTATACGGTACGATGAGTTCAGAATATGTCTTAACACAAAATATCTCCAGATTTGTATGCAGAAATCCTGATGATTGAACTGATTTCAACGAGATCCCCGCCTCCCTCCCCATTTGTCACTTTCAATTACCTTTGGTAGAAAAAAAAATCATCAAGAAGCTTAATTTCAAGATATCAAGAAAGATTTGGAAAGAAATATTAAAAGAGAATAAATATCTATAGAAAGATTTTTAGAAAGAAGTTATTAAGTGCAAAAGGATTTCAAGGCTAAAGAAGAATGAAATCCCGTCCGAAGTGGCCTGAAGACACAGAAAAACAGTGAAATAATGAAGGAATATTGTACTGAATGGAAACAACTATGGATTAAGAATAAAAAATTTGTTCGTGGTCCTAGCAGGCGTTGTCCGAAGGAAGAAGAAGAAACACCTGAAAAAGTAAACTGATAAACTTTGTTTCATAAACACATAAACAAAATATCTGATGTAGCTGGCTTATTTTCAATATAAGTTGCCAGCAATTTCCCACTAACAAATAAGTTCCGTCTTGTTAGCAATTCGTCGGCCATCGGATCTAACAGCATTATCACGGGTTAGTATTGCATACTGATAATGGTTGATATAGCAGTTTTGGACGGCGGAAGTCGATTCTCTTCAAGACAATTTGCTATTTCGAGCTATTTATCTAAATTTAGATCTGCAACTTACGGATTTTAAATTTATTGTCATTACAGACTTGAAGCTGTTTCTCTAGTACGTATTAATCATTGAATTGCTCCTCATATGAATGCTTAACATTAGCACTAATTAAAAAAAGCAAAGTACAATACTTCGAATATAATCATACTTTAAACAGTTTAATATGAATGTATTGTGTGAATCAATGTGCGTACCTGTATGTAGGGAAAATTATTCGCATAACTGCCAACAGAAAAACCAGATGTATAAATGGTAAATGGATTTACTTTTCTGTGGAGCCGCTAGTACAACTGTAAATACAACAGATTATTTTGAATAACAGTGTTTAACACATCCACTTTGATATAATGGATTGAACCTGGAGGCAAGACGTCAGCACGATAGCTCGGAAACCTTTGGCGAGTCCGATGATATCCGAATTGTTAGTTACACAGCCAGTCACCAGAAAGCTGCTTAGAGGGCAACGAAATTTTAAACGAAAAACTGCAGTGACTTTATTTGCGCTCGTATTGTCAAAGAAAGTTTAAATTTCAAATAAATAATTTTATTTTATTTGAACTTACATTGTTAAAAAGAAGTGTAACTGAAATGGTAGCTTCAAGCCAATTGTCTATTGTGCAAGTAACTCAACAAAAGTACGATCGATGAAAATAAAATATTATTACAGAGATTAAAATAATTAGAGTGAGACGTTCGTCTAATTTTATATTTGATTTTTATTTATTTACGAGGACTAAATGTAGAAATACATGTAAAAAGAATACCATTTGATGATTACGCTGCATTATTTGTAGCAGTTATTAGAACCAGTTTAAAACACAACTTTCGAACGTTTTTTGACAAAAGATAAAAAACAGGGAATTTTATTAAATCGCACAGAAAGTTTACAGGAAACGTAGGTAATATTGTAACCTTATATTCGCTTGTTATTACTGTATCATCAACATGTGTGAACAACCTGAATGTTTTGTCACTTCGTTGCCTCCTATTAGATACTTATCCGGTAAACGTAGCAATGTTCCAGGTACTATACCTAGCAGGCGGAACAGAAAGGTAACCAATGAAAATTAAGATCTCTACAATTCACGGAGATGATAATTTGTTCACATCAGTTGGATGTATAAACTAAATCAGAGGCTACATTCCAAGAATATAACTATCATACAAACACTAACTGAATCATTTTATAGATTGCTGAAACTTATAACAGTATATCGCTATGTATCTTTGCAAATTGTCTTTTCAAAACGAAACCCCAAACTGTAGAAATAGTGACATGACAAGAAAAAAATTTAGAATGTGATATGTAGCTCAAAAAAATAGTGAGACAACAAAACTGTGATATAGAAGTCAATTTCTGTATCGTATAAAGAAACGCAAAAGAGTAGATTGAATGATCTGCAAAATATGTTTTCTAGCTTTTAAAGTGAATTTTTGTATTTTCTATTTTGTTACTCTGGAATGGAAAAAATGCTTTGTAAATGGCGCACTATAATCACAGTTAAACTATTATATGTTTCAAATACATGTAAGACACAATTATCCACTGAATTTTCTCATAAAATTCTACGCTTCCTTTTGCAAATGTTCCTGTAATGTCTTGGGTGGATCGGAAAAAGTTGCGAATGATAAGATTTTTCTTTCAACGTATGCTACCATCTATCAGCTACTTATACTCCTTGGAAGTTTATTAAGCACAAAAGTACAATCAAATTAATACTTCTTTCTGCTAATGGTGATGACGTATGTGCTTTCTGCAATTTATTTCTGTTTGTACTTTTGCAACTGAGTGCTTGGGAATTTGACTATAACAAGCTAAACTTTACTGTACGAAAGTGCTTAAATGAAAATATTTATTTATAATTCTGAAAGATTTTTTAGGTTTCTACATTCTCAAAGAAGTTGTTGGCTTTTTTGCTGTTGAGCATTACAATAGTCCTTTTCTGTGCTGTGAATTTTCCTTCACTTGTGAACAATTTCCCAGAAAAATTATGGTATAAGTAAAAAATGAATGAAAATAAGTGAAGTACACCTTCTTAATAAATATCAAAACCTGCTGTTAGAATCGGCAGTCATGTTGCCATTATGGTCCTGCACAACTTCGTGCATAGTAAAGTGAGATGGTACAGTAGAATTTATTATTTTCATACCCTCTGACAGTAAAATCAACTTATTTTCAATTTTATATTGCAATCTTCTAGAATACAATTTCTTGTTTTTAATATAATGGAATGCATCAATTTTATAGATAAATTATTAAGACTGTTTATCTATTCATGTTATCTTTTCACATTTGTAAAAATTTCCTTCTTGAATATATAAAGCGCATTATTGCAAAAAAATGTTCGATAAATTAATACTGATAATTATATCTAGTTGTATTATAATAGTTTTCACTGCCGTGAAACTTTCAGAAAAATTATAACAAGTATTAAGTAAACAGAACGAAACACAATTGTGCACAAATCTAGCAGGTGCGGGGCATATGACATTCGGGTCATTATGTTACAGATTTCATGAGCCTCTGTCAACAGGAAATTTACTTATTAATCGGAATTAGGTATGTTTATTCTTAAGGCGTTTATAAATGTTACTTTAAACTGCACTTATCACAGAACCTAAGATGTTTGCTAAATATCTGCTCCATTATGCTACAAAACATTATAAGCTGTATTAAAAACAGTAAATTGCATCTCCTAATTGTTTTGTATCTTTTAAGAGCAGTGGCAGATGAATTTATTGCAGCAAGGCTTATGGATTGGCCAAATAATTATAATCACTGTAAACTATATTGCTCACTGCAGTAAGATTGAGTAGATAAATAATTTATAGTTCCGTTCAAGTCAGTTCGCTGATCACCAATCACAATTTAAATCATAAAACGTCACAACGTGTTCCATGGAATACGTGCAATGAGAGGAACGATTATGAAGAAATACGAGTACACCGATTGTAATCATATAGATGTTAACAAAACTTTCTGTTGAGTTTTCAGCCAACGCGATGTATGCACATTAAATACATTTTAAATTGAAGTTCAAATTCATAGTTACAGCTTTCATCAGGAGATAGCAAATTGACGATTTTGTTACTAAAATAAGTAAATAACCGTATTTTTGTTAATATGTTAGCTTGTAATGAAAATGCAACTCTTAAACAACAGGCCACACTTGACTTCACTTCAATAAACGTATAAATAGTAGATAAAGTTTCTTGGGTTATTTTTTGTGTTAATTTTACTGTCTGTATTCTGTATTGCCCCTTACGAAATCAGTCGAGTCCACAGTGGTTAGTTGTATTTGAGAAACACAGTGTTCAGTGGCATAATAACGGTATGGATGGAAAACTGACAATTTTTTCCACACTACGGACTACTGCCTTTTTTCCAGTGACAGGGGTTACATCTCGATAGAGAATACATTACACAGGTATTAAAAACATTTTTATCAAGGTCAGTTTGGCGGGTGAAGAACTGCGCATATTTTCGAACTTCCGTCCAAATGAATAAAGACTATCTTAGATCAACGAGGTAGTGTGCAAGAAAGTTACGCAACATGAGTATCCGCCAGTATCAATATGCGGCATGCTATTACCGGCCCTACAATTTAAAAAAAAAAAAAAAAAAAAAATTTAATAAAACCAGAAGGCTTTGAAAGAAATGAAATTAATAACTGGAGTAGGTGTTCGTATCTAATTAGCTTTCTTGAATAAATTAAGTCTTAATCGCACATGCACAAGACCCTAATTGAGGAGCTCTGAAAAAATAAAAAGTAATGAAATCATGAAACAGAAGGTATTATTGTGAACGTGAAGGACATACTGTAGCTGGGACTATTAATTACTATTGATTTCAGAACTTCAGTGATTGTCTTCCCCTCCACCTAAGAATAAATAACGAAGAGTAGTCTACTGCATATGCACACAAAATTTCATTCATCTTCCTCATCACATCAATACAGTGGGAAAGACTCAGTTCTCATATCATTTATGTTGGCTGTAAGACAGCGTGCTACAATGGGTGTCACTCAAATACGTTGGAAAAATTTAAAGTTGAAATTTGTAGAGGGCAAAAGTAGGTGGGTACAGGCAAGGGGAAGAAATGGGTGTGCATGAAAATTGCGTCCGGAGCGTGCGCACCATCGCAATTAATTCAAATCTTTGTTGTAACACAAAAACTTATCTAACTAGTATGTCATATGAACATCACCAGAGTCCACATTCTTGCATTTGGAGACTAGATTCATCAAATTAATCACTGAATCGTGTAAATTAGTTGTAGGCGTTAATCTTGCAATGAGCACGACATGGAAAATTACTTCTATATTGTGTGATTGGGACTCTGCAGCTACATAATTTTCACGGGTGTTCAGTCGGATTGTGAAATTTCACACAGCTTTTTAGCTGTTGTCGAACTAGTAGTCTGCTAAATTTATTTTTAGTAGTCGCTTTTTTCGGCATTAAACATAAACACCTTAAATACTTTGATTTCACGATTGTTTAAGCTCCTAATACAATTGAAAAGGACGATTACAACTCTTTTCATGATTTTTTTTTTTTTACTTTTGCCTTTACGACTCTTTTTTTTATTGCTAATGGCTATACGCCTCGTCGACGTCGAGGTCATTAGAGGCGGGAATGGATCAGGGACAAGGAACGGGAAGGAATTCGGCCATGTCCTTTTGAAGGAAGCATCCTGGCATTCGCCTGAAGTGATTTGGGGAATTCTGAATGCCCGGACGGGGATCTGAACCCACGTTCTCCGGAATGAGAGGCCAAAGCGTTAACCACCCACCCACCACGGTTGGCGTTGATGTTATTAGAGGCGTGATGAGACTGGGGACAATGAACGGGAAGGAATTTGGCCATGGACACTTGAAGGAAGCATCCCGGCATTCTCCTGGAGTGATTTGGGGAAACTATGGAAAACCCAAATCTGGATGCCTGGACGGGGATTCGAAACGGCGTCCTCGTTGACCACTCACCCATCATGCTCGGTCTTTTCATCAGGATGGATACTGAATACACGTCTCTTACGTTCTATATCGAGGAAAGAGTCGGTCGGCAAGCGTTAATAACAGAGGAGCTTGTCAACCATCAGAGAAAAGGCCACTGTAAATAACTTAGCATGAGTAGCATTAATACATAAACTGTAGCGTGGCTAACTCTGCTGTACCTGGTGGCGGCTGGAAGTTCGCGTGCTTCTGTATGCAGGCCTCGAGGCTGTTGTTGCCAACCGCTCCTGACTGCACCGACATCTCTTGGTGGACGTACAAACCAGTCTAGTTGACACAGACGCAGTGTCGTTGTTGCAAGGCTTCCATCATTATCTTGAGTGAGTCTCAATTGGCTTCATATCCCACTCCAGTCACTGTTTCATGTACTTCTAGCACTCTAATATTTTCTGACTAGATTCTTCCGAAAGTATTTGTTTCACGTAGACTCAGCAGTCACCTGTAAAATTAAAATGAGAAATAATCAAAATAAATATTAAAATATATAATATTCTAATTCAAGCAGATATGTATCTTCATGGTTAGTTAGACCATATAATACGAATTATTTTAATACGAGGACGAATAAAAAAGTAAGTTACACTTCCAAGTTATGGCCATTTATGAAATCACCTACAGATAAACAACACGGCTATGGCAACATACAATGTATATTCACTTTTCCACATAGTCCCTAAGCGACAGTAAACATTTCCCAAGAAATCGTAAACATTTCTCGGAACGGACACCGAGCTTGGTGGTGTAACGGATAGCGTTCTGGCGCTACGTCTGGACTGTATGGACGATGTTGCCATACCTGTCACTTGAATAGCAAACGTTTGGCGGGGCGTGTGATGTGTTGCGGTATCGTGCGATTATCATGTGTTCGGTAAGCTGAAAAAGGATCTTGGTGAATGACGATTCCGAAACGGTGAGGAGGTGAAAGCAGCTGTCTCCAGGTTGTTACATAACGCTCGAGGTTATTTCTACGCATCCGGAATCGAAAAGTTGATTGTCCGTTTCGATTTTTTTTTTAAATTGCTTTACGTCTCTCAACAACGAGGTCTTTAGAGACGGGAAAGGATGGGAGCAAGGAATTGGAAGGAATTCAACCATGGCCTTTTTAAGGAAGCATCCTGGCATTTGCGTGGAGTGATTTGGGAAACCCAAATCTGGATGCCCGGACGGGGATTCGAACCGCCGTCCTCCCGATTGCGAGGCCAGAACGCTATCCGTTACACCAACACGCTCGGTGTCCGTTCCGAGAAATGTTTACGATTTCTTGGGAAATATGTGGAAAAGTGAACGTTCTGTAAATTGTATGTTGCCTATGTGTAAGTGGTTTCATATATGGACATAACTTGGAAGTGTAACTTACTTTTTGATTCGACCTCGCACATATTCATTATGAATTGAATCAGGACTGTTTTAACGTCAGGACTTTGAATTATTTGGTTCGCAGAAGAAAAGTTGAGGAATGTAGTACACTGGGTCGGAAATTCGAATGTTCTTCCTTAAAGACTAACTAAGCAGAATTTAGCTGTAATGAAGAAGGTTATAGGATAGTATATAGATTAGGATAATGACTTTATATCATCCAAGGTCAAAGTACAAAGAGATGTTTAATTTAAAAGACCATATAACTGAATTATCTTATTGGTTGATGACACTACTGTATAATAATAATGTAGCATTTCTAACGAATTAATTACAAATGATTTTCATAAGTAGGTAGAACTATTTACTAAAAGTCATTTAAGAATGCTGAATAATATTACTTCAAAACATCGCAAACTTATGGAATTGTTGCCGACTGTTACACAAGAAGAAATTAATAACCCCAAAGAAAAGTGGTGTGCCTGAAAACTTCTCGATTTACTTTATAAATGATGTTGATATCGCTACACTAGGAAAGGCATAATTTTACGAAAAATTTCTGGTCATCACTATCTAGATTAAAAAAGTATCTTTGGACATTCTGTAAATTTATTTACAGTTACAGCTTATAAAAATGTATAAAATGATTCGTGGTCTACGCCAACAATTTTACCTATTTCCTCATTCGAAGTAAAACAGTTTTCTTTAGAATATTACCCGCATAACCATTGTTAAATAGTGGAATACCAAAGACTATATGTGGGGTTTCAAATTATGTCTGACGTAGATCAGATATAAAAAATAAACTTGAAACAACGCTGGAAAAACTAGTAAATACTATTTTGTTTTCAAAACTTCCTCTGTTACATCATAATTCGAATGTAGCCATCAAAAATAATGGTGAATTCGATATATCGCTAATATTAAATACTGAAGCAGGCCAAAGTAGCCTTTGGCAATAGTGCGACGGTGAAAATGATTCAATTTACTTATTACGTACAGCATAAGGTGACCACATACAGTGTTACATCAGACGATAACCTCAAAAACAAGCAATGGAAGTATTTTGTTTTATCATCATACGGCAGTATCAACACCACTTAGTGATGTTTGACGTGCATCTGTTAGGATTGCGTTTGAACCACGTGAAGGGAAATGTTAATCACTTCTGAATTATTGCCTGATAAATATGTAGACATTTTGGAGAACAGACACTCGGTAGAGAGACAGGGATTCGTCATATAAATACAGTGTGACATCCGGAGCAACCGTGCTGTAAATGAACTAAAGCTTCTGCGAAATGCGCCTTTGAAAGATCGTATCTGCTACACTGTACAGAAATTGGGTGGCAGCAAGAAGGGTGGGACCTGTAGAACTTTGCGGGAACGTGCTAAATTCCACCTTCACATTTAAGCCTATTCAACGCGTCTGGATCCTTACAGGACATATATATATTACGTGTATATCAACATTTCGGAATAGCTTTCGCAGCGTCCGTTACGGAAATCGCAACTGTTATTTAGCTTGTGGAAGAAAATCTGCTATCAAATATATACACATATTATCAATGCATACAGAAGTCGTTTCGGCTGCACTGCAGACATTTCGTTCGTCTCTAACAAGGGGAGCTCAGCATAGTGTTCTTCCCGATTATGTAAACGTAGGGGTCACATACACCCTCCTCCAATAGTCAACCTTTCCGGGGTTTCATCCAACTAGGAAGTCGTTTCCGAGATAAATGGATGAGATTTAATGATGATGAATGACCCTCTGTTGCAAACTTATTATTTTTCTTCTTCCTCACTATCTTTACAGCTTTACGGTTTGGCTGCCTTGATGAGTTTCACTCATCATTTGCATGGTCAAATTTGGAGCTATGATTTTACTGCCGGATCCCCTTGCTGAAGCGAAGAATTTTATACCTACCGCCAGGTTTTAATACGCACTAACAGAGGAAGTGAATTGTTGCCATCTGTCTGTGAATCGTGTAAATATGTACTGTGTGATGAGTGTATTTTTATTTGTGTAATGTGTAGTTTATGAGGCGGAGATTAGAGACCGTTCGGAATTCGCCTTGGTGGCTGCGGAAAACCGCCTAAAAACCAGTCAGGACGGCCGGTACGCGGTGGACTGTGCTCGTGCCCAGACCAATTTCACTTACCCGAACCAGTGAACGGCGCCTCAGAGAAATTTTTTATTATTTTAAAAGATGGCTTTCATTTTTTTGTCATCTTAGCCATCTGTAAGCTGATCTTTGGTTATTCGAATTTGTCTGTACTATATTATCGTTTTTCAGTCGGGACAACACAGGATTGATACAACACCCATGCCCGCGGCCGGACTCGAACCGGCGACCCTGGCAACGCGAGGCAAACTCGCTAGCCACTACGCTACCAGGGCCGGCATTGAGCAATGGGCCACACGGGAGGTTTCTTGCACATTCACTGATGCGAGTAAAAGCTCCCCTTGTGAGAGGCAGGAAGGTTTCATGAGATCAATAAAGTGTCAAATATTACTTGTAGACCAAAACCTCGTAACTAATCCGAAATAATCAAAATAAATGACTTGTGCTTATCTAGCATTTTCATCTTCTGTGAGATCCACAGTTCCTGGTATATCTATCTCCGCACTGATCATAATTCACGTTTGTTACGTGTTGATTTTTTTTTTTTTTCTGCTTCTGCCTTTACTCCTGGTCGAGATCATTAGAGGCGGGCAAGGACTGAGGACTTGCAACAGGATGGAGTTCGGTCATGGCCTTTTGAAGGAATCAACCCGACAATAGCCTCGAGTGATTTCCGGAAATCATGGAAAATCGAAATCTGGATGGCCTGAAGGGGATTCGAACCTGCGTCCTCCCGACTGCGTGGCTAAAGCGTTACCACTCACTCAACGCGCTCGGTCAGTTTCTTTCTGTATTTAAAAACAAATATGAAATAATTATTTCATGGGTACTATTGATTAAGAATATATTTATGTTTCCTTTCGGTAGATATGAAAACACAACAAGTGTGTTCTATACGTCCAAAAATACACTGATCAGCCAAAACATTATAACCACCTACTTACTAGCATATTGGTCCACTTTTCGAACGCTATACAGAAGCGGTTTGGCGTAGCATGGATTCTATAAATCCTCGGTAGGCTTCCAGAGGAATTTGACACCAGAATTCTAAGCACAGGTCACGAAATTCCCTTAAATTACGGGATAGTGGTTTGTGGGCGTGGCTCTGGGATCGGAGAGGCTGGTCGGCTGTTCGCGTGCTACTGTAGTGAGCATCTATGAAAAGTGTTTGAAGGACGGCGAAACCACGAGTAGGCGACAATGTGGTTGACACCCACGCCACATCACAGAACGTGGAGGTAGGAGGCTTGCCTGCTATGTAAAGCACGATAAGGGGTGATCTGTGGCAGATCTGACGGAAGGGTAAAATTCTGGTACTTCCAGAAGTGTTTCAGAGCACAAACCGTTGGCCCTGGGAAGTAGGTGGTCATAATGTTTTGGCTGATCAATATGTCTCGCTCTCTTTAACAGATAATTTATCAGAATTATGACAGAAGCAACAGTGCATTTTTTTTTTTCGTATGACCTTACGCCTCGTCGGCGTCGAGGTTATGGTGTACCCTCGAGTGGTTTCGAGAAACAATGGAAAACCGAAATCTAGATGACAGGACGAAAATTTGAATTCCCTCGTCGACGTCAAGGTCATTGTAGGCGGGATGGGACTTGGGACAAGAAACGGGAACGAATTCGACCATGGTGTTTTTGATGGGAGCATCCCAGCATTCGCCTGGAGTGATTTGGGGAAACCATGGAAAACCTAAATCTGGATGCTCGGAAGGGGATTCGAACCGGCGTCTTCCAGAATGCGAGGCCAGAGCATTAACCACTCACCCACCACGCTCGGTCGCACTTTTTAAATCATATGTTTCTCTGCTATGTGTCCTTTCAGTCTTATCAAAAATCTTTATGGAATCTGATAGAATAATAATATTAATTTAGAAAGTTACATTGGATTTTAACTGTCTAAGTGTTTCGGATATCAGTTCAATTCGTCTTATATATCGTTAAATCTGTCATGACTATTTTTGTAATTGAATATAACGCACTTAATGCATTACTAAGCTGTAGATTATTTGTTTACATCTCACTTTCTTTGTCAAAACAAAGACGGAGTCTTCAGGGGTTTTCTCACACATCTTCATTACTTTTATTAACACTAACTTTCCGTCATTAATATTTGTCGTACCTAGCGGCAATGTGACAAAGTATAAAGAAATGAAGGCACTTAATAGTAGTAACTACAACTTTTCATTTTATTTTGATGAAAATAAGATCCTCCTCACTGTCTCACATCGTTGTAATACCATGATGGTGAGCGGTTCCCTGACTTGAAGTTCGCTGGTTAGGGTTTAAAAAGGTGTTCACTTTTGGGACTTGGCCGGTAGGGTAGCAGAAGTGATGGTGTGCAATTCAGAGTCAGTGGACAGTTTACCAACCTTGTGGGTTTTCTCCAAAGTGCGTATTAAGTGTTTGTAATTCATCGAATGAGGACGTTTAGCTCGGTGGACCCCTGGTGTTTCGGATGAGTATGCCTGAATGGGCCGTCACCGGATTTCACCCTCTCGCTTTTTTCATCTCTGATCCACAACACTAGACCGAGCACACACACCATCAGAATCATCAACACTTTAACATTGGGGAAGGTAATGGGAACCATCGCAGCTCATCTTCCGTTGACGTTACTATGAAGCGGTAATACCCTCCATAGTACATGTCTTAACCCTATGTCGGATATATCACACACTTTTTAATGAAAACGAATAACAAGGAAGCTTCGAAAGAAGTTTGTTTATGAACTCAGTAAATGAGTAATGAAAAGTATTTACAGATGAGGTGCAAGAAACTGTCATCACTTCTTAGAACTGTGCTAAGTATGAACAGAAGGAAAAAATTCCGGTTCATAACTGATTCAAATAAATAACTACGAACATTTTATCATCATTTATTTAATCATCAAATGCCCTTTAACTAAATAGTTTTAAAGCCAGCTCACTCATTTTACTTTTTCATAATTTGTATTTTGATATTATACTAAGTTCATGGCGTCTCCCAGGTCCGCTATTATCAGCAGTTTTCAAAGCGCACTATGTAATAGAAAAATATTCTCGAATTCATTGTCCATCAATATTCAAGCATTAGAATATTCAGAAGCTTTTCATTTCTAACACTATGACATCAATCACATAAATTTTTCAACACGGGGAAAAATAAGGGCTTGAATAAAATAAACATCAACACAGGAGTACTAAGCCTTTGTGCATTGATTCCCGGACAGGAAACTGCTTGAGGTTAAAACCAACCTGAAAGAAGCAATGGTGATTTGGTATCGATGTCTGTATAAAAAGGAACACGCAGCTATATCTCATGGACTCAGGGAAAAAACTTCACCAACCTTAGTATAAATTACGAAAAATTAAGATAATATGTAGGTAATAACTACCTACAGATAAATATTAAATGGATAATTTCATTCATTGAAGGTGAAGCGCTGTTGAAAAATTTCACCTATACGGTGAGATGATGCTTAAAATGAATGAAACAAACATATCCTTTGAACATGAGCTGTCTGTCAATGAAGCGCCAAGAAAATTGTTTCTCTCGACGTAGATATGGATTCAATAAGAAACTGTCTAACGGTCTCTGGCTCTTTTCTCTTGGCGTGACTTGTCTATGTCTCCCAGCCCCTTCCCGGGAAATGTGAATGTTTTATTCAACGCTCTGCTTAAACAATGTGCCACGGAACAATAGAACGACTGATTCTGAAAGCCAAGCAACATACGATACGATCGCTGTGTATTTGATCTTGGAGCTTGTAATCCTTAAGAATGTACTTTTCTCTAAGGCCTACACCATTTCTCTGAATTTGAGCGACAGTATAAACCCTAACTGTCAGACTTCTTTAGAAATCTATAAGAAATCGAAATATGTGTCACAGAATATCATAAATCCGTCATAATCGTTAGTAAAATCAACGCCTGCTTAGGAATAAAGGTTATGCTTTTTCAAGATTTTCAAAGTCCCAATGGAAATGTTATATTGAAAATGTGATTTTGGTCAACTTAGGAATAGAAATTTTCAATTTTTCTATTTTTCGCCAAGATTTGTAGGGAAGAATGTATACCAAAAATTTTAAGAAACCAAAATGCGGCATTTAAATGGTGTCACGGGAGGCAAAAATAAAGTATAAAATGCCACATGTATTTGTATTATAGTTATATTCTTCTGATTCTGCTTACAAGACTTTGTAAAATTATCCACGCGAATGCTGGGATGGTTCCTCACAATAGCCCATGGGCGCTTCCTGCCATATCCCGTATATCCCTTCCAAACTATTACCCTTTCGGATAGGTGCAATGCACCCTCTGCCACACACTTTTAGTGAATCGCAGAGTAATAGTAATAGTAGTAAAATTAAAAAAATTATCTTTCATTAGTAAAAAGGTAAATAATTTTTTTGCAATTTGTCTGCATACGAGAGATGCAGATCCACACCAAGTAATAGAAAAGGAATGACTCTTTGGCAAAAAAAAACTGATTTTCAAGTGAGTGCAGTGAGTTGAAGATTACCTCACTTCCATCATTTGTCCCACTTTATCAAGAAAGTACTGTTCAGGAAACGGAGAGAAATTTCATAGCTTGAGATTTTATTTCAACGATTAAAAAATCGAGTTAAATTTATAAAGAACTTGTCAGTATGATTCCTTTCATCAGTATGAAGTTGCACAATAGTTGAATGTCTTTTTTACATGTGTGTATAATCATAGCAAGTGAGTTCAATTACAATTAGTGTAATTCATTTTAGTAACGACACGAAAGAAAACTGTGTAAATTATTATCATACTTCAAACATGACTGGTTTCGTAACATAGCGATAATAGAAAAATTTATATATAATCACCAGATGTATGTTCATCTTGTTCCCTTCAAGTAAATAAATAATAATAATAAAAACATTTTTCTACTTCCCTCCAAATATTGTATTTTTTTTATAAATTAACGCCCCACTAAATTTCATTATTCAATTACCTCTTGTCCTACATTTATTTAATAAAACTGCAAACTGTCGAACAATTTTTACTTAACATTTTTTCTGAAATCTCACTGAAAATATGTAAACAGTACGATAGTTGAATTCTAGTTTATATACATTTTATTGTACTCTAGACACACGTCTAATAAAAGAAACTCAGTTGAGATGCATTAGTAGAAAAATTATAAATTGATTTGTAATGGTAATGGTCTGTTAAAATAATCACGGGATTGTTTTAGCAAACACTGTAGGTTCACTGAGAAATAAGTTTCTTGAAATTTTCCACTAATAGACTTGCTACATTTGTAAATGTTGTAGGTTATATCCATAATTTTGTTCAGAACACTGCAAATAGGTTTGTATAATGGTATAACAAGTATTTTTAACAATGCTGTCATAAGTAATTAATTTTTAAGTAGTTCTTCTCCATTCTGTTAGTAAAGTAAATTAATTTTAGAGAAAAAGTGTGGTCGTTCATGGTAATTGTAATACTGTTTGATGAGAACATGCTGTCATTAATATTAGATTCTCTTTGGGGCAATTAAGTTGCTGTGCTGTTCTGACAATAATTTGTCAACGTTTTATTAAATTCATAATTTAATATGCAGACTAAGTCATATTTTATACACCCATCTTCAGTTTTGTTTACACTCGTTTTCCCTCAGGTATGCTATCTTCCAACACTTTATTGACATTTGAAACAACCGTGAAACAAAGTTTTAATTAAATATCTTGTCCAAAATGAATAGATTCTTCAGTTTTGAATCTTATAAGACGGTTCACGAGTAATAAAAGTAAACTAGAGATCGCCCAGTGGTCGAAATTCGACCATAATTCATTAAGTTAATTAGTTTTTTTTGTAACAGAGTAATAATTATTGCAAATAGTTTTTTGAATTTGTTCTATTGCGTTTGCTGAAAGCATAACTATATCATATACTGTACACATTGATGTTTTTGGCTGCGAGGGTGTTTCTAAAATCACTTCAAACGTGGGTAGATGCACACATGTTATTAAGCAAGAAATACACGTTATTACATGTCGATATTATTTCTGTGTGTTTCTTACTTTTAATTCTTGGTGCAGGCTGCATTGCAACCTAACCACAACTGCTATTAGTTACGGTAGACGCCATGCAATATATCTTATCACTGAAAAACAATATGTCAGCCCGCACAGAGAAATCGTAAATGTTACATGATTTTCTATTTGTATATGGAAAGCAGTTTTTATTCAATAATTAAGACTTAAAAACACGTGGAATAAATGTCAACATCTATGAACGTGTATTTCTTGCGTAATAACATGTGTGCATCTACCCACATTTCGAGTGATTTTTCCTCATTTCCGTATATTCGAAGCTTACGATATACACTTTAAATCAAATATTATCGCCTAAGGAATGTGTGTACCAAATTTAGACCGACAGGACAATATTTGTAGGTTCCGACGTAATGCTAAACTCGGTATATAAAGACTTTGGGGAGTAGTTGACGTCACAACGTGATATAGTGCTTATGAAAGTTGCTTAAATAACTAAATTCCTCGTGTCTTTTGCTGTGACAAGAAGGTTCTGTTTTCTTTCTGGTCCAGGCTGAATTTCAACCTAACCACAATCTCTGGTAATATTGGCGGTACAAATTCAAAGCCTCAATCACACGCGCATTGATACAATCATTTTATCTTAAGTTAGCAGCGTCTTGTATCGCGACGTAAACTTGAACCAGACTTTGCTGCCATACATGTACTCACTTTTTTTTTTTTAACTACCAGATTTCGTTCAAATGGTGGCTCACCATCATGTTACAGCTACATCAATTTGAACGAATCATTGTAACATCGTATATCTAAATCACGATTTTATGAATTCCGAATATACTCCGTTTCGAAATGTTGCTTCTTGCTTGTATGTAAATTCAGAGATTAAGCTCGACTCTTTGGGTTCACCAAAGACCACAGAGTATCTCAATGGTGGAAATACACGTCACATAGTTGGCTCCGATCCGATTTCACTCACACACACGTTCCGAATTTATTTTTCATTTAATAATGTAGCTGTAACATGTTTTAACTATGCTTATAATTTTTTTTCTTTACTGTTGACCAAAGATCACAGACATTGGCAGAATCGCTAAGTGTCGTTGCCACTTAAAAACAATTGAATGTATACAACAGATGATTTATTTTATTTAATTTAATGTATTTTTAACACATATTATATGTACATTTTGGCTTTATGCACTTCTTCCCCATATAAACTTTAACTATGCCAAATCTCACACTTCTCCGTGCGCGCAATATTCTGAAAAATGTTTCCAAAGTTTTCGCTTAGCGTATTAATATTAGATTAAGATGAAAATTCTAAATGAGAGTTCTGCATTTTTGTAAACGTATATGTTAAAGTCTACACACAGGCACATTAGCAATTAAAAAGGATTTTCAGAAGAATCTCCAGTTAATTCCTGCTTGTATTTTCGCTACCTAGTTACGCAAGTTTTTCATTGATTTAAAAAAGTGTTACATGTGGTTTATTGAAATTTATTTCTATTTGTCGAATGCCTTTCCCACAACCGAATTTATTTATATGATTTTGATTTTCTTGCACCTTTTGATAAACGTTATTTCTGGAATCGCGGTAGTCTATTAGTAGAACAAAAATAATAATGTAATATATTACATTAAAATTTGTATAAACTATTTCCAAATCATAGATTTGCGTACATATACTATACACATAACCATAAATAATTTATTAAAGATAAAATTAGATTAAAAGAAGCTAAAACAATTAGTTGTTTTACTCGACCTCTGCACGTGTCCAGAGATTGTGTAGAGTGCGCTCGCGACCCCGTTGTACAGCCCTGGAGACGACACTGCTCTCGAGTCTGAGTCTCAAGATGGCGCCAGCGTCGAGTGTCGGATAAAAGGACGGGCTGAGCCCAGAACACGGTCACTATAATCGAGCTTGTCAATGGCACAGTTCTCGCCAGGGAAACTGTTGATGGGAGATCAGATACAGAGTTTTGTAGTCAGTCCCGTGACGGGGTGGCTGCAAGAACGCGGGAAATTTGTAAGTATACGGCTGTGCTAGCAGACAGCATTGTGTTGCCTTTAACTAAATTTACTCGTGTAAAAGGCTACAGATATTACTAGTAACGAATAAGGGAAAACAATCCCAAATTGGAATAAAAAGTAACGAAGTAGTAGAGTAAAAGGTATAGTAGTCTCACGACATTTGTTTCAAAGGCAACAGGAAAGAAGTCTTTGATAGAAAAATAGGACTCTGACAGGTTATTTGTTCGAAGGATTTAAATTATCAATTTATTCTGCTTGTATGCCTTGCCCATGTTAAGTTCATGTTCAGTACATCCATGAAGTAAACTGTTCGTCTTCACAACTACAATGTTAACGAAAAAAGAAAATATGACAAAATAATAAAGCAAGTAATTACGGGTTGTGTTACAAGAGTGCCCCATAACTAATAACTACGGTCTTCAAATATTATTGTGAATTAAACCAAAAAAAAACAAAAAATAAACTTTTCAGAATTACCGTTATAATAATATTCTACAGTCCTACTGGAGATCGGAAGGTATCAAGTTCGAATCCCGGTCGTAGTGGGGATTTTGTAAAGACCTTAACCCGATCTTCACATCTGACACAGGTTGCTGTGTAATGCGAACTCATTGCTCTCGGTAGACGCTAAATGAAAAATTCACGACTGACCTACTTCAGGATGACAAACACATATTATTACCAACAACATTCATATCCAGCAATGGCAGAAAAAAATAAGATAAGAGAAATCAGTGCCAGAACTGATTAATTTCTATACTCATTTTTTCCACAAGTGTTTAGGGAATGGAATAGGAAGGACTTTTCGAGCGATAAAACTTAGAATCGGATAAGAGTAGGTCTCTATAAACCACTCCGGCCGTCCTGATCTGTGATTTCCGTGGTTTTCCTGGGACTCTTCAGGCGAATGCCGTGATAGTTCATCATAATAGCCCATGGGCTCCTCCTGTTACATCGCGTATATCCCTTCGTATGCACGAACGGTTACACATTAGGATTAATACAATACACCCTCTGCCATCCACTTCCAGTGAACCGCGGAGTAATGATGATAGTTATAACACTACGCTAGAAGGTTTCCGTGGTTAGGATTCCACGTTGAACTGTAGGTTCCCTTTGGCCGGTAGGATTATCACAACAGAGGTGCATGCGCGACAAATTGAAACTCTGCCAAAATGGGGGCTATCCTTCAAGGTTTCCCAGCCAATAATGCCAAACGCTCTTTTTTCTGGTAATAAATGGTTCGATGGTAAAATGTTGCCTAAGAAATTCGTATTACATTGGAGCTGAAACTCCGTTTAGTGATAGTATACGTAGAATAATGGATACAATTATTAAGATCGTTCGTACATTCGCGCTTATGAGCATTTTCGGGTCATTAGCAGTTTGGAGTACGGCAGCTCGTACACTGCGGGGTAGAAATTCGATCAGATGACGGGTGATATATTGGGAGATCATGATCGACGCTCCATTGATGCAATGCGGGAGCTGATACAGTATAGCAAGGGGGTGTACAGTTTTCAAAGAGGTCGGCCGACCATATCCTATACATGATCGATTCGGATAAAAACTGTGGAACGAGCTAGCAGCGGAAGTAACACAATATCCAATCGTGTGAGAGAGATTTATATCAGCCAGCACAGAATGAAGAAGAGTTTTGTACAAAAAATATGGTAGTTTGGAATCGACAAATCAGAGGTAATAACCTCAGGCAGCAGAACTTTTTCCAGTACAGAGAGACTTTGTCACAACATCATGCACGCATAAAGAAGAGAGCATGCTTAACACATACCAGGTTCCAAAACCTTTCCTCCACATTGGCGGTGCTGGCAGTAGAAGCCGAGTGGTTATAGACAGTCTCCCTTATTTTTGCCATCACGCAGAAGGGATGAAACAGTTAAATTTTTGTGAAGGTTACATCAATTCGTCCGCAGAAGTTGCAAGTAGCTAAAATTACATGAGGCAGATATTTACACCCATAACCATAACATGTCACGCTATCGTTGCACAGTCGTGGCACAGTTCGATGATGGGTGATAGTATTTCAATAAATTTACACCCTGAAATACACAGACAAATATTATAAACATCAGTAGCCTCAAATTCGACATTATTATTGCGTGCTCACTGTCACGACTTCCATGCTTGGTGATAGAATATCAATGAATATTCAACATTACCATGTCACAATCAAAAAGTGTGTATTCAGATCAACACTAATCCAAAATTCCATGTTATTTTATGGTGCTCAGGGGACCGGTTCAATGCTCCGTGATGAAATTTAATTTAATTTTTAATATTTATACCCTGTAACACACAAAGCTCTATCCGGAACATCAGCAACCTCACACTCGACTTCAATATCACCTACCTCAAGTCACCAGTTCGATCCACGGTAAAACAACTTAAATAAAGTTTCTGCATTTACACGCTGCAACACACATAGCAGTATTAACATCATTACCGTTATATTCAAAGCTGTTAATGAGAGATGTGAGCCCACGCTTCGATACCTGGTGAATTCAATGAATTTTTAACATTTTCTTACTACAACACGTAAAGCTGTATTCTAAAAATCAGTCACATTAAATTCTATGCTATTATAGCGTGTTCAGGGTCATCGGTTCAACGATGGGTGGTTATATTTTGATATATTTGTGACATGTTTGCCCAGCAACAAGAGAACCTAGGTTTTGACCTCGTGGAGCTTGCCTTCGAATCACCGGCGTGGATGTTTATATTAACATCTTAGAACAAACAAAATTCTATTTGCGACATCGGTGTCTGAATTTTTACCACGCAACAGTATCGGCAGTATGTACTTCGATGCCAAATCACAAAATCGCAATGAATTTTTGTCATCTATTCCCTGCAACATGTAAAGTTGTAAATACATCGGTAATTAAAGTTTGAGCAAGCAAGGGTTGTGGTAAGTTAGAGGTCGGGTCGATGTCAGTTCTAGTTAACACTAATAGTTTATACACTGAAAGTCCCGAGTTACCCAGTTGAGTTGAAAGTTAAAAATTATCATTCGAACAATGTAAAAATGTTGTTTTACAAGGTTTCTGTAAATAGGTTAAGGGGAGTTGATTACACCATTCATTCCAACATGTATATGACATGTGTATAGAAGCCAGTTGAGTGTTTCTTGTTTCATCATTACTGTAACTCTCTAACTTTTCCAGTCGCAAAACCTGTGATCATTACTGTCACATTTAGTTATGGTGGGATTTGAACATGTGCTGGATGTCATGGATTGTGCGTCACACTTCATTAAAAATGTTCACAGATGAGGAAATACGAGTGAAATGGAGTTAGATACCTTCAAATTTTTATTAATCAAGTGCACGTATTTTATACATTATTTTTGTGTTTCCGAGCACCGAATAAAATATGTTATATTGTTGTTGAATCAATACAGTGAGTTTTGACAAAATGATACAAATAAACCTTAGTTGTCTACATAACTCGAAAATGGGGGAAAGAATACATACACTGATTAGCCAGAACATTACGACCACCTACCCAATAGCCGGTATGTCCGCCTTTGGCACGGATAACAGCGGCGACGTGTCTTGGCATGGAAGCAATGAGGCCTTGGTAGGTCGCTGGAGGGAGTTGGCACCACATCTGCACACACAAGTCATCCAATTCCCGTAATTTCCGGCGAGGGGGGCGATGAGCTCTGACGCCACGTTTAATAATGTCCCAGATTTCTTCGATCTGGTTCATATCTGGCGAGTTGGGGGGGGGGGGCAGCATATAAACTGCAACTCGCCACTGTGTTCCTCGAACCATTCCGTCACACTCCTGGCCTTGTGACATGGCGCATTATCTTGTTGAAAAGTGCCACTGCCGTTGGTGCCTCCACTGGACCCATGGATGCCCACGCGACCGTTCCCCAGAGCATAATTGAGCCGCCACCAGCTCCGTCCACATAACAGGTGTCAAGAAGTCCTCGATAATGACAGATTCGCACCCTCCCATCGGCATGATGTAGAAGGTATTGGGCTTCATCAGACCATGCAACGTTCTGCCACTGCGCCAACGTCCAGGGACGATGGTCGGGTGCCCTTTTCAGTAGTAGTTGCCGATGTCGTGGTGTTTTCATTGGCACATGCATGGGTCGTCGGCTGCGTGGGCCTGTCGTCAGGAGTGTTCGGTGCACTGTATGTTCATACATACTTGCACTCTGCCCATCATTAAAGTCTGATGTTAGTTCCGCCACAGTTCGCCGCCAATGCAGTTGTTCAGCCTATGATGTCCGACATCTGTAATGATGGGAGGCCGCCCAACCCCACGCCTTTTGGACGTGGTTTCACCTTGGTTTTGTTGAAGACACTCACCACAGCACTCCTCAAATACCCGACAAATCGTGCAGTTTCCTCTGGGCCATCACAGTCTGCCCTCCGTCAAACGCTCGCCGATACTACAAGCACCGTACGTGTGTCCGACTTGTAGTCATTCCTCGTCAGGTGACGCTGTTATCTCCTGGACGGGTTTATATCGATAGTAGGTAGGTGGTCATAATATTCTGGCTGATCAGTGTATAATCATTAATGCGACAACTTATTGCTCTGAGCTTATCTCTCGTGTCATTGTCGTCATAATATGTAGGTCGTGGGGGGGGGGGGGGGGAGTATTTAGAAGCTATCTGAAATGAAAGTGTATTTTTACATGTTTGCTAGTAAACTCGTCATCTGTCTGCTAGAAAATTCCGTTTGGTAAAAGAATTCTTATATCAAGAAGTCAGACCTTGCGCAAAGAAAGAGGCATCACACAGATAAAAGACATTTATTTGATGGTTACATCACGTTACGATGCAGTGGGGTACTCATTGCAGGAAGAACGGTTAATCTAACGAAACAACCTATGCCTAAGACGGAATGGAGAAAATTACTGTGAGAATGTTACATAGGAACTATTACTGGATCCCAAATTATTCTATTCGGTGAAAGTCTTATTACGAAACATCAGCCACTCCCAGATCCACAGTGACATTTCTCTACACCTTAAATGTAGATAATCTTATATTCTCTTTTGCCTCAAGATTGCAATATCGTGAGTTAACTAGTGCCTCCACGCATAGAAGAATAGCGAGATCGACTTTTTAGGTAGTGAGCCTTCTTCGGTATAAGTTGAGTAAAATTAATTGTTTTGCTAGTGCATTACGAGCTTCGGATTGGCTCAATGCAGTACTGGCAGGGGGAGATGAAAACATTACCTCTCCGCACGCCAACGATCTCATAAGCCTGCCTGTCTCTACTCGCCGTTCATATATTACGTGGTCCGAAGTCACCGAAGGGTAGCCATCTCATAGTTTAATATACAGCGCAATAAAATTCTCAGTATTTATAGGTACACAGATTCATATAAACACAGACAATCAGCGATACACACAATTAATACATACGAGCGAAATACACAATCGTAACCTTAGGCCTGGTTAATATATATAATTGTTCGGTAGACAAAGGATCTGATTTTATTAAGGTGAATTAATACTACAGTTAAGATGTTAATAATTTATTTCGTCTGCTTACCAATGGAGCTATATGTCCATGCCATTACTTGATGTGTGATAGGTGTTGGTAACAGAAAGTTATTTTTAATAGACCTTGTCTGCAAGGGGAGAAATGTTGATAAGTTTGCTGAAGTAGATAACCGCTATCTAAAAACATTCTTCATCTAAAAATATCTACAATGTCAAGTGAGTAGTTCATCACTTGCGCCCGCAATTTTTTAGAAACTGAAAATTCAATTGCAGGTAACTCAAATTTCTCATCTAAAAATATTTACGCAGAATTATTTATGTATGTAGAGGCCTTTAGATAGGCTCTAAATGCCTAGCTCAGCCACAGTTTTCGTCGAGACCATATTGTAAACAATCAGCAGAACGACAAGTATCGGTAAAAAAAAGGTGGAATATGTCTTCCAAATTCACTATGGTCATACGAAGTCCATTTACGAACCGTAACGGGTGTATGTGGTAATAAAGTAAACTCTTAGCGTATCACCTGATGTAGTATTAGTGTGAAAACGTAACATTTTTTTCCATAGACTACCTCGAATCCCGTTAAGTGTTGGTTCTGTGATGTAGAAGCAAATGTCTTGCGGTATAAAATTGTGAATGACAAAGTTTTTTATCGCGCGAATCTCAATCCTGAATCTTTGTAAGTCGAAAATAAATAAATTACATATCTAAGCATTAAATAGTATCACGTTCCACCAGAAAGCGTAAAAGGCTATTTTATATCTAACCGAGAATCTAAACTAAATCGTTTCATCTTCGGGATAATTTCAAACTATGACGCATACCGCGATAACCAAAGATTTTCTGTTTAAAAACTAATTGCATTAACATGACTGGCAACGAACCACTGACTCCACCACATGCTCGAACTTTAATTATGGGTATTAAAGATAAAGTCTGCGTATTTTAGGGCATAGATATAAAACAATACTATCTCCATAGTTGCTGAAATAATTTATTGAGAAGTAAATATGCTCTGGCCTCGCATTCGGGAGGACGCGGGTTCGAATTCCCATTCGGGCATCAAAATTCGATTTTTCCAGGGTTTCCCCAAATCTCTCGAGGTGAATTACGGGATTCTTCCTTCAAAAGGCCATGGCAGAATTCCTTCCCGTTCCTTTCCTCAGTCCTTTACCATCTGTAATGACCTATACGTCGACAAGGAGTAAGGCCACACGCAAAAAAAGAAAGAATTGATTTCAAACATTTCAGTAAAAATGGTGCGTGAATAATTCTCACATAGAAAACTGTTATAGCCTGTTTTACTTTAATTTAATATCCGTCCAAATTTCGGCTGACGTATAGAAATGTAATTACAAATTTTTGATTCCTGAAACAAACTTACAGACACAACTTTTTTCCTTTTGTCGATTTATTTTCCATCATACCAAAAATTGTTTTGTTGTTCCGGATTACAATACAATGGTGGGAATAGAATTTTTTAGCTTCAGTTACAGTTATTATTCTGGTTGAAAAAATAAATAAATTTACAGACATTCCATGAGAAGCGTTTGTTTGCAGATATCGACGCTTCATATATTCTTCTAAAATTTCATGCTTCCTTATGTGCCAATAACTTTGACTTCTATAATCTAAACAGAAATTAACTTGGAGTGCGGGGAATGGTTGGGGACTTAGTGACTTGTCGTCGAGGGGGAAGAGAAATATAGACAAAGAACGGGAAGATAACCGATCATATACTCCAGAAGAAACCATAACGGCTTCCACCTGTAAATATTACGCAAAACAGTGGAAAACCAAAATCCGACCAGGGGTGGAATACATATTGTCTGGTAGGACTGGTCTGAACGTTTACCACTAACGCACCAAGTAGGGCCGCGTTTAAGCATAGGCTACCCAGGCTGTAGCCTAGGAGCAAAGGGGCCCGCACCACTGGAAAAAATAAAAATATATTAGTTGCTGTCATCTTGCTGACATGCGTGTGTCAATAATCAATATTGTCTTTTTAATCTTTCTCTATTGCGTGATTTGGGGATGTTAATCATCTATTATCGTTTGCTTTATCTTAATAAGTAGGACTACCATTTCATATAGTTATTAAAACTTTTGAGTTTGTTATTCCGCGGGCTTTTCCTGAGGGTGTTTGGTTGCATCAACACCACTAAAATAGGCAGCACCTTATCTATCGATCATAAGTCGAAAAATTGAACTTGGTAACATCGTTCATTTCAGCCTCGGAAACGATACAGAAAGCACGTTACGAACATTCGATTCTTCAGTAAGTTATTCTCGCATATATTTACTATCATTACATTACTCAGTACTTTTCAATTAAAAGGTAATAATAAGTAATCAATATTGCTTTATACAGGGCGTTCGCCGGGAAACGCAACCCACTGTTAGCGCTACAAGGAAGAAACTGCTCCCGGCGAGTGAGCGGTCAGTTTCCGGCATTGTTCGACCGTCGGCCGCGGACTATTTCATAATAATTACGCTTCATAAACTTCATAAACTTGTGTGCTAAGCATTTAAATGTGACGTAATTCATTAGCTTACCTTATAAAAGATGCTGGAAGTGTTGACCCTCTTGTGTAATGCACATTTCACATCTTCTGAACATATTTCGAGACACACGCTGCCCTAACTGACTTAATGATTTTTTGGGTAACTGTTCTAGTCGAAAAGCGATATCGTCAATTTTCTCCTCTGTGAGAATACGGTTGACCGACAGTCTCTTTTTGTTAAAAAATGAACCCGTTTCTCTTACTTTTTTTAACCAGACGCAGAATTGTTGATTTAGCTGGCAGTAAAGCGCCAGGAAATTCGCGACGAAATTTACTGCGACACTTTTTAAACGACTTCTTCTTCACATATGTATCGTAGAGAAATATTCTTTGTTGCAAACTGTAACGTACCATAATTTTACTCACACTCAAACACGGTACAGATTAATAAGAGTATGAAGCCCCAAACCAGCCAAACCGCAAAGAAACGTTTATTCACAACACTGATTAATAAGAGACTGAAGTCACAAACTATCTACAATGCAAAGAAACCGTTCTTAACAATGTAAGGGTCACTGCACTGCACTGTTGGGGCAGCGGAGGTGTTAAACAGTGCGGTGATTCACGGTGCCGTGTGGCGGGAGTTGCTGGCTTCACTGACCGAGCAAGTTGCCGACGACAACAGACTGGGAGGGTAGCGTTTTCCGGCGAACGTCCTGTATATATATATAGGGGCCGCACCACGGTTATAGCCTAGTGGCCTACAGATCGTAAAGGTTACAAACCATACATGCGGCGCTGGCATCAAGAACGTTCAAGCAGAGAGCATTGCAGAAGACGCTGTCTACATTGTGGAGAGTATATGAAGTTTTAGACAGTGTTGTTAGCAGCTAGTAATACTGAAATTGTTGGTCATAGTCATTAACAACATATCATTTATACCTAAATTTGAGTTACGTGCATTTCAGTTTTCTTAATTTGCGGAGGCAGGCGATGAAATACCCACTTGATACTGACAACATAATATTTCTTTTGGATTCAATGAAGGCGTGCGTAGTTTTAAGCGGAGTTGGATTACAAAGTTTAACTACTCAAAATTTATGAAAGAAAAAATGAATTTTCAATTTCACACACCACATTAAAAGACATTCCTTTTGACGCTGCATAACTGGGGATACAGTTGGTTAATTTCGTATCATTTTACCGAAATAATGTGTAGGATCATACTGCACGGTGAGGAGTTGTACGGAAGAGAAGGGATATGAATTCCGAGTGCATTGTGTCTCAGAAGCAGCTAGCTAATAATGTTGTGGTCCTCAAGTGGGTACATTGTTGGCCGCAACAACACGACGAGCGTAAAACAAAGAAACAAAGCAAGTCTTTGTCGCATGTCATCAGGAATAAGCCGCGCGCTCCGCTTTTGTCGTTGGAGCTTCTTTATTTCTTCTTTCTGCCTTTTTCTTCAGTCCTCCTTTCATCAGTCAGCAATTCGTCTTCTGCCGTGAGGAGCATGGAAGGTAGTAACTGCACGAGGCTAGAGAAAGGACAGCTTGTTATGCACAACATGGGAGAAGCTTACGACATTTAATGAGCTTAAACTCTTGCTAGGTAGATTTAATGCAGTAAAATGTTGGCTTCATAGTTGTTCCATATACTTCAATAGAAAATAGTATAATCGTCAACAATTTTGCTACGAAACTTGGGCTTCTGAAGATCTCCTGAAACGTTTTTGACTATATTCGACACGATTTTTCTGATTCTAATGAATTTTCGCTGTCTAAAACTGCTAAAAATATCTTATTATGAGCTTACGAGATCTCATCTGATTTTGATTATTGTGTTCCTGGTTCAGATCAATTTGCTTAAATACCTTTAACCACCAAACATTCTTAGAAACTCTTTAAAAGGTGATATTAATTTAACTGAAACTGTGTTCTAATTCACGCAAATCAGATACACTTAACAGTGCATAGATTCTTTTTCATATCTGAAGGTAGGCTATATTCAAAGCCAGGTTTTCTAATAGCCTGTTAAGAGGTGTTACTTCGTAATTTTGTTTCTAACTCCTATTATTTATTGTGAATTTTGAGTTTAAACAAGGCAGGTAACTCGTATTACACAGAAATATATTTCATGGAAGTTATAACTTGGAGCCTGTAGCTTACTTATTGTTAGTAACTGCATGGAAAATCGTCAACCACAGCCCTGCTTCGTTCTGACATACATCAATCCCAAACTAATAATAAAGCTGTAAATAAACACATGCGATTAAGTGATCATTGTAGATATTCATGATGTTTACATTGCCTTCGAACATTAATTTATTTAACTAGTTCCCACTTCCCTATTTTATCAGCTGAAACAGAAGATAACATGCGTAAGAAATACTGAAAATGCATTTGAGCACAGAAAGTAATTTGATGGTTAAATTGCTAGTCAGTTTTTGTAGGTATACTAGCGGAGTTCCCAGCGTTGCCCGGTATAGTTGGAGTAAATTTACCAGTACCCTATTTTTATTCCCGGAATTAAAAACATTTGTACAAAGTTTCATAAAATTCGCTCCAACTTTTTTCGGAATTAAAGCAAACCTAGATTCATCCGCCCCCCTACCAAGAAACGGTTGGGTTGAAGTTTACAGGTATTTGCACGAACACTATTTTCATTCGTCTGAAAAGATTCATGTATATCAAGCTTCGTTAATTTAGTTTAAAAAATTGCATTACTACATTACTGGACAACCCTACATTATGTCAGAAACTCACATTTGATTCAATTGCGAAGTGAATGGATATACTTTTTACTCTAAACGCCAGATACATTAACTCCGAAGATTCATCCTTTCATACAAATATCAAAAGTGAATCCGGAATAATATTATAGTAAACGGAAGACTAATGCTGATGGCCAAAGACATTGTCCAGAGATCGTGCTTAAAGAAAATCTCTGTTGTTTTTATGGCTATGTATGGTGTTTAAAAATTGAATATTCCGAATTAAAGGAAAGAATACTTCAATTTTTGTTTATTGTGCACAATAGTTGTTATTGTAAGGTTATCTTAATGCTTTCATTAAAGGCTATGATCAGAGACATTTAGTTGTGTGTTTAGTGCGAAGTATGGAACATTTAATCCTTCCATCTTCGGGATTTGTCACCATACGTTCAGAATTTCATTTGATGCTTCTGCGTTATTTAAAGTTGAAACATAAGACATGCCAAACAACTGAATTAAGATTCTAAGCTTTAAAACGGTGAAAACCCCATCGAAATCTGCTCCGTAGTTTCCGAGTTTTTATAAGACCAATATATCCGGTTTTCGTTTTATTATAGATGAAAGTAGATAACAATCTGCATTTCCACTGTTGATACCTAAAGCTACATGTATCTAACACTTTTCAGTTTCAGAACTTCATCCCCATTATTCCGACCTTTTTGCCAATTTGAATAAAAAATGCTGTATGATGTTTGAACCGGATCAATACAGATCGTGTTGCAATGCTTTTCTACCACGATTTACGTTAAGACCAATAATATTTTCGTGTTACGATGTAGCACTGTAAAATCAACTCTGTTTCCTGCAGTATTTGAACAACCTCTCCATAGAGATATTTACTCCCAGATCAACGCAGATATTTGTCATTCGCACTTAACTCACATTTAACAGTATCTTCTTCGCTTAGCTTTATATATGAACTATCTTCGTAATGTTAGAGTTAATACAGTTAATCATTTAAACGTGTTATTTTTCGTGGGCCATTTTTTTTTTTTTTTTGCTTATGGGTTTACTTCTCATCGACGTCAAGGTCATTAAAGGCGGGAAAGGACTGCAGGCAAGTAAAGAGAAAGAGTGGCCTTTTTGAAGAAACCATCTCGACATTTTCCTGGAGTGATTTGTGGAAACCATGAAAAATCAAAATCTAAATGGTCGGATGGGATTTCGAACCCGCGTTCTCCCGAATGCGAGGCCAATGTGTTACCGCTCAATTACCACGCTCGGTTTAGTTGTGGCATTTGAATATAATTCCAACTAAAAGGCTTTAAATACTGCAAAACGTGCAGGTCTTCTGGTAATAATGGAAGATCATTCTTCAAGATCGATAGGGAAACATGTTTTGATTCAAATAATAAGCCTCCTATACCTGTATCGATTCCAGATATTTGTATTTTTTCCTCTTGGTTAGTTTATTATGTTTTAGAAAATTTAATTTCCGGAGCGGTCCCGCAACCTGCTATTCAATGAGTACTGGGGAGATAGCTCCTCGGGGAAAATGAAAATGGCAGAAGCGTAGCACTGATCAAATGACAATAGCGTCAAGAAACAGTATTCAGAGTACCCATCTGCGCGAATAGGCCCTAGGCTCCAGATGTGAGTGACTGGAAGATAGGATTATCCTTACTATGATTCATTAATTTGCGTTTGGTTAGCGAGAAATTTTGATTTCTATTATAAAATATCTTTGGAAGGTACAATGTTTCTGCTTTTGTAAAATTTCTAGACAATTTAAGAAAAAACTTTCTTTTGTGGCAAGGTGTTGAAAGACATACGTGAATATTATCATTAAGGATCCCCCTGAAAACTGAGTTCGATAGATTCCTTTAAGATTTAGCATAAGTATTACGGATAAAGTTTAAAATCCGACACTCTATAGAATGCCTAGGCATTGTATATAATGCCAAAAACTAGCCGGCAATATATGAAACGACTCATATTTCACACATTTCCCTGGCATTCTATAGAATGCCAAATGAGAAATCGGCAAAGTATGAAATACATCGATTCGTTTCGCATATCACGTGGCAAGGAATGTGACTTTTATTGACGGTTTGTACCGAAGTGTCAAATTACGCAATTTCACTTAAATTTCATAAACAAAATTTAGTTTTTTGCTGTTCTCCATGAAAACAGAGGAACAAGCTGTAGTGTTGGAGAAAGAGTCATGGCCTAAAGTCATGAAACAACGATTCGACGATGAACTGTCCAAAGTTGGAGTTAAGGCTGCAAAAAAAATTCTATCCAGAAGTTAATAAATGATGTGGAACCCACGGACTATTGGTTGCTGAATCGCTATGATGATTGTAGAAAAAAAACTCATTTATCATGTTAAAGATGGCGTCAGTGCTATACAACATTGTGTCACGGATTCAGTGTTATTTCGCGTAGTTCATGAAACTCGTTTGGCTAGTTACATCTAGACTCTGCAATTCACAAATATTGTGCGTGGCAGAGGGTGCTAAGCACCAATCCTAATTCTGTGCATTCCAATCCCGAATTGAACGAGGAAACACAGAATACATAAAAGTATCAGTACTGCATCTTATTTCTCTAATCATATCTCTCCTGTCATTGCGACCCAAATAGATTGGGGCACAAGTACTTCCTTGAACTCGTAAACTAAAGATTTTCGCATACTCTCGAACAAATTCAACCGAAAACGACGTCGTCGGTCCGCCAAACAATCCCAGCCCAACCCACGTATCAACTCTGTGACACTTACGTAAGGACTGTAACTATCAGTCACAAATCGAGCGACTCTCGTCTGTAATTTCTCTAACGTGTCAATTAATCCTTTGAGATACGAACAGGGGCGTAGCTACTATGGGGCTAGGCGGTGCAGTGCACCGGGGCCCCTACGCTCAGGGGGCCCCCAAGCATACCTCAAGGGGCCCCAAAGCGCATCTCTGGGGGCCCCCAGCGCAGTTTAGAGGGCCCACGAGCCCTCTCGGCAAACTGGCGACCTTTTTTTAATTTTTAGCTCTACCGTCGTCTAAAGGGGCCACTGAGACACAGGAAGACCCCCACTAAGGGCCCTCGCTGCTCAGGGGGGCCCCCAACCACTGCTCACGGGGCCCTAAGGACAATTCAAGGGCCCCCATCCTCAGCTCAGGGGGCCTATACCAGCACACGATGCAAAAAAAAGGTCGCCCGTCTGGCGTGAGGGCCCAAAATAAATTTTTTGCACCGGGGCCCTTGTTTACCTAAGTATGCCACTGGATACGGATCCCAAACTCTACAACAGTAATCCAAATGCGGACGAACTAGTGTTTTGTACGCTATTTCCTTTGTATGAGCATTACAACATCTCAAAATACGACCTATGAATCGTAGTTTAGAATTAGCTTTGCCTACGACGGAAGTTAAGTGCAAGTCCCTTTTATGTTGCTTTGTACTGTTACGCGTAGATACTTCAGAGAATCCACCGTGTCAACAACTGAATTGTTAACTTTGTTCTCGTGAGCAAACGGGGTCTTTTTATTACTTATTTGCATTTCCTTGCATCATCAGCAAACAATTGTATCCTGCAATTAACGTTGTCACCGAAATCGTTCATAAAAATTAGGAAAAGAAGTGGTCCTATTACACTTCCGTGAGAAACGCCCGAAGTGACATCCAGCCAAAAAGAGGCTTCCCCGTCAACAATGACATACTGTGACCGACCAATTAGAAAAGCTGATCCGATATACCGTACGCTCGAATCTTCGTTAAAAGTCGGTTGTGTAGCACAGAGGCAAAAGCTTTCTGGAAATCCAAGAAAATTGCATCAACTTGTGAACCTGCATCGATAACTTTCATTAAGTCATACGAAAATAGGGACAGTTGCGTTTTACATGATCTGTTATTCCGAAATCCATGTTGGTATGCTGTAAGTAACTCGGTTTCATCTAGAATCTTCATAACGTTAGAGCAAATCACATACTCCAGAATTCTACTGCAAACAGATGTTAGAGATATGAGTCGGTAATTCCTAGGATCTCTCCGATCTCCTTTCTTGATAACAGGAATCACCTGCGGTATTTTCCAGTCAAACGGTACTTTTCTTTCTTCTAAAGATTTAGGGAATATATCTGACAGAAATGGTTCAATTTCCTTTGCGTATTCCGAAAATACTCTTACTGGTATACCATCGGGACTCAGCGCTTTCCCCCACTTTTGGAGCTTTAATTGCTTTATAATATCTACACTATCAATTTGTACTGGATCCATCTCAAATTCTACAGGCCGTGGAAAAGCGGGAAAGTTTTCGTCAGTGAAAGAACTTTTAAATTCCGTGTTAAATACAGTAGCATTATGGCGGTTGACATTAAATTCCCGATCGTCTTGTAGCAGAACTGGCATATTGTTGACACTAGCACTCACTTTTTTTACATACGACCAAAATTTCTTTGGATTTTCGTTGAGGCTCTTGTGAATTGCAACGAAAGTCATTAAAGGCCTCCGCGAATCGCATTCTTAACATGTCCTCTTGTCTCAACTATCTTTTATAAATCACTCCTATACACCGTACTTCTTGAGCGTGCATGTATCTTCCTTTGCTTTTTAAGTAAGCTTTTAACTACACGTGTATACCACGGGTATCGTTCCCATCCCTGATTGTCCTTTTCGGTATATGTAAGTCTATACCTTCCATGACTATACGCATGAATAGAAGCAACATCTATTCAACCGAGCCTCTTGCTTCTATAAAGGGAAGTTAATTAACCCTCAAAAACGTTCTTAAACACTCCTTTTAGGACATTTCTAACCTGTAAACGATCCTTTCTTTTTTGTTTTTGCGCGCGGCTGTTAATTTTATTGTATCAATTACAGCTTTATGATCACTTATTCCCGTGGTGGCGGTAGAGAATATCTAAAATGCTTTTGCTATCGTTCTGGCACTGAGTTGGTTCAGTGACGAGCTGCTCAAAATGAGAAAAGGCCATGAATAATTTCACAGGATGTTTTATTCCTGCCACCAGTAACGTGGAAGTCATTAGTCCAGTGGATATGCGGAAAGTTGAAGTCACCTCCTAGTATGATCCGGAAATTGACGATCAATATTACTTACATTGTTTCTTAAGGCCTCAGCAATAGTTATATCTGCATCTGGTTTACGATAGAAAGACCCTAAAGTTTTGTCCCAGCTACGTTCAGTCTAAGCCATAGGATTTCGCAGACCGTATCGATATCTATTTCGTTAAACGACAGGTGTTTACTAACAGCTATAAATACACCACCTCCATTAGAATGCAACCTATCCTTACGTAAAAAATTCATGCTATTGTTAAAAATTTCTGCTGAGTTTGTTTCTTTTTTTTCCAAGGCTTTACGCCTCATCGACAGCTAAGGTCAATAGTGGCGGGATGGGACTGGGGACAAGGAACGGGAAGGAATTCGGCCATGGCCTTTTTGAAGGAAGCATCCCGGCATTCACCTGGAGTGATTTGGGGAAACTATGGAGAACCCAAATCTGGATGCCCAGGCAGGGATTCGAACCCGCACCCTCCCGAATGCGAGGGCAGAACGTTAATCGTTTACCCACCACGCTTGGTCTGAACTTCTATCTGGTTTCAACCAGCTTTTAGTACCTAATAGAATTTCTGCTTCTGTGCTACGGGACACGGACCGAGCTTGGTGGTGTAACGGCTAGCGTTCTGGCCTCTCATTCGGGAGGACGGCGGTTCGAATCCCCTTCCGGTCATCCAGATTTGGGTTTTCCATTGTTTCCAAAATCACTCCAGGCAAATGCCGGGATGCGTCCTTCAAAATGCCATGGCCGAATTCCTTCCCATGCCTTGCCCCCCATCCTTTCCCGTCTCTAAAGTCCTCGCTGTTAGAGAGACGTTAAGCAGATAAAAAAAAAAGAAAAAAAAACCGGACACGGAGGATGGGACAGAATGTTGAATGAACTTTCAACCAAATACAATACGTTACACGTCATGATATTGTGATATTGAACTCTACATCCACCTTTGTGAACCTTGGCATTGTCATTCAAGCCTACCGTGTTGCAACAAGTAGTTTAATTTTAATTTATTATTTTTTAAATGAAAATTTTGTTTCTCTTAATAAGAAAGGCATAAATTTTGTTTTGTACACCTTTCATTTTTGTTTAGGTATTTTGAATATATATAAATAATGGCACTCTCATTAATTTTTCAGAATAACTTTTCTATTTTTGAGGAATGCACGACATTTGTATATAACAGCCTTATCAGGGCCTTTTTTCACAATAGCATTTGTCATTCTATAGAATGCCTAGGCAATATACCATATATACAATACCTAGGGAAAACATGTAATAATTCTGATATTTCCTACATTGCCTTAAAACGCTGGGCATTGTATACGATGCCTAGGCATTCTATAGAATGCCGGCCTTTCATACATTGCCGGTTACATATACAAAATGAAATTATGTTTTACCAGTAAAGAATAAACGTAACACACATCATTTTACCTGTTTTTAAAAAAGGCATATTTGTTACGTGAAAAATCTTTGTGCCGGGCATTCGGTAGGGCCCAGATTCAGAGCCCTGTGTGGCCATCTATATTTCAGCTTTCTATGGGCTCCTGAAACGATCGAAAACTCGTGCAGATTCCTCTTCCACTCATTATACACTAGGCACTCACGGTTTTAGTAACCTCGAAGAATCGAAAACAACAGAAATAATAATATCCTTTAAAACAAAAATAAAAATAAGTTTCCAAATTCTAGCTGCAAACATTTGAAGTATGCAAAAATATACTGCACATAGAGAACTATTGTTCCTTGTTCTTTTGTTGGTTAGTTAATTTTCGACTTGAAGTTTACAGTTTTTTCTCCCTTTCTTTGAATGTGATAAAAATAAAATAAGTTTAATTCATCTACAACTTTGCTATTTTTTTTAAAGAATATTAATTAACCAGAGGGAATCTATAGGTACACAGCCCCCCAGCGTCATAGTATCAGAAACTAGAAAGACACACTCAAAGGTACGCTACATTAGTGAAAAACAAAATCATTCCTGTCGTGGGGAACCTATTCAATCACACGGGGCGAGTGGCGACTTTTAATCACGGATATTGCAGCTTCATCTCTACAACTGCAGCGTCCAGCAGTAAAACGTTCGGATGAGCCGAGCCTTGAAAGCAGCCGCGGAATGAATCGGAGTGTCAAACAGGATGAGGTATTCTAAAGGGAATACGAGCACGGGCCGTAAAGAAATATTTGCACAATCTAGGTATTTTCCCCCAGAGATTAATCAACAAAGACGGCAAATCTGGCCAGCCATTTAACTGACGTAGATTCTGTGATGTCGCAAGCAAAACAACTGCTATCCGCTCTGCCATGCGATATCACAGCAACTTATTTCAACTCGCATTTCCTTATAAAATTTTTGACGTAAACAACGACAAAAATTAACACACCCAGCCGTTAACTAAACAAAATCACAAACCAGTGGCTTAATTAATGTCTAATTAAGATGTAAAAAGTAATTTCTTCACACCTTTTTAGTTAGTAAAGAGAATGTATCCTTACTAAACCCAACTTATCCAACTAACTAAAGATTTACACAAATTCAGAGGTAGCTCTTCCACCGGGTACAATTTTAAACAATGAAAAGGGATGTGTAGGGACTCTGTAAAAATATGATAACTATGCGGCTAATATAAGTGAAGTTGGCGATTCAATGTTGAGACAAAATAATAATACTTGGAGACTTGGTTAAAACGTTGGAATATTCTCTTAACCATCATCAGTTCTAGAATAAGCTACAAAAATTTAAATTCTTTACACTTTTACTTCCGGCACTGTAAACTATGATATATTTTAACATGAAGATACATTAGGAACAATAGTTTCTTCATTTAATTTTATTTAAAAAATAAAAAAAAACAAGAAAACAAAAAAACATAAACCAGTCACAATATATTTATTTTTTATTTATGACTTAACGCCTCATCGACGTCGAGGTCATTAGAGGCGGGATGGGACTGGGGACAAGGAACAAGGAACGGTAAGGAATTCGTCCATGACTTTTTAAAGGAAGTATCCGGGCATTTGCCTGGAGTGATTTGGGGAAACCATGGAAAACCCAAATCTGGATGCCCGGACGGGGATTCGAACCGGCGTCCTCCCGAATGCGAGACCAGAGCGTAAACCACTCACCCACCACGATCGGTCTGTCATAGTAGCCCTACACTATTGCCTCGCTATCGAGAGGACGCCGGCTCGAATCCCCGTCCGAGCTTCCAGATTTGGGTTTTCTATGGTTTCCCCAAATCACTCAGGCGAATGCCGAGATGTTTCCTTCTAAAGGCCATGGCTGAATTCCTTCCCGTTCCTTGTCCCCAGTCCCATCCCACCTCTAATGACCTCGACGTCGACGAGGCGTAAAGCCATAAGTAAAAAGAAAAATAACCCTACATATATTGGACACAATTACAAAAAGGAAAATGCATCACCTTCAAGATTAGTCTCCATATACACTGTTGTTTTGAGAGTTTGCCTACATCTCAGGCAATTAATTCATGTGAATTTCCTGGTTATTTGATGTTAGGTAATTGAAAATCTATAAACCATGTTTAATATTTGAGTGTTAATTTGTGAAAAAATTCAAGCAAGTAAGAATTAATTTTTATAGGAAATTAATGAGCCCATGTTTCCTTCTTGATATTACACAGTTCAGATATTTCATAGTGAAGAAAATTATACTTGTCCATCAATTGCCCTATGTCCGAAGAAAATATGAGCAGGAATGTGTTATGCTTTTAATCCCACCGGCCTTCCGCTAGTTTTTAATGGCTTTTCACATTATCACCACATGTGTATAATATGTGGACTATTGAAGCTGTTTCCGTCGAAAACGTTACAACAGATCTCAGAAGACTTTTATCTTCAAATTATGAAAATTTGCTCTTTAAAATAGAAATAATACAACAGTAACGAACTGTTACCTAAGTTTTGGTAAAACTAACTGAAATGCTGCAGGGATTTTACTATCCAAAACAGAAGTAAAGTTAGGAATTGTAGACTGTCGTGAAATTTCTAAAGCAGCTCTTGGATGGTAAAGTTTGTGCCATAGATGAAAGACGTGATGTGAAGGCAGAATAACTCCCATAAACCTTTAGTTGACATCTTATGTGAATCCAAACAAAGACTTTGGCTTGCAAGATATAGCTCACTCTTTTCATATTGATGTTGGAATACGGTTGTTACTCACTCCTCATATTTTGTTTGCGGAGAAACAGTGTTTCTCTTCGAGTCTCAGTGTTAATATGTTTATCGGCGATTCCTCATATTTTGTTATTGGCTCCATTGTTATTTTGAAACTCTGTGATAATTTTGTTCGTCGGAAAATCGTCATGCGTTGGTTTTCGAAACGGTTTGTAACTGGCACAGAATGTTAGTACTATCGGGTACTAAATATAGGGTCAGCTAATCGAAGAAAACATGTTACAAATTTCTGGATTTAATAATAACTTTGAGAGGAGAAATTTCTCTATAATACAAATTATTTTGTTTTGAGAATTAAGTTATTGATTTGATCAACATATAGAAAGATTGAGAATGCGTTTGTGTGTGTTGGCGTATAATTATTAGAATTGTTTTGGTTGGTTGATTACAATCAGTTGAGTTTGTTTTTGTCAATTACAGATCGTTTAAGTGTGTTAAAGTTCATTGCTTGGAGTCCATTAGTGCTTGCAGTATGGAGTGGTCTTCTCCCGCGGGTAGTTCAGAATAAGCAGAAATTTAACTGTGAAATTATATGAAAATTACTTTAAAATGTTATTGGACTAGTCTAGATTAGTATCAAGAAGACGAGTAATATTTAAGTACAATAGAAATAAAATAATTTTATGGAGGCAGCTCAGCTAGCAGTGATTGATTATCTCCTCATAAATTTATTTGAGTGATAACAACATGTGCGAGAGTCAGCAATTTTATGATATGAAGACCAGTTTGGTAAAATGTCACTGATGGTCGCCCTTGAATAATTTAAAGAACAAATGAAGTGAGTAATAAAATTGTCAAACTGTTTCTGTTTTCAGGATTAGTCATCATAACGCTCGGAAGAGGACTGGATTAACGAATCGGCAGTCATCGAAGGGAACATTAAAAATGGTCATTAATATCTTTAATAAACCTGTCATTCATAGTAACAACCAAATTTATAACGTTATAAGCCCAAAAATACATTACACTTTTTTGTTTCATCAATTATGTGAGTTCAGTGATTTGTCAGTTGCTGGCTGTTTTTTTCTTTTGTCATTCATTCCTCATTTTTTTTCTTCGGTTTGACTATTTAATGGTTTAATGTTCATTGTAGCTCCTAGTCTTGAAGCTTTTAGATTTGATTACGAGTCGAACTTGTAGATTGCACAATAATGTTTTTACTAAAAGTGTTTGTTGACATAAATATTTAAATCGGGTGAACACTCACAAGTGTCAAGAGAGTAGGGAATAGTTTAGAATGAAATCTTAGGAACATTAACGAACTTTTGGCCTGGAAATATTCCATGTGGTCATAATCTTCTGATTAAATTTGTATGTATAGGTCGGAGGTGGTAACTGGATTAAACTTGAAATATATATGTGTAAAAATATAAATCTAAGTAAGTTGATTTATTCGTAACCTTGCATTTATCAAGACATTATAATTTTTGTTGAAACTATTGGCTAGGAAGAAGGGGCAAGTGAAATCGATAGAGAGTACAATATTTGTGACAGAATTTCAAAATTTTAAGTCATTTTATGGGTGGATTGACTTTGTAAATGTATGTCGTTTCAACATTAGATGAAACTAAATCGTAATGCTTCTGTATGAATAAATTCATTATTAGTTATTTCAGAGCTCAGGCCTGTAATTAAATTCCTTAATAAATTGCTGTTTACAAAATTAAAAATTCATACACAATTTGCAATTAACCTCTGAAATTTAGCCTAATGATTTGTTAGACAGAAATTATTGGCTTTAAGCTGTCATAGGTGGTAGATATAGATGACACATAAGTCTAGAAATTTCGTGTTCAGTTTAGTATACATAGCTCACTATAATGTATGCTTGTCGAATCGTGTAACATACTAACACAATCCTCCTAGATTGTGATTCAACCATAAGTTTCGCTGGTTCTAGTTTCATTACAAATTGCTGTTAAATGGTCCCATTGCTGTACCTGTTAATTTTTCATGTGCTTTTAACGATGTGTTCATCATTGCCTATCTCAAGGGGATATGGCGTAAAAGAAAATTATCCCTAATGCACCAGAAACATTGCTCGCAACACGATAATGAAACAGAAGAGTAATTAAGATTATTTTTTTGTCGTATTCAGTTACAACCTGAGCTATACTCTTTGTAACCTTTAATGCAGTTATGATGCTCCATAAAAATAAAACTATTTTTTGCCGGGTATTACATGTTCTAAATTCAGCACTGATAATTACAGATTGCACCACGCCCATTTTCATTTGTTTAGAATGAATTTAGAATCATCTATTTTAATTAAATTTGACCATCCATAGATTAACTACTAATATATGCTTTGATTCAATTTTCTGCCATTAGTACACTAACGTTACAGTAGGGATCTATAAGGATTCTTGAGTAGTTACTATCCATCATTCAAAAACAACAAAACAAGATTTTCACTAACCGACATTGCTGCTCGTACACGACGCATCACCCAGACAGTTACATAGGCAGAGAGAATCAAATTCAACGAAATTCTTGCATTGGAACATGAATTCTAATGCAAGGAGACACACATCTCGTTAACATATATTTGAGAATATCATCAAAGATTTCAGCAATAGAATAGTGTAGCAGGTGTTTAAATGGAATACGAGGCTACTAGACCTATGCATGTATGAAAAATTGAATTACTTGAAAACTCAGTCGTGGTCTTGTAAAATAACTGTATCAGTATAGTATACAACTGTACTAAGTTCCATTTATCAACAATAATCAGAGATACTTAATAATATTAATGATAAGAAGGAGCCAAGTGATTATCGGACATGTATAGCTCAGTGTTCCATAGCTTTTATATTATGATTTTGTTGGTATCCTCCTTAAACTTTAATATTAACTCCCAAAACCTTATTCGAATAACCCAGCACATAAAATAAAGGTAGTAATAACACTTGAATGATATTAAGCAAAAAATTTTAAGAAATATGTAGAGAAATCGTAAAAAAATAAAAATAAACAGGTATCTAAATAAACAATCATAATTACTTATGCATCTAAAAGGATTGCACTAGGATGATTCAACCATACTAAGATCCATCAACCAAGTTCAACAGTCAGTTTAATTGAAAGCGAAATGTTTTGGTACAATTTTTTTTCAGTTTTGTGAGTACTATACCTAATAACTTATTTTATGCCTTACACCTGCGAAATTATATTTCAATCATGAGCAAGGTGGGCAATGATAACTAAATAAGGAGTTATATACTCTAACCTCACAAGTATATATTTTAAGTGTATTGTAAGGTTGGAGTGAAGATATGCAGCTGGCAATCGCCATGACATTTGGTGACGATTTACTGTCCTCGAAAATGAAGTATTTAAAAAATACTCCAAATATAATGGCGGGCTTATTAAGATTTGATGAGATCTCAGGATCCTCTACTATAGTCTTACATGGACACCTAGGAGACCTGTCCAGTGCGTAGAAACAGAACTGTCGACGAATATATTCGACGAGTATGTTCGCCAATGGAGCAGGACCTTCATTGGTCACGAAATATCTACCACTGCCAACAAATGAAGTCTGTGAACAGTAAATGCTATGCCCTCAAACAAATATCAACAGATGATGGTATTTTTTACCACCCTTTCTACATGTTTATAGTAAACTACTGAAAACATTGATTGATCCAAACATTGGACACATATTAAACTGATTCTCGTTGGTTACAGAATTTAATAAATGCTGACTATTTGATTTTTTACTGTTGCTGTACATAAACAAATCCAGATCCTGTTTATGGAAAGCAAAATAATTTTTATTTGTTCTTAGGACTTAGGTCTAGTCGACGTCGACAGGCAGAAAATTACTGTGTTAAGTTACAGGAAGGAATTCGGCCATGACATTTTGAGAGAACCATCCCAGCATTCACCTGGAGTGATTTCTGGAAACTATTGAAAACCGAAATCTGAATGACCATACTGAGATTTAAGGCCAGAGCGTTATTTCTCACTCCCAGGCACTGTCGAAAAATATTTGCTCGAATAATGTGAAATTTGTTTTTAAAAAAGTCAGTGTATCTTATCCCATTAAATTTTTGTTGAAAGTCCTTTCCAAGTACCATTATATTGATTTTTTCATATTTTTATGTTATACAGTCAGAAAATTAGAAAGCGAAGTTTCATTTTTTTATGACCTGGGTAGCTCATTTCTCACTGAATACACAACGAAATAAAAATGATCTTGGACATTTGAATATACGTTCAACGATTTAATGGGATAGGTGAAAACTAACTTTCATCTATTTCGTACTCGTATTTTGTATTACCCCGTTTCTTATTATTTGTTTACGTATCAATTTTACTGCCAAAAGCACATCATCCGCATATCTGCCTAATTAATGATCATTTTCAGCCGTGGGGTCTTCTCTCAAAATAGATTCATGTTTTTTATAATGCAAATTTACAATTCAGATTTAAATCGACAGAGTGAAGCACAGATGTTAACGATTACAGAGGGATTTTTTTACTTCCAGTAATATATAAAATCCAACCAAAAACGTTGCTGAACCGTAAGGAAGAATGGATCGATAATCACCTTAGCGATTTTTAGGGAGGATTACGAAAAGGAAGATATTGAATACAACAAATTTCTACAATTAGTGCTCATCATTGTGTTATTAACAAGAATGTTACAATAATCTTTGTGGCTTTAAAAAGAAGAATACGATTCTGTAGATAAAAACACAAGTGTCTTAGTACTCCAAGAATTTGTGGTAGACAAAACTTTTAAAGTTATTAAAAAAACAATAACAAATAATGGGTAAAAATTAAAAATACATGGCGAAATCTGAGAAACACTTCGAATCAAAGTTGAGTCTAGCAGGACTGGTCTTGCTCCAACAATTTTCAATTTTGTGAATGAGAAAGTAATCAGGTAATGGAAATCCAACATTCAATAAAAATGGAATACAAGAAATTGGTTGCGTTACAAAAACTTGAATCTCAGAATTAACTGCATAGTTCTTGTAGATGATTTAGCCATTTTCTCAGAAATTGGAGTTACACCAACAGAATAGTTCACTATTTTGAAGGAGTCAGCGATAAAAAGTAGATCTGTAAATATCTTTTGAAAAAACAGAGTATACGACAAATATTACTTCAAAAGTCCTAAATATAGTGTATGGACAAACAATTTTAAAAAATCATTTAAGTATCTTGGAGAAATAATACAGCCTAATGGTATAGACAAAGAAACATTTACGCAAGATTTCTAAAATGTAATCAACGTATCAATTAACAAAATATACATATTTTAACAGAGATATAATACCAGAAACTCTCTGCATGGTAGGAAGTTTAGCTTTATATAAAAGTGAGAAACCGAAGAATTAAAGAAAATTTTTGAAATAAAATTCACTGAGCAATTTAAAAAGGAAATTAATGGGTTGAAAGGTTTAGTAAAAAATCATATATGAAAACTGAAAAACTTACGGAAACCGTCAGAAAAAAGAAGAAAAGAATTGCTTTCAACTGTGAATGAATCAAGAAACAAAACAAAAAAAAGTTTTGTTTTTTAGTGTGGTAAGATTTGGAAAACACAAATTCGTTGATTTAGGTAGCAGAAATGAATTTTAATAAAGATAAAATAATGAACATGGTTGTTATTGGAAAAAAAACCACTGATTTTGGGGGTTTCCAAGAGAAAATAAGGAAACGAAGAATATCTGAATGAACAGGAGAAAGAAAATCACACAGTTAAAGGATGAGGAAATATTGGAAACAAAGTAAAGAAATATAGTGTGTTGTTACAAGTTATCGCTTTCCATAGTTGGTTCAATAAAAAAATTAGAAGAAAAAAGTGAAGTAAAATTTTAAAATGCCATTATTTTTGGAAAATAAAGCTAACAAACGCGGAAGTTGGGTTATTAGAAATAGTCTGAAGTTGAAATGCTCTTTAATTCCAATAAATCCGACTACTATTTCGTAAAATAAATGTGATTGTACCGAGAAGCTTTTCTTACACTGAAGCCAACTGAATATCACCACGGAATTCAGAACATTTTAGTGGAAACATTTAGGTAATAGCTGGGCCTATAAGAAACTATCCACACGTCACGGCTTCGCAAAGGTACTGTTTTCTATTAGTGGCAGGGTACGGTTGTATATAACCCACTTCACTTCTCAATTTTAATAACATGACACCAAAGAAACTTATTTTTTGAAGATACATTCAGTCAGTTTTGAGTTCCAACTTTCAGATTTTTGTACAGAAGCACTGACTTCGTACGCCCTTCTTCCACTCTTGGCAACTTGTACAGTATGTATTAACAAGTAAATTAAAAATTACTGTTTGTGAAATACACAACTTTATAATAAATTACTAAATGCTTCTGAATTAATTACACTACTAAAACAAATAAACCGCAATTTAATTAATTGATTGCTGTTAAATAAAATAAAATAAGTGATTTAATTAAAAATGGCTTATGACTGGAAGTGCCGTTGAAAATCACTTTTAAAAATCTCGGTATTTAGAGATCAGACATCAAAATGCAAATTTTTTCATGTATACTGTGTATCAACTCAACCGCGAGAGGCCAATGGGAGGGGCCTTTGCAGGATCTTATGGGAATTTTTGATCCGGATTTATGTCAGTTGTGCTCCATGGTTTTTTGTTTGGTTATTGTTCTATGATACATAAAATTTTTTACTATTATACACAATAATTTTGCACAGGTTAAGAGAATACAAGTGCGTAAATGTATATCATATAAAAAGATTGATTGTTCCAACAGTAAAATGCAATGCGTTTCTGTAACATCTAAATATTCTCCGTGAGCCGACTGACATTCCATGCATGCTCATAAAATTTTCGATATCTCCTATATTATAGACGCAAATTACAAGCCATAAGAGTCATTTTTATCTCCGTTAAAAGCTGCAGGTAATGGAATAAATTGTTTTGATAAAGTTAAAGTAATTACATGGAAAATGTTACTGTACGTTTCACGCTTAATTTTTGCTGCAAATTTAATACTCAAAGACGCTTATGGTATGCTATCTGTAGTGGATAGGTATATGCTAACTAAGGGTTTTGGTACAACTTGTTAAGCCTTAAAATTCTTCCAAGCTTTATATTGTTATTTATTTAACAATTTTGGCAGTGTACTCTAAGAAAGCCCAGTGATAATCATTACTGCTTAGCTCAAATAGGTAATGCGCCATTGTTTAATATACGAAAACCTTCCCCGAGAAATGCACTGCATAAAAAAGAAATCTGCATCAAATTTCATCTAGTGGCTAGCGAGATTAGCGCTTTCATACTATGTATAGATGGCGTTTCTATCGCTAATTCCGTCTACATGCAAAAATTTTCCAAATTTTAAAATCAGTGGTGCTATGCATAAATCACAAAAATGTTATCAATGTTTCAATTAATATGCACTCATTTAACAATGACCTCATGGATATAAAATACTGCAGGTAGTAAGAGAGAGGAAATTAATTTAACAAGTCCAAAAGTCGGAAAAAACTTCATAATTATTACATATTCCTTTCGTAACTTCGTGAGATTGTTTCAACTGGTCGTTTATCATGCTGGTAACCTACATATCAACAGTAATCGAAATTTTGATGCACTCCTATTGTGATACATATACGACAACCAGGCTTTGTTAGGAGCCGGTTGAATTCCAGGAACAGCTGTGAATGAAACTGGGTAATGTTTAGCCGACCGTTAGGCACCTTGCAATTAGACTGCTGCACAACTCTGACGACTACAGTAATTAAAAATGTTTCGAAAATTTTATATTAATATGTATTATTTTAGTATTGTTAAAACAATAAACAGAGCGTTTACCAAAGTTCATAATTCTCATATATTCACAGTGTTGTTTGAACAGTAATGTTTTTCAACAGTACACAGAATAAAATAAATATTTAAATGTGTCTTGAGTGTACTTATTTTTCTAACCTTATTGTTTTTGTCTTTATGGTGGCAGAAGTATAACAAAACTATTAGAACTGAACCTTGGCTAAATACTCAAGTCCACAATTAACACTTTCTTCCTCATTTCAAGCTGTGTTAAATTTGGAAAGGTTCAGTATGAACTGCAGTAAACACTTCCAAAAAGTTCAATATGTTATGAACTTTTTTAAAAAGTTTTGAACCAGTGCTACGTGAGGTGGGTCCAGAATTGCTAAAAGTGCCGTGTCAAAAGGATATTATACGTTATGTCCCTTGCATCGTCAATAGATTTCTTCTGAATTCACATTTTAAACCGAAGTATGGAATTTTACTTCTGTGCTGCAGAATTTCTCTGTTGGTTCTTTTTCACATTTTTTGTTTCATTACTAAAATTAATTTAAAATTCGATATATTGCAATTCGCTCATTCCACTTTTTACTATTACATATCCAATTACTTTGCACTTCTGTTTCCATTTTACCTAACATAATGAAACGTCACTGGTTATTCCTTGGAGATTATTATTGCATTTCAACTCTTTTCTTCCCTGTAATTGTGAAGAATGAACGATAATTTTCAGATTTTTCTCACCATAGTCAACTCAATGTAAAAAAAAAAAAAAAAAAAAAAAAAAAAAAAAAAAAAAAAAAAAAATAGGTCCACTTATACTTTTCTGTTGAATCACTGAGATATAATTTAGATTAATATGGCTTTGACCAAGTAGAAAGTCTTATTGTTAACATTACTTGAGAAGTCACCTACCAATTCGCAAAACTGTTTCAACGTTCTAATTTTTGTTTCTCCTTTAAAATGAGCTTTTTGGTATAATAATTCCGTGAAATTGGAATTTTTAAGTTATCTGTAACTCTGAATACATTGTGTTAACAAGCTTTGCTTCTCATGAAAACTTAGTTCTTCGTAATCAAAAGACAGGTTTGTTAGGTATAGCTGTTTCATAACGGCTTGCTCTAAAACCTGCTGCAAATACATGTTAGAGGTATCGGCTGGTATTTACGGATCCCATTGAGGTTTATTATTTCCAAATTGGTGTAATGTGCATTGTTCACAAACAGTAGTCAACATTTTCTTATCAAAATCATTTTCGGTAAGCATAACCAAGTAAATTTTCGATTTATGCTGAATATTCAGAGAATTATGAGGTTTACTATGTCTATTGGTAGTCTTTCCTGGCTTCAGCGTCACAAGTTGCAAGCACATTAATGTAGTCTTTGGTTTCTGTCAACGCATGTTTGAAACTATAGGTATATTACCGATAATGGCATATTGCCGATATATTAATAAATGAATGCTTTCAATGGAGATAAATTATACGATTTGAATTTATACGCGATAAAATTTTCTGTGGTTATTGCCACAGAAAATGTTTAGCACGTTATGTAATTTCGCTTTCATAATCACTACAATCGTGATTATGTCAACGTGTGCATTGTCAACACTTTTCCAGATTCTCAGGGGTTTTTTTTGGGGGTGCTTCATTTCCGTCTAAATAGAAATTTTTCAACTTTTCAAGTAATTATTTCTTTAAAGTAAAACTACTGCTCCTAAACTATTTTAATTAATATTTTCTATTAACTTTGTTTTACCTTTTTTAATAGTCCTTAAGCTTTATATCAAATGTAAATTACCATGGCTATTTTATTTTCCCGTTTTGCAGCTCAAGGTTACATTCATACATTCCTGTGGGTGTTGGAATACTTTCTAAGATATGATGACATGTTTAACTAATACAACGAGTATGTTTTCAATACCAATATAGCATTGTGTTTACTCAGTAGCAGGCTATGCAAAACGTTTTCGGATTGGTTATATTTCCACCGATTTTAATCATACTAATTTTCAGAGTCAGTTAAATTTTGATCAAAATCTTCTCCTACATTATTTTATGTTCCGAAAACAAATGGTGTATATTGTTTTTAAAAAAGTTTAAACTCTTCAATAATGTAATATGTTGCGTTTGTAGAATGATTTATTTATTGTATTTGTCTAACGTATTTAGAGTCATACCCATATGATTTCACAATTTGATTCAACACGTAAGTTATCTTTTACTACGTTCATATTTCTTTAACAGCTATTCCACCGATTAAGTTTAAGAAAAATGCTTACACGTTGCTAAGAATTTCAGTGGAACTGACGTAATTGTATGAGTTGACTTGGTTATTGTCCATTTTAGTTGCTAAAACTTTTTTGGATTAAACAGCGTTTGTTATGAACTGATTTTAATGAATTATTCGTTCCCAGACACATCCTTGTGATGTGGGTCATCACCACCGGGGGAGTTGGTGGTTACATGTCTGTCACAAACAGCCCGCATTACACGTTCGTTAAACCGGGTTTTATGTTGTGGTTCAATTTTCTGCCTCTTGTCTTTGATACAAACATTACTATTGCACAGTTTGTACTTTGAATTCGTCGAAGTAGCGTTGCTCTCGTAAGACTATATAAAACAGGTTTTTGTTTGTTTTCTAACCAACTGAGTGTAATCATATACAAGCAGTGGAAGTTTTCAGAGTTCAAAATACAAAAGTGCAACAGTGAGGCAGATCGTTGAGCTACAGCACTAAACCCTGGTAAAGGAAGAAGAAAAACAGGCTGTTCCTTAACTGACATGCGGTTTTTAACTCAAAAACAAATATTATATTCATTTTATTATTAGGATTATCCGAATACAGGTTTAGCTAAATACTGGAGACGTACAATAAGGATGCTACATGGGATACTCTAAGATTCTATAATTAATTACACGTGGCAGTTACACGTGTTTCGGGTTTATATCTACTTCTCTCTTGTTCTAGTTAACGCTAGAAGCATTGACGTAAAAGCATGAGGTCTACACTGACAAGGAAGTACACTCTCCCTACTACTTTTCGTTATTGTTACGAATTAAGATGGTGGCAAGTAAATTCTCGGATCTAAGTACGGGACCTATTTTTTTTTTTTGAAGATGTAGTTTAATGGAAAAAAATTTCTTACTGAAGTACAAGAACAACTGTATGCTTGGCAGAAATAATTGACATGCTACACATGTCTCTTCGATGCAAAAAAACGCAAAATATTAATTACAGTTCACAAGAAGGATGAGACAAATGTTGATTTTATATTAAGATGTGAGAAACTGTAGGTTGTAGCCGTTTAGGAAGTATGAAAGGAAAGAATACAAAAAAAGGAAATAAATAAATAAAATACGAGAGCAGACATATTATTTAGATGTATAGTACGTATCAATGATGCAGGGTGGAGCCCCAGAAGTGCAAAGGAATTATTAACTGGACTAAGTCAGCACCCATATTAACTTAAAGGTTCCCAAGTATCGGTGACGTAAAAAGGAATACAAGTAGAATATAGCCAGTAGAAAATAAATTACTGAATTTGATTATGACAACTAGATTGAACATGAACGTGTAAGGAAATGGCAGTAAGGATCTGTAAGGTACAAAGATGAAGGATCGAGACTTTAGAGGTATGGAAACGTGAAGAGTATGCGTGGAGCATAAGTTCCAAGAAAAATATATGACCAAGAACAATTAGATCAACGGACCGAGCGGGGCGGTGTAACGGTTAGCGTTCTCGCCTCGCATTCGGGAGGACGGCGGTTCGAATCCCCGTCCGGGCATCCAGATTTGGGTTTTCCATGGTTTCCCCAAATCACTCCAGGCAAATGCCGGGATGCTTCCTTCAAAAGGCCATGGCCGAATTCCTTCCCATTCCTTGCCCCCATCCTTGCCCCCTATCCTTTCCCGTCTCTAAAAGACCTCGATGTTAAAAAGAGACGTAAAGCAGTTAAAAACAGAAGTGAACTAGATAATAGTGGAAGTGGCTGAATGAGAGTAGGATCCAAGACGCTGGAGGGACCCGTGTTCCAACCAGACCCGTCCGATGGCTGAAAATTGTCGAAGTTGATAATGACCCTCAAACATGATACCAAGTGATCAATTCTCTGGTTAACTTTTTCATCACGGTCCGCCAGCAAAGTAACACAGTTTGTGTTGACAAGGATGCTGCCTACAGTTATTTTGGAATTAAGACACAGATACTTTTATATTCCCAGACAAACACAAAAAAAAAACCAATCCGCTAAGCATTGGTAAAGCAAATAATCAATGAGCCACCGTCTACATTGGCTTTGAGCGGGAATAAGTCACTCTTTATTACGAACCATACATTCCGTAATGACCATAGTTCCTGCTGCGAGTGTGACTGCCTTAGTGATGGAGTTTCAAATGGGGGAAAACGTACAATTTATTTCCTGCACAATGAGTGCAGCCTCTGTTTCTGAAATTAGTAATTTATGAGGAGGAAAGTGAAAACCGCCCAGTATTCGCCTATGTATTTGCGGGAATCAATCTAAAACCACACTCAGTCCAGACGAAACGTCAGTGCCGAGCTTTTAACTTGTACCCGTTGTACTGTACTGGCACTCGGCCACACAGAAAATAAGTCACTTACATAAATCTATCTTACACGGATACTACGCATTTAGAAATGACAACTGCTTTTGTAAAAACAGTACTGAAATATTAATAAATTATGATCATCATGGTGAAACTAAAAGGATCATATCAGAAATAGAGTGTATCAAACTGCATTATGGCTTTAGAAAACCAAGGAAAGTTTCATGAAATCTGGTTTATGTTGACGACTCTTCAACGTACTGAACCTTAATCCATTACAATACAATTTCAAAACAGATAAATGGAGGCATTTTGATCTGAACTGAGGTTTCATCTATATTTTATTTTACGGTAGCTGAGACTCTGCATTAGCTAAATAAGACAAAGAATAAAAACAAATGTAACTGACAGACTGATTACAGTTATTACTTATAAATTTTACAAATTTTACGAAGCAAGTAATGCATTCGCTAAGAGCGGCTGATCTGTTATAATTGACATATCTTTCTCATTTTCCGTGTATTTATTGTAAATTAGGAGGCAGCGAGTTTGGGAAAAAGGGTCTTATTAAAATCAAACTTACTTATACAGGGCGTTCGCCGGAAAACGCTACCCTCCCAGTCTGTTGCCGTCGGCAACTTGCTCGGTCAGTGGTGCCAGCAGTTTCCGCCAACCGGCACCGTGAATCACCGCACTGTTTAACACCTCCGCTGCCCCAACAGTGCATTGCAGTGATCCTTACATTGTTAAGAACGGTTTCTTTGCATTGTAGATACTTTGTGACTTCAGTCTCTTATTAATCAGTGTTGTGAATAAACGTTTCTTTGCGGTTTGGCTGGTTTGGTAGGCTTCATACTCTTATTAATCTGTACCGTGTTTGAATGTGAGTAAAATTATGGTACGTTACAGTTTGCAACAAAGAATATTTCTCTACGATACATATGTGAAGAAGAAGTCGTTTAAAAAGTGTCGCAGTAAATTTCGTCGCGAATTTCCTGGCGCTTTACTGCCAGCTAAATCAACAATTCTGCGTCTGGTTAAAAAAGTAAGAGAAACGGGTTCATTTTTTAACAAAAAGAGACTGTCGGTCAACCGTATTCTCACAGAGGAGAAAATTAACGATATCGCTTTTCGACTAGAACAGTCACCCAAAAAATCATTAAGTCAGTTAGGGCAGCGTGTGTCTCGAAATATGTTCAGAAGATGTGAAATGTGCATTACACAAGAGGGTCAACACTTCCAGCATCTTTTATAAGGTAAGCTAATGAATTACGTCACATTTAAATGCTTAGCACACAAGTTTATGAAGTTTATGAAGCGTAATTATTATGAAATAGTCCGCGGCCGACGGTCGAACAATGCCGGAAACTGAGCGCTCGCTCGCCGGGAGCAGTTTCTTCCTTGTAGCGCTAACAGTGGGTTGCGTTTCCCGGCGAACGCCCTGTACAATGTACCAACATTGTTATCAGTAAAACCTACAACGGGAAGCTTAAGTTTAAAATTTGGAGAAGCGTTTAATAATGTGGCATTGTAAAAGTCTCACCCGAAAATGAGCACAAAAACGAGGATACTGGCTGTTTATGATACAAAGACAAATTTCTTGAAACATAAAATAGTAAATACCAACATGGTATACGCCAGCTTGGCTCCGCGCGCGAAGGCGCCTCCTGGATCGGGGAGGTACAACTGGAACATGTTCGACTCCTGGTTCTCGCGTACCAGCTGTACAAAAATATACGTATATATAGAATAAAAAGTCACACGTTTCACAGAAAGAGAGCAGCACAAACACTCCTATCGTGAGCCAAACGCTCAGGGCCTAAAAAATCCGGTTTTAAATGCCGTTAAGGCGCAGGTCCCCATTCACGAGTCACATTGGTCGCCTTTGTAAACAGGTGGGCGATGTGTTGCCTGGTCCCTAATGAGCCTATAGAAAAGTAAAAAAAGAATATGAGATTGTGTCGCAATCCATCACATGTATTTAGCGTCAGTATTATTTTATCAGTGTGCTTTCTCGTTTAGTACTTTAAATTAAAGTTACTTGCAATGAAGCACCTGGCAATTTCTCTACACATCTACTTTGAAATTTCATTTTATTCGACCTACAGATCCTGGAGGGTGAGTGAAACGCTTAGGCCTGACATTAGGGAGGATGTGACTTCGAATCCCCGTCCGGTAATTCAGATTTCGGATTTCCATGGTTTACAGAAACCAGTCCTTGGCTCAAATCATCTCCCTCCTTTAATTAATGACCTCGATAACGGCAAGGCGTAAAGCCATCAGAAAAAAAGGCAGCCGTTTTTTTTATCAGATACTTTGAGTGCGATATCACGGCCGTACTGCTATGGTCCATTACGAATGTTAGTTTTAAATTTTTTAAGTGTTTCTGGTAAATTGTTCTGCACATCGCTTGGTAATTTAATCTATTCCCTGTATTCATTACCTACAGATGAAACTTTTTACTTCTCCTTTACGCTGAAAATCGTGTAGCAGGTTATGGCCAGGATCAACTCTTTCCTTCCATGTACTACCATTAATTCTTCTACCCATATCTATCCGAGCCTCATCACCAGCATACACCTTATACACTCCCAAAACTATATTCAGACACTTAATTTATGCAATAACTTTCATTTCAGCTCCTTTATCAAGTCAGTTGTTGATTGAGTTCTGCCGTAATTTTGACAAACAAACCTAGCCTTTGCACGCCCTCCAAAGCCTGTACTTGAAACCTATAATGTGGATCTCGTATTACACCACCACATTCAAATAATAGTCTCACCAAGGATTAGTAACCCAGCTCCTTCACTTTCATGGTACAACCCCTGATGATCCTCTGTAATAAATAAAGGATTTTGAAACCTCTCCGTATGTTATACCAGAAGAGTCACGCCAGTTCAGTTTACTTTCAAAGATTACTCCAACATACTTTACACTTGAGGTCTTCAACAGATTATTCCTCCAGCTAGATATACTGACAGATATCCCTATAACTGTTCTCAGTCCTGACCCGTTGTAATCATATTATATAACATCAGTCACTAATTACTGTTAGATACAATCTGGTGGATTATGCATAGTTATTAAGCTTCATAAATACGGCGGAAAGGTGAAAACCACATGCGAATATATACACACAATTAAAAACGAACTTACTGAACAATTTTACCGCATTATAACATTATACCGACAGGATTTGGAATGTAGTTGATTTATTTATTTTATCAGAGATAAATTGATAGGAAAGCAAACATTGTGCTAATTCATTTTCTAACCAAAGAGAGGTATTTATAGGTTAACTTTACAATAGATTGTGTGTACCTAGTGTTTTATTTATTGTTTTGTAGCAGAAAAAGTGAGTTTAGGTAGTTGCAGATAGCTCAGAAGAGTAGTTTCCTGGAGTTTAGTGACATTTATCGGCGACACAATAGTTTTCTTTTTTTTAACTGCTTAACGTCTCTTAACAGTGAGGTCTTTAGAGACGGGAAAGGATGGGGGGCAAGGAATGGGAAGGAATTCGGCCATGGCCTTTTAAAGGAAGCATCCCGGAGTCATTTGGGAAACCATACAAAGTAGTTATTGTGCGCATTGGCTATGAGCTTAATCGTCTGCAGTAAATCACAGAGTGATGGTATTATTTATTAATTTTTGGTCTACACATTTAACAAGATCGCAGATAGATGGTAACAAATCCGTTCCTCCAATAGAAAAACTTCCCCCATGCACCCTGTGACTGATCATGTTGACACTACCAGTAGATACGGTTTCACTAAGCATGTTAAGCTGTAGATACCACAAATTTAGAGGTGCAATGCGTATTACAAAGGAATTAATAATAGTAATACTAATTATGTAAATATATCACCATGAAAGGAGTAGCAACTAAATCGAGCGTGGTGGGTGAGTGATTAACGCTCTGGCCTCGCATTCGGGAAGTCGGCGGTTCGAATCACAAACCGAGCATCCAGATTTGGGTTTTCCATGGCTTCCCCTAATCACTCCAGGAAAATACCGGAATGCTTCCTAGAAAATGCCATGCCCGAATTCCTTACTGTTCCATGTCCCCAGTCCCATCCCACCTCTAATGACCTCGACGTAAACGAGGTGTAAAGCCATAAGTAAAAAAAAAAATTGTAGCAACTAAATCAGAAAACATGTTACCGTTTGAACATCTAAACGTAATATACCAACAATATATATATATAAATACTAGCTTTACCCACGACATCGTACGCGTGGACTTAGAATTTCATTGGCAAAATTGAATATAGAAAGCTGTTAGAAATGTAAGATTTTTCCCAAACAACACCGAGTTGGCATAATATGACCGGAAAGCCATCACTGTATAACTCTACCGTTGAACCTGTCTCATGAAAGGAATCAATTTCCAACATATTTATAAACAGAAAAATCAACGAAGGTGTGGGGAGTAAGGGGGGTCTAACTAAGGGCAGTTTTATTTCAGCTTGGTCTTTTCGTCTTTCATCTGCATGAGGATCCGATTCTTGGGTTCCAATAACTTTAGCTGCTCATACTCTGCTTGAGTTACACCTTAGGTCAGGTTTACGCCCGCAAGGCATGTCAAAAAAAGAAGACAAAATAAACTGGTGCCAGAAATTTTTGTGCAGACACAAAGAAATAGTACAATACTGACCAAATCGACATCTATACTTAATAATAAGTTTTGTCTCTAAACATAATTTACTATCAAATCATACACTAACAGACTGTGTGAGAAACACAGCTTGAGCAACCAACGTAACATTACAGACTAACACACGCATCCGTCTGTCTGACACCATTCCATAAGTTCTCAAAATTTCGTGACCAACTGTTAATCATGTCGAAAAAAAGTCCTGTGTCCTTCCTACGGATACAAAGTATTTCCTTGGCAAATTCCATCAATATTGGTCTAGCCGTTTGGTCGTCGAAATGTAACAAAAATACAGATAATTACTTTCGCATTTATAATATTAGTATAGATTAGCTCAGATCAAACACACACTGACTGCGAGAGTAACAACGCTTTAGGGATCAATATAGATTGAAAAGTGGACACATACAGCTTTGTTAGACCGCCTACGACTTGCCACGCATTGCACCTCTAAATTTGTGGTATCTACAGCTTAACATGGAATCCGAATAGTTGACCGACCGTGGCTCATTCTATCAAAAACAATTCTTAAAATTCATGGCTTCCACCGGCATTTCACCCGGAGACCACGCTCCAAACACCAATAAGAAAGCGCATTAACCACTGAGTTACCAGCTCAATGTACATGAAAGAACTGCAGAGACTTACACATCATAAGCGTCTGTCTGTCGCCGTTCAGTAATTTTTCTAAATTATATGACAATATGTATAAGTTGTATAGAAAAACGTATCTATGTCGATCGTAATGCCAAATAGCATCTCCTTGTAAAATTTCATCACGTTCGGATTAACAGTTTAGCCCAAGAAACGTAATAAACAGACAAAGTTACTTTTGATTTTATAATATTAGTATAGATATATGCATGTATATATTTCAAAACATCTTTTTAAGTTTACTTATAAACTATATATACTAAGTGAATACTTTGACCGTCCAAATTGTATTACGAAACCTCCTGATATGTGTTCAAGTATCCAGATTTCCAGTCGAACGGTATGTATGTTTTAAAAAGTTTGTTTGGTTTAAAAAGTTTTAGTTTAAAGGATAAAAATATGGGAGAAAAGAAATCTTTATGTATAATAAAACTGTACTGAAACCACTAGTGTGAACCTGCGCGTTAAAGACTGGGAAGGTACAAAGGTACCAGGAGTGATTCCTGGTACCTGCGTACCGGCCATCCTGATTAAGGCTCTTAAGTGATTTCCCGCAACCATCTTGGCGAATGTTCAGACAGTTCGCATTTTCCACATCATGGCATTCAGATTTTACTAACATACACTTTTTACACACAGAACATAGTTATTTGATTCTCAGGCAGAAGATAACACAACAGCCTTCCAATATACACTGAAGAGCCAAAGAAACTGGTATAGGTAAGCTTAAGCAAACACAGAGATATGTAAACACTCAGAGTATGGCGCTGCGGTCGGCAACGCCTATATGGACAACAGGTGTCTGGCGCAGGCGTTAGATCGGTTACTGCTGCTACAATGGCAGGTTATCACGATTTAAGTGAGTTTGAATGTGGTGTTATAATTGGCTCACGAGAGATGGGACACAGCATCTCCGAGGTAGCGATGAGGATGGGATTTTCCCGTAAAACCATTTCACGAGTGTACCGTGAATATCGGGAATCCGGTAAAACATCAAATCTCCGACATCGCAGAGACTGGAAAAAGATCCTGCAAGAACGGGACCCACTGAAGAGAATCGTTCAACGTAACAGAAGTGCAACCCTTCCGCAAATTGATGCGGATTTCACTGCTGGGCCATCAACAAGTGTCAGCGTGCAAACCATTCAACAAAACATCATCGATATGGGCTTTCTGAGTCGAAGGCCCACTCGTGTACCCTTGCTGAGTGCACGACATAAAGCTTTACTCATCGTCTGGGCCGTCAACACCGACATTGAACTGTTGATGATTGGAAACGTGTTGCCTGTTCTGACGAGTCTCGTTTCCAATTGTATCGAGCGGATGGACGTGTACGGGTATGGAGATAACCTCATGAATTAATGGACCCTGCATGTCAGCAGTGGACTTTTCAAGCTGGTGGAGGCTCTGTAATGGTGTGGAGCTTGTACAGTTGGAGTGACATGGGAACCCTGATACGTCTAGATACGACTCTTGACAGGTGACACGTACGTACGCATGCTGGCTGATCACCTGCATTTATTCATGCCCATTGTGCATTCCGACAGATTTGGGCAATTCCAGCAGGACAATGCGATGCCCCACACGTCCAGAATTGCTACAGAGTGGCTCCAGGAACACTCTTCTGAGTTTAAACACCTCCGCTGGCCACCAAACTTCCCAGACATGAACATTATTGATCATATCTGGGATGCCTTGCAACGTGCCATTCATAAGAGATCTCCACCCCCTCGTCCTCTTACGGATTTATCGACAGCCCTGCAGGACGCATGGTGTCAATTCCGTCCAGCACTACTTCAGACATTAGTGGAGTCCATACCACGAATGTTGCGGCACTTCTGCGTGCTTGCGGGGACCCTATACGATATTAGGTAGGTGTAGCATTTTTTTTGGCTCTTCAGTGTATATGGAAAGTAACGGGATAATACCACGCTAACATTTGCCTAGTAGTGCATGGTAGGACTCTCCAAGTATAAGGGAGCATGGAGAGAAGCCATGCGCTAACCTGCCTGACGATAGAACACTGATTATCATCATAATTACTATTAGGCGGAGTCGTATTAGTTCTCCAAGACAAAGCGTTAGTGCCTGTACGCTATCTCTCACTTCTGCTATCTCACACTATGTATCATTCACATCATGCTTAAAGATCAGCGCGAACTGCAGACAGCTTGAAAACCGCTAATGACTTGTTCGTAAAGACAATAAGAAGACCCACAAAACGACCTCTTATAGTAGCATCGAATCATTCTCACGTTCTGGAAATTCAGTGGCTGTGATATGTTAAAGCTCATTTTGGTTTCAAATTAAAAACATATAAGATTTTATGTTTGATGATTGGACAGATGATTGAGTTATACTTTATCATTTCATAGTTTCATATATTCATTGATAACAGTAAATCCAATTATTGTAATTTGTATAAAATGAAAACTGTAATACAAATTTTGACTTGCTCTAAACACTTGTATTAAAATTTTAAAACTGAAATAGGTAGCTACGATTTAAGTAGAATAGTAAATGTGTGACTGTCGAATCTTTGAGATACTGAAATAACCCTGCAAATTTATTCGATCCAACTATTTCTGCAAATTTTTTACAGCAGATCTAAAACTTACAGTAGATATTGAAGCACATCTGTTTCCAGTTTTCAGTAAACAAATTTGTAATAGATAATATATTCACAAATAATGGAAACAAAATGAACTCACTGACTGCCAAGCTATAACTAATAACAACAAACAGTTATGTTTTTCCTGCTGTAGGAAACTACAAAAAATATGTGACCACGTTCCATAATGCTTTAAATACTATTTGGAACAATTTACTTCCGTTTATAAATATGTTCGGTAATGGCGTTATGGCGTTGCTTTTTTTTTTATTCGGGCTTTACATCTAGCTGACATTCAAACAATTAGAGACGGGGAAGGTAAAAAGACTAATAAAAATGGCCAATGCTCATATTCAGCATCTTAAGATTAGTTTTTCTGATTTAATTATGGGAAAGTTACCGAGCCAGGATTTGATCATGAATCGTCTTAAAGTTGTACCAGCTACCTCATTGCAAAGCAGTAGTTGGTAGAAAAAGACATCTCTTCTGTTCGTAGATATCCAGTGCGTTTGGAAAAGGTGCAAAGGACTGAGGGTTTGAAACTCTGTAAGACACGTGGGAATATTTGGAAGGGTGTGTTTATTCTTCTGTAACAAGCGAGAGCAGCTACTCTGAGTATCGGTCACTTATGGTATATTTTTCAACTTTTCCTTCCTGATTGGATGTGCTCCGATATATGTTCGCTTCAGCCGCACAAAACTTACTTCTACAACTATATTCTACATATAAACGACCCCTTTTATTATTTCGTCCCTGATTTTAGAGCGCAGCTCCGCTTGCCTGCAACAAGCAGAATTTTAATATCGAGAGGGAATAGATACAGAACAAAGAGAATATTTTATGATGGCACTCACTGATAGTTCCAACAACTAATAAGAGGCTTCTCAGATTGGCAGGACATATCTATTGCTTCAAAACCTAAAGTCCTAAACATGTGTTGGGAACAACATCTCGTGAATAAATTTACTTATGACATAGCGATTTATCCATGTTCTTACGGGAGTAAAGCGATATGAGTGTATGTAGAGTTGAAACATGAAACTGAAAATCAGCAGATGCGCCAGTATTAATTAATATAAATTGAGTCTGTTTATTTTACTGTTTGTTTCGTCCTGTGACGCCGATAGTTTGTAATAAATGTTTTTATTGTGAAGAAATTATAGGTTATTACACAAAGTTTTAATCAGGTGAAAAAAAGGCGACATTGATGTAACGTGTAGAGTAATCCTCTGTACTCAGTAATCCTCTTTCAACCAAGCAATTCCAGTTTTTTGCTTTAGACGAGCGTCTATCGCTTTAATATATTTCATCCATAATCCATGTTACCTAAATTAGTAACTTTTAGTAGTTTTAAACATAGTGACACTTCAATTGGCTGTAACAGACAAAGTTAATGCTATAACCCGACCTCCTTACATTGAAGCTTCATGTACATGTTACCGGCCAAATCCGATATCAGGCCAAACTAGTTTGTCCTAGGCCAAACAGGTTTATCATATGCGTGTCAGGATATACATGTTTAGCCCGGGACAATATAGTTTGGCCTAAATACTTTAGGATTAACTAGTTTGGCCTAGGTCGAAATGATTTTGAATTGTTATGAAACACTTAAATACATGAAACTTGATCTGTGAAATAATAATTTTTAATGGATAGTTAGTCATTAAGACATTTTGATTGCGTACTTCGATTAAAACTACCAACGTTTTGTGATTAAATAAAAACTATTATCATTTAGTTACTAATTTCTATTAGTGAATGTGTCTCTCATTTCAGCCGCACTGAACCCTACATGAATACATTTAGTAATTACGATTGAGTGAATACAATTTTCGTTACCTTCTGTTGTTTAGTTCTAGATCGTTCTTCCGCTAAGAGAACATGTCGGTACAGGGATCATATCAACCTAACCTGTTTATTCTTCTTCCTGATGTTTGTGTTTAGGCTGAAATGCTGCCTGGATCAGAAGAAAAAATTCGCTTGTTGCAATGATTAAATCTAATTGCCTTCAACAACAATTCAAAATCATTGCGACCTAGGCCAAACTAGTTAAGCCTAAAGTATTTAGGCCAAACTATATTGCACTGGGCTAAACTTTTATAACTTGTCGTGAATAGGATAAACTAGTTTAGCCTCATATCATGTTTGGAAGTTAATATGTAATTCAAAAGTGAAACATCCTGAGTGATTAATACGAAAATGTTCCCTGTTACTTACTCAACAAGGAGTGTTTTATTTTTTCTGTTGAAAGTCGTTATAAGTTACGGTAGTGTCCACAGTTCCCCTTTTCTTTCATTCCCTGGATGTTAATGACGACGATGTGCCCCGAGCGATAAACATTACGCATGTACAGTACGTGTGAGCGTGCAATCAGGGCAGCCTCTCTCTCTCTGTGTGCGTGTGTGTGTGAGGCAGAGAAAAAAAGAGAAAAATCATATATTCGAGTGAGCCATAGAAAGCGACGGGTAATACCATAAGCTTTCACAAATTCCAGTGGGATTTGTATTGGAACGCAAGCTCAGGAATATTTACTGGGCCATCATTTATAATAAAGGATATACCTGCTACATTTCGAAATTAGCTTTTTCAGTGTTAAGTTTTCCGTTACACTTTTTGTTTGCTCTTAACAGTGTGAAGCATTTAATACTAATAAATTTATTCCTTTCAAATTTTATTCACAAATTGATAGCGAAGAAATTCTGTATTTTAATCAGTTTTGTTTGGCACCATAATAAATGTTTCGCACTATAAAGGGTAAATGAATATAAGCTTCAGAAACCAATAAAATTATTTCCATGTCAATGCGTTTTTTAACAAAAGACAAAATTAAATATATTATACTAAACAGATAGCCTTTATGAACACTGAATAGTAAAAATGTAATAAAAACTAAATGCCTAGTCTTAAAAACTTTTTACTAGCCAGAGAGAAAATGCCTGATTTTGAGAAAGTTCTTTAATAAGACGTTAAACAACCTTTATGAGTAAGCGTCAGTTTCTGCTTGATATATGATTTTAGTGTCTACGCAGTTTGAATATCCAGTAACATCTTCCCATAATTTGTTGCAAAGAGTTCTCAAAATTTTCCATTCTTTCCTGTCTTGTGTCTAATGCTGAAAATCTTCCAAAACAAAGTTGTAACCTTCTATTCCATATCTCCAGAAAATTGTAATTTTCCTCACTGCTAGAACGCTGTTTTTAAACAGAAATAATCGGGGAAGGAGAAAAATTCGTGGGCTTCTATAACTTATTTTCAGTTTCATTCTTTCCACTGTGCTTGACAAAGAGTAACTAAAGAAAGTGAAATCCGTGGTAGCTAAACAACGTGTGATTTAGATTTCTGCTTTTCACTACTCCGTGCAGGAAGTTTATTATGACTCATCATGGTGGAATGTCGTTCGGAGAATGAAATTTTCCATCTGAATTCTAGTACGTTAGAACCGCTTTATTCATCCTTACAGCTCAGAAAGTTCTTGAATTGCAAAACTAACGAGATTCCTTCTAATTTCCATTTTTTTGGTTGGTGGTAGGTAAAATCCGAAGTAAGTATATAATAGATGACTTAGGAATACAATTTGTATTTATATTGGTTGTTTGTATTATTTTTCATTCATCTGCTTTTGGTGTGTATTTAGTATAGAAGAACCTGCCCAATATGACGTTAAGAAACTGACTAAAAAAAAATGTTGTGTAGAGATTTTTTCCACTGTATCCGATATGGAGAAATTGCAAAATCCAGAGAGGGAACAAGATAAGACTTTTCAGCAAAGGCCGTCCTTATAATTGCTTGTGAAGACTGTAAAGAGTTCTGTTCCAGTAAGCCTGTCTTTGTTAATCGTTGATGCCCTGAACTTACATCAAACGCATTACTTCCAGAAAAAGAGATTAAATGGAGTTGGACTGGAAATACGCTCCAAAATCCAAACAGTACGGTGTAAAAGTCAATCTTTTGAATTTTATCAACAGTCAAATGCAAGGCAAGGGCAAAAGAGATATACTTGGAATCGCACTGTTAAGATAATGTCCTAAAAGTTGAGAAGACGTGACGGGAATCAAAAAATTTGCTACTTGTTGGAAGAATTGTTAGTCATTTTTGGATGCCCTATAATCTAAATGGAATGGAAGTAATTAGTTAGTCAGTCAAGTTTAATCTAAATTTTCAGTCTAGATTTTGCACGCGACTTTATCTGCATAGGCTATGTATTTTGGTTAACCAGCCAAACTGAGTACAAGTAAAAAAGCAACAATAATCTGTTAGTTTTCCCAGCAATGTAAGTAAATTTCAGGTATATTTTAATATATACTTCAGACTATTGTTACTTTTAGAAAATTCAGCCTTAACGAAACTAAATTTCATTATAAACTACACACAGCGCACTCTATTAGTGAACCAGTGACACTGCATTGACTATAAGTGAAATAGCTAATGTAGATGTGTAATACTTATGGAGTGATTAATATTTAACGCATTTGCGGATGCTGGAAGCAGTGACGAAATTGCGTTATTACCAGCGTTTTCTCATCCAAATGGATAGAACAATTTTCTATCGATTGGTATTTGATTTCACTCTGAAATCTATCCGCATTTAATTATTATTTTTTAACGTATTTTATGGTGTGATAATACCATTTTCGTTTCACTCAATCGACGACACACATTTTGATATACTAATATTGTTTATCAGGTATAAAGAGAGACTCGATAGATGAGTTATCATAGAGTTTGTTAATGTTTTGATCTGATTTTAATTTTCTGTATCGTCCGAAGGTTAGAAAACGTGGTGATCCTCAGATTCAAAGTTTTTTTTTATTTATTGGCCTTTAGCCTTGTCGGCCATACAGCCAGCCTTTGTAAACTTTACATTGATGTGTACATAATATTTTCATTTAGCTATCAAACTTGTTTTTTACATGGGATTTTCATTATTTACTAGACTAGTAATCTATATTACATCATTTCTGACAATTTACTTATGGGTTGCTCGCACTCAAACATTATAATTCGATATTGTATACTTGTGTTCTCACATGTAAATAGGACACATTTAACAATAAAATTCTAATTGGTATAAAGGTTACACTTTTGTGGTATGTATGAGTAGATCTAAGCTAGGTGTTTCCATCTTCTAGATGTATCATTTTCTAAAATTTAGTGTTTCTGTCGATAAGTTATGTCTTATCTAAATTAACTACCTGTAAGACGTTAATTTTAGTCGTTATATATTTACAATGAGTCTGCATCTATAGCACACAGTAAAGAGGTAGTTTTTGAGCGTATAAATGATGCAGTTTTAAGAGTTAGATGGGGAGAATTCAGATGAATATGTCTCCATCCTTATAATATGTCATTAATGTCTTATAAATATTTTTGTCGTTGGTGGATAGCAAGATAATCACATTCGTTGGTAAAGGAACACCGAGGGTTTTTAATCCTTTCAGCATTTTGTCTTCTTGTGTTCTATATTTCTGGCAGGAAAATAGAATGTGGTTTAAATCGCCTACTGTTGTATCTGAACAGTCGCATTGTGGATTTTCTCTGAGATGTACTCGATTTAAGTGACTGAGAAATTACCATGGTGGAAGCGACTTCTAATGATACTTGTGATGTACCGCCTGTTGACATTCCATTTGTAGTACCAAGGCTTGACGGGGATATCTGGTTGTATGCGGCCGTAGTGTGTACCTTTTAGTTGTAAAGAGCTACTCCATTCCGTTTGCCATAGTTCTTTTGCTCGCTGTTTGATGGTTTGGTAGAATTCTGAGGAGCGAAGTTTTAAATCTTCTTCATGTCCCGCCACTATAGCTTCCTTCGCCATCTTGTCGACGTAATCATTGAATTTTATTCCCTTGTGGGATGGAACCCACAAGAACCTTGTGGTGATGCCCTTTATCAGATTCAAAGTTACAAGCTGTGACAGACCCATTAAAATGTGTTAAGTAGTTTTTAAGTTATGAAACATTAGATATGAAAAAGTTTATTGTTAATAACAATTAATATTTATTTCCTCCGTCAAAAGGTGACGTACCGAGCGTGGTGGACGATCGGTTAACGTTCTGGCCTTGCATTTGGGACGACGTGGGTTCGAATCCCCGTCCGGGCGTTCAGATTTGGGTTTTCCATGGTTTCCCCAAATCACTCCGGGCGAATGCGGGGATGCTTCCTTCAAAAGGCCATGGCCGAATTCCTTCCCGTTCCTTCTCCCCAGTCCCATCCCGCCTCTAATGACCTTAGCCGGCGACGAGGCAAAAAACAAAGGTGACGTACGATGGTGATGCACAACTCAGATTTTCAGTCAGTCTATAAGCTTTCAACCTATGACAACGCCGTCCCAATTTATTTTGCAGTTTGCTTAACTCATTAGGAGTATTATTAGAATAACTAAGAAACTCCGCGATGCATGAGTACATAGCATCTATTTACCAAAAGTGTCTAGACATTGTTTACTGAGAGGAGAAGAGCAAATTCAGCAGGTATGCTTCACACATAATAATTCTGGTAAGCATTGTTACATTAACTATTTAATTAATTTTGTAAAGAGAAAAAGTTTGAATGAAAAATGTAATGACATGTTTTCAGATGTAAACAAAGAAACACCGCCAAGAAAAACACATTTAATTAGCTGTGAAATATTTGAGAGAAACCATGTAATCAATGCTAATACTCGTTCCTAAGCTTCCATTGTTCAGCTAATGACGTAAGCACACGATGCCGTGCAACTGGCAGGTGTTTTGTGGCCGCTTCGGGCTGTCACCGCCAGATGGTGCGCGCAGCATCCGGCAAACCCACGTGACCCCGGGTCACGTGTCCGGCAATATGGCTACCAGAAATGTGCATATTAATACGGTAAACACAGTTCTTATTTCGTCCAATGTTTTTAAAAAGAAAAACTTGATTTATATTGTTCCAAATATACAGGCTTTGCTGTTTACATACCAGAATAATATTTAATTATTCATTAATTTTAGGAATTAATACGTGACCGAAACTTGATGATTAATGTTGAAATTGTAAAGCGTCTTGTGGAAAGCAGAAATTGAATCATACAAATATGCTGCCAGCAATATATTAGCTGTGATTAGGTGCCCAAAAAATTGTTTGTTCAAGGTAATATTTGTAATTTATTTGCTTCAGTTCGTAGCGATGCAAGAATTACAAAATAAGTCCTTATCATTAGTATGTAATCTAATATTTCTGTTCAGTATAGGTTTCTAATTTTTTTTTAATCTTCCTTATTTTTCTGCAGAGACTTATTATGTAACTAATACTGTTTTTCACCCGTCATACCTTTCCATCAAGAAGACGAGTTTTCGATTGTATTACGGGTAAATGAGAAATAATATCACATATGTGGCTATAAAACGTCAACAAAGAATTCACGCATGTATTTCATTTTTGGAAATGACCTAATGGTTAAGCACTCAAATTGACACTGGTTAATCCGTGCTATTACAAAATATTCAAAGTATCTGAGATGATAGTTTCTTAAACTCATTCGTCACAACAATCTCTGTGATCAGCTCTACAATGAAGATGAGCGTAATAGCTCTGATTACTGTAATCATTCGTATAAGTTCAATTTTGTTGCCGTTAGTTAAAGTGCTAAAGACATATATGAGACACTGTTACGTATGATCGTTTTATGGGTGCCTTATTCAATATTCGGAACTAAATAATTTATCGAGTGTTGTTTCGTATATATGGCGCAATCATTATGCATATTTTTTATGTACTTTGTGATTAGTGTTGATTCTAATTTTACTGTTAATTGAAATAGAAACTCACCATCAAACACAGTATCATTTGACCTCAGCAATTTTGCCACTTCATTGTACCATTTTCCAACAAGGTTATCATTCGTTATCTCACTTTGTTGCCCAGAAATGAACTTTATCATCTTCTCTCAAAACAGCAGTATTCTCCTTCTGTCAGTATTTCATAATTGTCTTCTCTTTCTCCCTCTCTTTACCTTTTTTTTTTTTTTTAACCTAGCTGTTCAGATCATATATTCTAGACATTTCTGGATCAAATGTTTTGTTGTACTTGTTTTGACAAGGCAGTTAACATTTAATGCTGCAAAAACATTGACGAATTCTAAATAAACGTGTCTTAATAATAATAAACAAGTATCATGTTGCAATGAAATCTTCATGGATTACCGCTTGATTGTGTTATACAAACACAATATTTCAAAGGCCTAACTCTGTCGTCTTCTTAAGGTATGAATCCATGTGTACTACTAACTTCTACGTCAGCTAAAGCTAAAGGACTAACGAACTAAATGTAGATTCCATATGGTTGAAAGATTTCGTTTCCTGGTTAAGGCCTGGAATTTGTGAGACAATTCTCTAGTATTTATTTAGATAGATGGTGACTACGGTAAAGAGTGGAAAAGGTCATTAAAATGCTTGACGTGTCACGCGCTCTAGTGACTTGAAAAACCATCACGAAATTTGACGACGCTTTGCATGTAGCAGATGTTATGACACCACTGATAACCAGGCGTCACGTGAAGGCAACGAATCTCAAAATAATATGCATTGTATTTTATATTAATATTCGCAAAATTATTGTTACTTGAGCTCCTTGCAAATTGAATTTATATCAGTTTTGATGAATTTTAGATTAATGTTCAATGCCACAGAGAAAAAATTATGATCCTGGTCCGTCAACGGCAAAGAGATATATCAAAATATTATTGAATTTTTTCATAAAATTCTACAACAATAAAATAAAATATATATAATTGGTCAACCCAATGGAATCCAACCCCATCGTGAAGTTGGGTCGGCGAACAAATCAGTGCGGGAGAATCACCAATCCGTCATTGAAGCAGGCGTGGTGATTAAGCTTCACCTTTAACCGTTCATGATGAGGACATACGTAGGGTTATCGGAGTTAACTGGAAGATGATCGCCCAAGATCGTTCTACCTGGAGAAAATAGGTCAAGTTCTACCTGAAATCATGACTTTAAGAGGCGACATCAGTAAAACATTGAACTGGCTGATAATGATATACAATAGGTACAACTGTTAGACTAAAACAATAATTGCATTTTGTTTTATTACACGTAATCTTTATATATATAAAAATCTCGCGTCACGATGTTTGTCTGAGATGAACTCTGAAACTGCATAACTGATTTTGATTAAATTTGGCTTACTGTGTGTAATTTGGTCCAACTTAAAAGATAGGATTGTTTTTATCTTGATTATTGACATTAATATTTATTATTGCGAATTAAATGTTCGTTCAATGTTTGTCATAGGACAATGGTTTGTAATTATTTGTAAGTGGCATACATTTGAGCGTTCTGGTGGCTCAGTGATTAAGGCGTGTAACTCTAGAGCCAAAGGTCCCTGGTTCGAATCTCTGGGCCGTCGGGGATTTTTATATGCACTTAACTCGGCCTTCACGTCCAGCGCAGGGGTGGAATGCGCAGCCAATAGAAATCCTGTCACCAGGTCACTACGACCGCACGAAATTATTATTATAGTTCCAATGGTTTCTAACAGATGGCGATGTATTAATTTATCGACGTAACACTTGGTTATCTATATTGGCTAACCATCCAGATGGCGTTATGTTTTGATTTATTTATGTTACAGTCTACTTGACGTAATATGTGTTTATGTATGACATAACCCAGTTTCGTGAATTTTTCGTGTAGGATCATTTTTATAATTGTGCTGTGTATTGTGTTGTGTATCGTTTGTATGTTATTATATATAACGACAAAGTAATTACACACATAAATATAACATTGAAGAAAACGTTAACGTTACGATAAGTTCAAAAAGGTGTAAGTATTTGTTGCTCGCTTCTAATTTTTCTTCTTCTTTTCCTGATGGCCAGCTAGGGACCACGAGTCAATTTCAATTTTTCCCCTGTTGTTTTTTTCTTTCTTCCTCTCCAGGACTCCTTCATTATTGCACTGTGTTTTCTCTTCAGACCATTTTGCACCCGTTTTCTTCTCCTCTCTACCTTTGAATCCTGCCATATTCGAAATCTGCTTTCGAAAATATTTTCTTTCCATACTATTCACTGATATTATTTCGTTTCAAATCTTTCTTAAGCTCTTGAATCCCAAAAATATATTTTAATATCTTTTTGGTAAACCTGGTGTCATCCATGGGATAGATGTGTCGAAAAAATATCATTCTCCTTTTTTCTAACTGATTCTGTTATTTTTTCAATGTTATGATATTTTTCCTCATTAGTTCTTATCTTACATTGTACTGTATTTTTCAATGGACCCAAAATTTTCCTTATAATTCTCCATTCCAATAGTTAAACCTTATCTAATTTCTAATTTAAAGCGAGCGAGGGGTATGCTGACTCAGTGGTTCAGGCGTCTGACTGGAAATCGAAAGTTGCCCGGTTCGAATCCCTGTCTTGGCGGTTATTTTCATAGGCATTTAACTCGATTTTCACTTCTGGCACAGCTTGCTGTGTAATGTGAAGTACGCCAGAACGCTTCCGTGGTCGGGATTTCATGTAAAACTATAGGTCTCCTGCACCCGGCAGAGTTGCCGGGTTAGGTTAAGGCGGCGACGACAGGGGTGGAATGCGCAGATGATAGAAGCCCTGTCATCAGGTCATTACGACCACACGGAATTATAATTATTATTATTTAATATCAGGCATTTACTTGCATAGAGGCATTCCGGTTTCAGCACTGTATTATAGTGTCTTATTTTAAGGCTTTTAGAAAGGCAGTTTTTGTTGTAATTAAACTATTTTTATTTTTAGTGTTGCAACTATAAATTTCAGTGAAATGCCGCCATAAAAATCTTACCTCAACAATGCGTGTAGCAGAGAGGCAGGACGCAAACGTGTTGAGAGGGCTCATCAATCAGCAGAACAAATCGCGGCAAGTAACGAAGCTCAAAGAATCAGGTCAGCAGAGCATCGTATGCAAGAATCTCAAGAACAGCGTGATGAACATCTGCGACAGAATATATCGAGAAGAAGAGGGACACGAGAACAGCACATCGCTATATTTAGAGAAAGAGAACGAGAGGGACAGCAAATCAGCCGTGCATTAACAAGTGTATCATTTGTTCGTCTTGCATTCGAATATGTACCAGACATTGATTATTCTGCACCTTCCCAAATTGCAATCGGTGCAATGGACAAATTATGCCGATACTGTCAGGCGTTGAAATGCCGCAATGAAGCAGCTGGCATATGTTGTGCATCAGCAAAAGTTGTATTATAACTACTTCCCACTCCCCTAGAACCTTTGCAATCACTTCTTGCTGACGAATCAAACGATTCGAAATTGTTTTTACTCAAGACACGCAAATTCTATTCCTGCTTCCAGATGACGTCTTTTGAAGCAACTGAAATTTGCGATCTCACATCTGATGGATGTCATTTTGAAACTACACTCAAAATACAAGGCCAGGTGCACCATAAGATTTGGTCGTTGATGCCGATGCCTAATGATGTACCGACGATTCTAAAAATCTGTTTTATGGGAAGTTGTGAAGAACGCGTGACAACTCGATGCCAGTATAATTTCATCCAACAAGCAGAAGAAAGAGCAATTGTGGTATTGTTGGAAATTTTTTTGGAAAATAATAATCAACTTATTCAATTGTTTAAAAGAGTGTCACCCCAATTATAAAATGACAACTATAAAATTGTCATGAAAGCTGACAAATTACCATCAAGAGAACACGTTGGCAGGTTCAACGCACCAACTGTAGATGAAGTTGCAGTTATTATAGTTGGTGATCCAGTCGACAATAGAGCCAATATAATCACACGTCGATACAGCACTGTTAGTATAATTTCGGATCTAAACCGTTCGTATGACGCACTCCAGTATCCACTGATATTCCGGCAAGGGCAGGATGAATATCACATCAACATCAAACAGTGTGATCCAGTTACTGGTAAATTTAATATTCAACTATTTAATTCCTTATTTTATTAATACAGTAGACCCGCGGTATTCCGAACAGTGGTCGGATTATAGCGGGCCCACTATTTTTATTTCTTATTCTTCTATTTTTTTAATTATTTAATTTCTAATTTTTTTTAGGTAAGGAAACAAATCAAAAAGTTACTTCAATGAAGTACTACGCCCACCGCTTGATGATTTGACATAATCAGGATAACTATATCCTTCGATATCGTCAACTGTACCATCAATACTTCGTGGATATGTACGCTAAGATAGAAAACGATCGTTTGTGATTTATTCGATACAACCAGACAACATTACGATCGGAGGAATGGATCCACTTACGAGATGCCATTATCGGCAAAACAGATGAAAATTTAAATGCCAATGATATCGATAATGCATTTATTTTACCTTCAAGCTACATCGGCAGTCCACGGAACATGCAGGAATATATAGGAGATGCGATGACTTACGTACGTCATTATGGTCATCCAGATATTTTTATTACATTTACATGTAATCCGAATAGGGGGGAAATACAAACTTTGTTATTACCAGGCCAACAATCAATGCATCGTCATGATATCACGGCACGTGTGTTCCAACAAAAATTAAAATCATTGATTGATTTATTCGTAAAACATTCGGTTTTCGGTAACACAAGTTGCTATCTGTATTCGATTGAGTGGCAAAAGCGAGGTTTGCCTCATTCTCACATTTTGATTTGGCTTGAAGTTAAAATCCGTCCAGAAGAAATTGATCAAATAATTTCAACCGAAATTCCGTACCCGGTAATTGATCAAGAATTGTTTGATATTATTACCAGTCACCGTGCTGTGCTTTTAACATGACATCGCCATGCATGGAAGATGGAAAATGTACGTAGCGTTTCCCAAAGGATTATACGAAAGATACTATTACGGATATCGACGGTTATCCGTTGTATCGCCGCAGAAACGCTGTGAATGGTGGCCACACATTTACGATGCAAATAACAAATTCTACAAACCAAGTTGAAATTGACAATCTGTGGGTGGTACCATACTCACCATTGCTTTCAAAAACGTATAAGGCTCATATTAATGTCCAGTTTTGCAGTTCTGTAAAATCCATTAAGTACATTTGCAAATACGTTAATAAAGGTAGTGATTTGGCCGTATTTGAAGTAAAAAATGTAAATAAAAATGACGAAATAGCACGATACCAGATAAGTAGATACATCAGTAGCAAGGAAGCTATATGGAATTTTTTTAGATTTCCCATATATGAAAGAGACCCTTCTATCCAGCATCTTGCAGTACATCTTGAAAACGGTCAACGTGTATATTTCACCGAACAAAATATTTTACAAAGAGCACTTGAGCCACCAAAAACGACATTTTTCACATTGTGTCAAAAATCTGATGTGTTCGGCCAATTCGTAAAAACATTATTATATACCAATATTCCACGCTATTTTACATGGAACATATTAGGTAAAAAATGGGAACCACGTAAACAAGGAGTACCACATCCTTTGATCGCAGGAATATTCAACGCCAAGACATTAGGACGACTGTAAACAGTACATCTGTAACAACGTGAATGCTTCTTTTTGCGTTTGTTGTTGGTGAATGTTACAGGACCAACTTCTTTCGAATTTTTCGTACAGTTATTGATCGAGTGTTCAATACATATCAAGGTGCATATCGCGAGTTGCAGTTGCTGGTGGAGGACAATCACTGGAACCTGATACTTGCTGATGCAGCATTGACATGCAAGCCGAATAGTATTCGTCAGCTGTTTGCAATTATTTTGAGAACATGTTATCCAACACAGTCATCGATTTTGTGGGAAAAATATAAAATCAGTATGACTGAAGACATACAACACCGAGTTAAACAAACAAACCTATGCCCAAATGTAGATTTCACACCAGAGATGTATAATGAAGGATTACTGTTAATCGTAGATTTATTTATTTTAATTTCAAATTTCCCAGTTATTATTATGGTATGATATTAGCTGATCGCCCGGCCACCGACTTTGTTAACAGTGATCTGCAACGAGAACAACAGTGTAATAATGTGGACTTAGCTACAATTATTGTGAATAATGAGCCATTACTGACAGCAGAACAAAGATATATTTATAATCGGATTATGCTGACTGTTAATTCTGAACAAGGCAGATTTTGTTTTCTTTTCTTGGACGCACCAGGTGGAACCGGTAAGACATTTTTAATATCGTTGATCCTTGCGAAGGTACAGTCGCAACAGAAAATTGCATTGGCAATTACATCGTCAGGCATTGCTGCCACTTCGTTAGATGGTGGGCGAACCGCACATTGAGTATTTAAGCTGCCTCTAGACATTCATAACAAACCAAACACAATGTGTAACATGAAAAAAAAAAAAGCTGAATGGCTGCAGTGTTGCAAAAGAGTTCAATTATAATTTGGGATGAGTGTACTATAGTTCATAAACATTTGATCGAAGCATTTCATAGAACTATGCAAGATTTGAAAGGTAACGATAAAGTTTTCGGTGGTACTGTCCTACTACTATCTGGTGACTTCCGAGAGACATTACCAGTAATTCCTCGCTCTACCTTTGCCGATGAGATTACAATCGTTTTTATGGCGGAATGTCGAAACACTTCGATTGACGATGAACATGCCAGTACAATTGCAAAACGATCCATCGGCATAAGTATTTTGTATGCAATTGCTGGATATTGGAAACGGTGAAATAGAAATTCATCGAAATACACAATACATCAAATTGCCAGACAAATTTGACATTGTTGTGCTCTCAAAAAATGAACTGACTGAGAGCGTGTTTCCGAATATATAAAATAATTACTCAGATCATAATTGGCTCAGTAATCGTGCTATTTTGTCAGCAAAAAATGTTGATGTCAACGAAATTAACTTCCAGATACAACAGTTGTTGCCAGGTGATCTGATGTCTTTTAAATCAAGAGACACTATTTTAGATGAAAATGAAGCCGTAAATATTCCAACTGAGTTTTTAAATTCTTTGGATAAACCAGGAATGGCACCACACAATCTTCGGCTAAAGATTTTTCACCGATTATTCTACTTCGGAATGTGAATCCACCTAGAATATGCAACGGTACATGTTTGGTCATCAAAAGGATCACCGGAAATGTTCTTGTAGCAACTATTTTGACTGGACAATTCAAAGGAGAAATCGTGCTTTTGCCACGTATTCCAATGATAGTGTCAGAATCTCCAATACCATTTAAAAGGCTTCAACTTGCGATTCGTTTGGCTTTCGTTTTGACCATAAATAAGTCTCAAGACCAAACAATGTCCATTTGCGGCCTGGACTTATACGTGTTTCTCCCATGAGCAGCTATATGTCGCCTGCCCACGTGTGGGGAAACCATCAAATCTATTTGTATTAGCAAACGACAGGCTAACCAAAAATATTGTAAACCAATTAGTGCTTAGATAAATTAAAATTATTAATTGTAATAATTTAAAATAATGAAAGTAATTGTTAAAAATGTTTAAAATTCAACTTGATCTACCTCATTTATAAAACTGAAATTTCAATTTATAAATAAATTTAAAAAAAATATTTATTTTTGTAAATATCAATTTTTATATATTTCCAATTAAGTAATTTGTAATAAAATATAATTAAAAAAATATGTTCATCTATCCGAAACTCTTTTACTAATTACTTTTGAATTTTCAAATCGACTAAAACGTTTTTGTCTTTATTAGTGAATATTAATTTGAGTACATTAGGTAGCTTAGAATAAAATTGATCCAACGTGCTATAACTACTGAGTCACAGCAACGCGTGACCGGTTCAGCTAGTAACTAGAGAAGTTTTACATTTGTGGTTTGACACTTCATTTAATAAAAAAGTAATATAAGTAACGAACTCAAGGGAAGAAAAACAGAAAATGTTTCGATGTATTTTCAATCAATTGAATACGTTAATTGTATATACAGTAAAATGTTAAACAGGCTTGTGCTGCTGTTAATACTATCAAGCAAAAGCAATTAATTGAATTTAAATTCAGGATTCTGTAAGCACAATGAAATGTTATCTCGTTAACTGAGTGTGTAGAGTACCTAAAAGCAAAGCGGGAGTACACACAGTGGCATAGACATTCCACAGACTGAGCAAAGTGCCAAGCGAGTGAATTAGTCCCCACGTACGAGGCAAACACTTTGGTGTACTCGGCTCAAATATGTACAAATGGATCCTATAAACCACACATGTTTTCTGATTAATCAGAATATGAGACTGAAGTAGTAGGTTACTGCTTTTACTTCAAAATGATTGTAGACGTAATTATAGTAAAGAACTGTATTATATTTGAACACTTCTTTGATTAAATAAGCCTGCACATACATCAAATTCGAACCATAACTGTTTCAGTATCACTTCTGAGAAATGGCGCCGGATAGAATTCGCAGAGAAACTAACGAGATGCCATTATTGACTTCTTAGAATCACCATGAGTCGTCGTACATATACAGCGTGGCCTTTGCAGACGGTAAAGCTGTTCATCACCGAATCAACGTTACAGAAACTGATGTAATTTATGAGAATGTCTACGAGCTATTGAGAACAGTAAAAACATGTAGCTATTTAAACCATCGTTTGCAAATTGTAACCAATTGCAAATGCAATACGAAATATTATAAGCATGTTACAAAATCACTATTAGCACCACTAAATGTAGGGTAACAACATTTTCATTCAATCACCATCGTCAACGTGTTGATAATCTTGAAGCCTTTGGGTCACAATCAAATGCCATTTTGTTCCTTAGAATCGTAAGTATGAAAAGTTACAAATCTATAACTATTGAAAACCAACTATGACGACTGCTTTGAAGTCACTGTATTACTGAGGTAAAACAAGAGTTGTTTTGGAAATTTCGTATTTTTTATTAGTGCTTTACGTCGACGTCGAGATCATTAGAGGCGGGAGAGGATAGAGGAACAAGAACGGCAAGGAATTCGGCCATGACCTTTTGTAGGAAACATCCCGCCATTCGTATGGAGTGATTTGGGGAAACCATGGAGAACCCAAATCTGGATGCCCGGACGGGGATTCGAACACACGTCCTACTGAATGCGAGGCCAGAGCGTTAACCACTCACCAACCACGCGTGGAAGTTTCGTATGTTAGGTGCAGAATATTCGGAAAAAAATTAGTAATTGCTCCCTGGGTGTATACCTTTAAAGGAAAAATTCACTGCTTGATAGTTACAAAATATTTCCCATACTTTAGATTATATTTGATCGCTTTTGTCCCACATGAGAATATTTTTGGAGATGTGGCACAGTACGTATCATTCTTAATAAAGAAATAATATTGCCAAATACTATTCCCAGAATAGGTATGCAGCATTCTAAACATTATAACTACAAGCATGTTACATTGCGTATTAGTTTACATATGTGAATGCAGTTTGTAGAGAATGTTGTTAATTTTTACATTCACAGTAAAAAAGAAAAAAAAACATATACCACATCAATGATTGTGTATAATTTCGTCACCATCTCAATCCACTAACCAAAGGATATATTGTTTTATTAGTAATCGAAATCCAACAAAGAAAATCATCTCCCATTGCGTGGATTCACAAGAAAAAACCTTTTCGTTTGCATTTGAAGCTGCCAGGTTATCATACGAAATATTTTTTTTCTTGTGGCAGGACCGATACAATTGATTTTAAGAGATTTTTCTAAAACTATGACTTTTCACTACGAGAGCGTAATAAATGTTATATTCACGTGCAAAGATCATTCATTCTAGAATAAACTATATGTCATTGCTAGAATTAATATTTGAAGTAACTGATATTAAGACTACTAAAAGTTCCAGCGTGGTGGGTGAACGGTAACTCTTTGACCTCGTATTCGTAGGACACGGGTTCGACTCCCCGTCCGGCCATCCAGATTTGAGTTTTCTATGGTTCTCCCAAATCACTCCAGGCGAATCCCGGGATGGTTCCTTCAAAAGGCCATGGCCGTTCCCTGTCACCAGTTCTTTTCCACCTCTAATAATCTTGACAAGGAGTAAATCCAAATGAAAAAAAAAAATCTTATGCTAGAGAAACAATTTCCGATTCTGGTTTGAATGTAATGATTTTACGTGTTCAGAAGACCTTTATTTGGGCTCAAGAAAATTTTAAAAGTAAAATGACCAGCTACTACAATTAAAGTAGCTACGTGTAAAGCGAATGTCAGAATAAATAAATGATTCTATTTGATTGATGTAGTGAATTAACGGAGAGGCTCACCGCACGTCGTAACAAAAGAAACTTTTTTTCTGGCTTTACGCCTTGTGAAAGTCGAGGTCATTAGAGGGAGGAAAGGAATGGGAGCTAGGAACAGAAAGGAATTCTGACATGGTCTTTTGAGTGAACCATTCGCCTGGAGTGATTTGGGGAAACCGTGGAAAACCCAAATCTGGATGACCGGACGGGGATTCGAACCCGCGTCCTCCGGAATGCGTGGCCAGAACGTTACCTTGCACTCACCAGGCTCGATAATTAGTTAGTGTTGGAAATATGGTTACAGCCTTGAAAAAAAGGAAAGAAGAATAAATCAACGTTGACTGCTCATCGTAGGTCAATTAAGACGGCGCCATGCCGGGTAGTGTATTTCTATAAGTTGTTTACTTCTTCATATTTACTGCAGTTTCTGTAGGTTGATTTAAATGATCTGAAATAAATTAAATATGTGGAGGTGGCTGCATCTCAGCAGTTTTGTTGACCAAATGATTCATGCGCAGAAAATCCTGAGTGAATCTATGTAATAATTTAATAAATGTAAAATGGCTATTTCCTTAAGAGTAATCTCATCTTTTTAGCACGAAGTAGTCAAGACACCAAACCATAAATATTTTGGAACTATCTTTCGTCAGTTTCAGGTCTCTTTAATCATTCTTTACTACCTTACAATGAAATTATTTTATGGTGAAAATTAATTACGGTTTAACTGTTGCAGAGAAAATATTACCGCGTCTGGCCATGAAACTGGTTCGACCCAGCTGGAGGAGGTAATGTTCATTGTACCGGACGGCCAGCACGGTAGGAGCTATTGAAGTGCACAATCACAATTGGGTATGAACGTCCTGGATTGATTCCCAAACCCTTGCGACTAGCGAATCAAGTAATCGCCTAAGATTCGGCTGCATGTTTTCTACGTCCATCTGTTATTTGACTGCAATACAATTTTCATGTATAATTATTAGTAGCAGAATACGATTCCTAACAAAATACAATCCCAAGTATTTTCAATTAAATTTAAAATAAAGAATTTGTTCACTTGTTTTATAAATAAATTAATAATTAATTTCTAAGAGAGACGTATAAAGAACATAAAATTTTTTGGTTGCCTATGTAAAAGTGGCTGCAAGTAGGTATTGCCAGCTGTTAAAATTGGTGTACCACACCGTCTGACGGATGGTGTAGTGCGCTAACTATCTCGCTCTTTTTTTTTTTTTTTTTGCTGTCGTCAGTCTTTAGACTGGTTTGATGCAATCCTCCATCCCTTCGCTCTTACATATCTTTAACAGCTGGCAATACCAACTTCGGCCACTTTTAGATAGGCAACCCTAACGTTTTATGTTCTTTACATATTTCTCTTTGAAATGAATTATAATTTATTTAAAACAACAAGTGAAAGAAATTTTTTGATTTTTTTAAAATTTAATTAAAAATACTTGCGGCCATATTTTGGTAAGCAGCCCGGAAGAATCGTATTCTGCTAGTAATAATTATACATAAAAATTCCATTTTAATTAAATAACAGATGGATCTAGAAATCATGCAGCAGGACCTTGGAGTGTAAGGTTCGACAATGATTGTTGCGTTTCGTCCGTCGGATGGGGGGGGATAATAAATTTGGAGGCCTATGTTGAATATTTTGGAAGAGCAGGCCCAAACAGTCTGACACCGGTTTTCAGTCTGTGCCTCATTTTGTACCGAGAAACATAAAAATACACTAACAGTAAGTATAAAGTTAGGTACACAGCATAGACGTATGCCTCACTGACTTTGCTTACGGTCAGATAAGAATCTTCGTGCGGTCAACGGCTGGAGATGACATCTCTTCCTTGCAGTCGAAGAATTCCAAAGAAATTCCATTCCTCCTCGTCTGAGATCACGAAGCCGAGTGAAACACAGTCAAAGCTACAGTTACGGCTTCCTCGGAGAGTCAAAGATGCATCTAGTTCCGACAGATACCGAGAATCTGGACGTCCTACTTCTTCTCTCAAGAAAACTGGACATGGGTCGTATTGTAGAACTAACCAACCAGTCGAGTTATGGATGCTCATCGAGGAGGTGAAAAATGTTATTCTTAGAAGAATACAATAACATATAGTTATACGTCAGATATCCTAATTGTTTCTTGGCATGATCACCTTGTTTCTCAAAACCGATTGCAATCCATGTATGGTTAATTGAGCTGTTTTTGACAGATTTCTCTTTACTGTTTTTTGAAACTGTTAGTTGCCAACAAACTTTCAAATGTAGTAAAAGACTGAAATTCGTGTCAAAAAATTCTGTACAGCACGGTGGATATGACAAATTTTTTGCACGAGTTTCTATATTTGATTCTGGATTACTTTATGTGCTTAGATGTTAACGTAGCCATGTCTAAGACGGCTCAGCAGAAAAATAACAACAAATAAGCTTTTCAATTAAATACCAAACGCCAGATGCATAAGAATTACAATGCTTGGAACTATAACAATCACTTTTTCGACGGTCACGGTAATCAACCATGCCATGCGTTGTTCATCATCGAAACTTTCATTGTTTCTTAGCAAACATTGACACCAATGTCCTATCACTTGAAAGTTCGTACAGGTTAAACCATTCGGATTTAAAAATAAAGTCTGTCAAGGTCTTTAAAGTATGGGGCTCTGTCAAAAAAGTGATCGTAAATGGTAATACACTGATGAGTCAGAACATTATCACCACCTACCTAATACACGATATATCCGAATTTGTCACGGATAACAGCGGCGACGCGTCTTGGCATGGAACCAACGAGGCCTTGGTAGGTCTCTGGAGGGAGTTGCCACCACATCTGCACACACAAAGCACCTAATACCTGTAAATTCCTGGAGGGAGGCGATGAGCTCTGACGCCGCACCGAGCGTGGTGAATGAACGGTTAACGTTCTGGCCTCGCATTCGGGAGGGCGCGGGTTCGAATCCATGTCCGGGCATCCAGATTTGGGTTTTCCATGGTATCCACATATCACTCAAGGCGAATGCCGGGATGTTTCCTTCAAAACGGGCATGGCCGAAATCCTTCCCGTTCCTTGTCCCCCAGCCCCCATCCCGCCTCTAATGACATTAGCCTTCGACGAGGCGTAAAGCAATAACTAAAAAAAATGTAAAAAAAAGTGACTTTGCGAAGTGACCTTGCGTTCAATCACATCCCAGATTTGTTCGATCGGGCTCAGATCTGGCGAGTTGGGGGGCCAGCACATGAATTGCAACTCGCCACTGTGTTCCTCGAGCCACTCTATCACACTCCTGGTCTGGTGAGCTGTTCCCCTGGAAAACGACTGATTCGCTCCCTCCCATCGGTATAATGAAGAAAGTATCCGGATTCACCAGACCATGCAACGCTATGCCACTGCGCTAACGTCCAGTGACGATGGTTACGTGGCCATTTCAGTCGTAGTTGCCGATGTCGTTGTGTTAACATTGGCACATGCATGGTTCGTCAGCTACGGAGGCCCATCGTTAGGAGTGTTCGGTGCACTGTGTATTTAAACACACTTGTTCTCTGCCCAGCATTAAAGTCTGAAGTTAGTTCGGCCAAAGTTCGTCGTCTGTCCTGTTTTATCAGTCTGCCCAGCCTACGACGTCCCACATATATAATGAGGAGTGGCCGCTCAACCCCTCGACGCTTGAATGTGGTTTAACCTTGGTTACGCCACTTGTTGAAGACACTCACCACAGCACTCCTTGAACACCCGACGAGTCGTGCAGTTTCCAAAATGCTCGTGCCGAGCCTCCGGGCAACCAAATCTGCCCTCGGTCAAACTCAGATGCCCATTATAAACACGGATAGCACGCTCACTGATACTACATGCACCTTGCGTGTGTCTGACTATCAGTCATTCCTCGTCAGGTGACGCTGTTATCGCGCTTGCGGATTTATATCGATAGCAGGTAGGTGGCCATTATGTTCTGGCTGATTGGTGTATGTATTTAACGAGATGTCACACTTAGGTGTTGAATTTGCGTGAGGACTGTAATAGTATTAACAAAGTAGAGGATGCAACAGCATGAAATCAGCATAGCATTATTGACGTGTCCCAAAAATTTCCAGACCCCTAAAGGCTGTTTTGGAGATTAATTTTCAAGATTCGAAAAGGAAATGAAACTCCTTCATTTAAATATTTCTGGTATGATGTCGGTTGAGCGATAAACTTCATACATTTGTGTCTCGGTTACTCTTTCAGTTGTGTCTCAATCTGCCACGTGTCTCACCAAGTTACATTTCGCTTCGCTAGCCAGTTCGGTGCTCATACCTTTCTCGTTCTAACAGAAAAGAGTCACCGGAATGTTCCTCTGTTCGAGGAATCTGTATTTTTTGTTTCGGTTACTCGATATGAGCTACCACGTCTAGCTACACAATGGACTCTCGTTCTGGGGAGTTCGTAATGGTACTCTGCAGTGATGTAACTTTGAATCGTAACAAAGATATATCAGGGGACGGGACCACGATTTTTTAAAAGGCTACAGCCGAAAATATTTATTCACGGTTTCATTATTCGATTTATCAATATTCTCGGATAAAATAATTGTGACAACATTCTGTATCGCTGACCCACCTCTTCTTTGACGAAAGCCGTCTGGTTACACGTGCCGTTCTGGGTTTCCATAAATCTCGCCTCACTGCTGACGATGCTCTTTTGTTTATTACCACACTTTTGGCATTCATCACGATACAGTAAAGTACTCCTTTCAACTACTTGTTTTGTTCGTAACTTATTATGTCGCCTACAAGCAAAAGAAAAAGTTAGTTACCCCATAGGAAAAAAATCATTTTGCCACTTAAAGTGATAATGGAAACGCTTGACCGGTTACGTCATGTTTTCTTTTAATATCAATGATCGAAATTTACGTTCAATCAAGAAATAAGAAAAGAAAATAGGCAATACTGTGGCTTAACCTCATCATCAGTAAAAACTGTTCTTGATACAGCTGCCATTTTTTTTCGATCGCTGTATTAACCGTATGCATAGAAGATAGTACTCAGAAGAGAGTGCCCTTAAATGGTGCTATAATTCCTGAGAAAGCTACAGGCCTTTACGCGCATTTTAAAGAAATTTACAGTAATATTCTGACGAAGGATTTCAATCATTAAGAAATTTTGTTTATTAAGTTCAAAATACGACAATCACAAAATAAAATCAAAACAAAACCATTCCGTATTGGTGGCATATTTAAAGAGGTAATGCACGTGAATTAAAAGCTTTGGCTGTACTGTAAAAATATCTATACTTACAAATTAATTTATATTACGTGATAGCTAGAGAAAAAAATGACAGTCAATTGGGGACTGCCGACAAAAGTGAAAACTTAAAACTGTGAATATCATACGCACAACACGTCATACTTATAGCTACAGATATACAGAATAATAATAATTCCGTGTGGTTGTAATGATCTGCTGACAGTGTTTCTATTGGCAGCGCATTACGCCCCTCTTTTAGCTGCCTTGACCTTACCCGGCAACCGAGCGGGGCGGTGTAACGGTTAGCGTTCTCGCCTCGCATTCAGGAGGATGGCGGTTCGAATCCCCGTCCGGGCATCCAGATTTGGGTTTTCCATGGTTTCCCCAAATCACTCCAGGCAAATGCCGGGATGCTTCCTTCAAAAGGCCATGGCCGAATTCCTTCCAATTCCTTGCCCCCATCCTTGCCCCCCATCCTTTCCCGTCTCTAAAGACCTCGATGTTAAAAAGAGACGTAAAGCAGTTAAAAAAAAACTTACCCGGCAGTGCTACCTAATACAGGGGACCTACAGATTAACGTGGAATCCCAACCATGGAAGTGTTATGGCAAGATGTGCCAGAGGTGAAGGTCGGGTTAAGCATCTGTGAGAGTCCCCGCCGAGACAGGGATTCGAACGTGGGATCTTTCGTTTCCAGGACAGACAACTTAACTACTCAGCCATCAGACCGCTACAAATATACTGTTAACATTAGCATGTCGGTGACAGGAACTCATAAGATTTTACCCATCCAAAAGTTGCCGTACGCGCCTAAAGAAGTTGTCACTTCAAAAACTAAAAAGGTCGGTTGGTTGATCGAATCTTCCCGAAGGAGATGTACCAAGCTATCAGAGTCAGTAAGACAAATTCCTTTCCACAGGGGTCTACAGTTTAACGTGGAATCAGAGCCACGGAACGTACGGGCTTAGCTCATATGCCTGAAAAACAAATTAGATATTTATAAGCAGAAATATTAAGTTACAAAGTGCCAAGAACATTCTACATTCAACTCTATCCAAGGAACAGGTCCTTCTTTGTAAATCAGTCAAAAATAATTCCTAGGTGATCAGGATTAGCGATGTGAGTGCTTATGACATACGTGTCATAGTCTTGTTTGAGGACGCGCAATCATACAAGTTGCTAAGGAACAATATTCTCTAAGAATTGTATAGTTAAACGAATAAGGCTGACTATAACCTATCGCCTAATACTGTAAAGATATAACAAAGTGTTTAAACTACGTAAAATTATTAATCCCCAAGTAGCGAAAATTTTATTACTCGGAGGAAAGTTTCTTCAGATTATTAATGTTCGCGTAATGACTAATTATATACACTAGTGTAGAGGCGTTTTTATAAAGTGTTCTCAATCCCATAATTCTAACAAATCACCAATAAACTACGGAAATTAATCAGATGAACCATTCTAGTTCATGGAACATTGTAGAGTGTAACTAAACCAACATGCTGTAATAGAAGTATATCTGTAGCTATAGATATGACGTGTTCCGCCTGGGCAGCAGTGAAATTATATATTATACTTATACGTAATATATAAAAATGATTTATTTTTTTGCTGATTTTATTCATACAAACACAGTTTTTATCCAATTATGATGGAATTTTGCATACATATACATCAAAACAAATAGAAAAACACTGCTTGCGTTTGATTCACAAAAATTTAAACCCTCTCCTCCTTTTCGCCCCTCATCTTAATTTCTGTCCACATTGTTCATACAAAACCACAATTTTTATCCAGTTTTGGTAGTATTTAACACACGTATACCCTAAGAAAAGGTGATCTCGTAGGTCCCGTAACATTTTCTCTCGGGTCGCGGGATCGAATCTCATGGTAAGCAGGAATTTTTAGGAGTTGTATTTGATTATATGAGCTACGCCGGTGACGTTCCGTTGTTCTGATTCCACTTAAACTGTAGGCCCTGAAGAAATGAAGCGGCGTTCCCGCCTCTGACACAATAGCTTGGTACATCTCCTTCGGGGAAAATTCGACAAACCTTCGGGTTGTGGATTAAGTTAGATTTTTCGTTTTTGAAGTGAAATCTTCTTTAGGCGCGTTGCACAATTTTTGGATGGGTAAAAACTTTCGAGTACGCGTCACCGACATGTTAATGTTAACAGCATATCTCTAGCGGTGTGGTTGCTCAGTGGTTTAGCTGTCTGACAGGAGAACAAAAGATCGCCGGTTCGAATCCCTGTCTCCCCGGGGATTTTCACAGACCCTTAACCTGACCTTTACCTCTAGCACAGCTTGCTGTTTAGTGTGAAATACGCCAGAACGCTTCCGTGGTTGATTTCCGCGTTGAACTGTAGGTCCCATGAACCTGGCATCAATACCTGGTTAGGTTAAGGCGACCAAGGTAAGTGCGGAATTCGACCACACGGGATTATTATTACTTAGTATATCTGTAGCTCTAAGCATGACGAGTTGCGCGTATGATATTCATAGTTATTAGTTTTCACTTCTGTCGGCGGTTCTCAATGCTTATGGCTTTACACCTCGTCAAGGTCATTAGAAGAGGGAAACGATTGGGGGCAAGGAACTTGAAGGAATTGTTCCATGGTCTTTTGAAGGAACCATCCCGACATTTGCTTGGATTGATTTTGGGAAACCATGGAAAAGCCAAATCTGGATGTCTGTGAGGGGATTCTAACCCGCGTCCTCCCTAATGCGAGGCCAGAGCCTTATTACTCACCCTCCACACTCGGTCCTACCTTGTTGACCAAGTAATTATTAGTGAATATTTATTTATCACCGAGTCTTGCGCACTAGCTAACTTATGTCGACCGTGTAAGATGATATTCACCATGCCCTCTTAGGGGGCATCCACAAATTACGTGAGGTGTTTTTCCGGATTTCTGGACCCCCCCTCCCCCTGGTGAGATTTCGTGAGATCTGGCCGGACCCCCCCCCCCCCTGTGGTGAGATCTGGTCCGCGAGAACGGCCCCCCCCCCCCCTTGAAATCGCCCTGGAAACTTTTGTAGAGATTTTTTTTTTTTTTTTAGGTCACAGTTTCACTTTTGACGCCTAAAATCGACTTTGGCACAAATTGTAGACCTTTTTTTTTAGCTCTATTGTCCAAAATTTTTTCGCGTGAGATTTCCGTAGACTCCCCCCCCCTTCCCCCTTGGTGAGATCTGGTGAGATTTCGCCGGACCCCTCCCCCCCCCCCCTATTTTACCTCACGTAATTAATGGATGTCCCCTTACGATCGCCACATGGGTATAAACGGCTCCTGTAATTGGCTATACGATCTATTTGGTACTCTTACCGATCGGGGTACCATCATGTAATACTGTGTGTTTTCTCGATATATTTTTATCAGTAAAATTTTATATTTTAAATGATAGCCAAACCAATACTATCTTTTATATAAGTACGAAATCTACTGCTTCCGTTTTACACCACTGCGTTCATTTTCACTTGTGCAAACAAAACTTCCATTTCCTGTTTTTCCTCATTCAACGTATTTGTTCTATTCGTTACATTAATGCATTAATGTTTATATTCGTTCTATATTGACTTTCTCAAATATAATATTATATTAATCAACTTTTATAAATCCACATTTCACGCAATTTCAGATTTTCAACAACTTCAACGCGTGGACAAAAGAATATGCTGCTAGCTGGTCAAATAAGATTATTACTCACAAGCATCTGGTTTAACCTAAAGCAAATAATTCCCTTACATGACAGATTGTTAGGATACTTTAAACATGAATAATTGTTCTTCTTCAGGAGGGGGTAAATACTTCTTGATCATACCTCGATAATGAAATGTTTTCTATTTTGCTGTAGGAAATATTATTATGCTGTGGGATAATAGTTCTTGAGAGAACACAAAAATCTCATTTATTGTAGCTGACAAAACAAAAGCTCAAGGCTTTATTTACTTTATTATTCCCTTTTTTTAAACACATGTATAATTCATTTGCCTTGGCTAGTCATAGATAGGGTAGAGCATGTGTAATTAGGGCGTGTTACGGTCCATTCCCCGTGGTGAAAAGATTCTCGTGTGCGTTACGGAGCTCGATCGCCCTTGCGAGACGTGTTGCTGGCCGCGCCGTCCCCCAGTCGCCGGGGCTGACGTCTCCAACAAAAAACCGGGCAGCCATCCGGGGTGAGTGTATGGCATCGAATAACCTGCTTGTGTGGCTGCTCTCAATGTTTTCCGTCGTCCCGCAGAGGGGGGGGGGGGTAGCCGAACCAATCACAGCCCGACCTGGCGTCCTCTTGCACTTGGTCGACAGCAATAGAGCAATGAAACATTTACATGGGCATTTAATTGAAGCCATGTATGATGTCTATTTGCGCGCCGCTGTGAAAACACTCATTTCCCCGCTGAGAAACTTGGGGTTACACCACAATTCCCAAGCTTCTGAGCGGAGAAATGAGTGTTTTCTCAGCGAGAAGTTTGGGGTTACAGCACAATACAGTGAGTGAAATAAAAATTCAAAGTTATTATTAATCACAGTCTGCAAGCAAGTCACATGACGTATTAATTGACGATACGGGATTATTGATTAGGGATTTACAAGAGAGTTATTTGATGATTATGAAGATGAATAATTTATAAAACATCCAAAAATTGTGTACTATTCATAAAAATTTACAAGACAAATATTCCAGTGTACAGTTTTAGATTTGAGCAAAATGAGATTCTCAGGGTCTTTAACTCGGCTGGAAGGATTTGCAGAGTGTTAACCGTTTCCCCGGTTACTCACTGTGAGCCGCACTGCATGAGTTCTGATATTTTTCATCTGACTGGTGAATGAGAGCCGCCACCTGAGGTGACTAGATATACAGCTGCGTTCTCCTGTGGCCACACGACGCCAGTAAATCAGAAGATACAGATGACGTCATACCTTATTGTACTCCAAAAATACTGGTAGGGTTTCTCGCAGACGCCCTACGAGCACAACCAATTATTTCTTTTGTCATGAAAGGAGTTGCAGCAGGAGTATAGTTAGCACGTGTTGGATGTTGTTGCACTTCCTGACAACCAACATAGGTCCCTGCTGTCAAACAGGCTATGCTGTTGGATCGTGATCGGTAAAATCATCCTACAAGTGTGCGATAAAAACATTGGTGTGCCGCGAGAAAGTAGGAGTTAAAAGGATGCTTGGAACATCTTGTTGGAAACCCTTCTAGTTGCGTGAATGGGTGAGCGCGTTCTACGGTGGTTCTACACGGAGGTCTTACAAGTTTGACCGTGAACAGGCCATTTTACTTTACTTGCAAGTTCAAACTTGTAAACTCGTCGCTTAGGTAACAACACCGTTACATTAATTGTAACTTTTATTGCTGGGTCGTTAGTGGGAAAAACAACTATGTTGTTATAAATGAATGTAATTTTTCTCGGCGCACAGTCATCATCACCCTGCACAGCGCAATACAGTACTAACTACTCTTGTCCACAGAGTGCGGGCAATATGTGATAAAGACAGCGTTCCTAGTGAGTTAAAACATCTACGTGATACCTTCAGAAAGAATGGGTACAATGAACATCAGATACAGTTGGCCTTCCGGGAAATGAAACGCAGGCCTAATAAACACGATAATGGTCCACACGATAAATTAGCCTTCTTGCCGTACTCTGGCGCCACAACATCTAGGGTCGGAAGAGTCCTGGCAAGAAATGGCATTAAGACCATTTTTCTACCACCACCAAAATTGAGAAACATTTTGCGCTCTCCAAAAGATGACCTTGCCCTGCGTACACCCGGAGTTTACTGCATCCCGTGTGAATGTGGAAAGAAATACATCGGTCATACCATACGGTGCGTACAACAACGTTGTTTGGAACACACCCGACATGTTCGCCTGGGGCAAAAAGACAAATCAGTAGTGGCGGGACATAGTTTGACAGCAGGACATGGTTTCGATTTCGAAGCGACTAAGGTGTTGACACTTGCGAGAGGCTTCTGGGACAGCGTCATTAAAGAAGCATTTGAAATTCGCCTCGCGTCTGATTTGGTAAACTGGGATTGTGGATTCCAGATAAGTGATGCATGGATTCCTGTTATTGAGGCTGCTCATCACCAACGCTCTGCTTTTTTTGTTCCACGGGCGTCTAATGACATCTGAGATGCGGCTAGGTAACATAACAACATCTGTCGTTGCCATGCCAGTTTACAAACAACACGCTCAAGGCTGACTTCAAGGCAGACTTCAAGACTTGCAACTGCACCTGAAGATGGCGACGGAGTTTAAAGTCGCCGAAATATTGTGCATTAATAACAATATTACTCGGTTTGTTTCCCGAGAAACGTTTATAAATAACCATGTTGTTGCTAGCTAAGCGACGATGGGCCCAATTTCACATAAAGAGAACGGAATAAATTTTAAAATACATGTTGACATGTAAAGAAAACCACCGTAATACTTGTTCACTAAACGTTGCGGATGCGGAATCGGAAGTAGAATTTAATACAAAGATCCGCACTTGCGGATGTGGAGCTCCGTTACATCCCTAGTACATACAGGTCTGAATAAAGAGAGAAAAACAGATTTAAAATATCTAGTCGACAGTAGTTGCAGTCTTTAAAAACAGTGTTTACAAAGCATCATCCAGTCGCAAAAGGACAGTATACTGAGAAGGTTTTATTTGAAATAGTTAACATTTGTGACCGCCGCGGTAAGATTATCTACTGATGCAGGTTCAGTAAAAAGTAGATATTAAGTGTTGCAAAACCACGCCTTCAATAGCGGTTAATTTTATTGAACTGCTAGTTTAGAAGGAATCAGTGAGCGTCTAAGTGACGAACCTCGACAAATGAGGAAGATTTTACTAAGTGTAGATTCTAAGAAGATAAGGTTTGAAAAGATAAGGGCCAGCGTGGAAATTATTGTCAGTTACGTAATAAAGTGCTAACGGGATGCGAGCCTATTGCATCCCAGAGTTTAAATTATTTTTTACTATTCCCTAAAATCCGTTATTATAGAACTCGCAGTAAATGAAGCCTACGATAAAAAAAATCAATACATGCAGAGAGAAAGACCGGACGATTTACTGAAAATAAACAACCTCCAGAGAACTGGAGAAGAGATCATATTCTGGCGAAAAACGCCTACGAGAGGAAAGAGTAGGCAACTGGCAACACAACGTAACGAGTATGTCTACAGCTGTCGTTTATAGGGGCTGACCGATATTTACAAATAGATGTAGACATGTCTAACGAAGACATTTAAGTGGAAGCAAGATGACTAAAAGTGAAGTGAATTTCTTTTATTCGTTTTTCTTTCAGGAAAAGTGATTTCCTTTTATTTGTTTTTTGTCTTTCAGTAAAACTGATTGTTTCATGTGTTCTTTTGTTTTGGTTGTTGTTCCTGCGTTAATTTTTTTATGTTCCTGCTCTGATTCATTGGAAAATTAGTACTGGCATGTTGATTAGCGCATATGAATGTTGTGGTACAGGCTCGAAATTAAGTAGTATTTTGTAAAATTATGGAAAGAGAAGCAGGGTTATTCTACAGCGAACTCAGGAATTTCATTTGCAAAATTTGATACGCAAGCTAAATTTATAGCAATCTTACTAAAGGAAAGTCAAGCTGAATTGGCAGCAAATTTTTAAACTAAATTTGGGGAATTGAAAAGTCAAGACGTCAGTTAACAGTTTTATAAACGCGAGCTTAGGATCGTGCAGGAGGCAACAGTGGTTCGGGGAAGAGTCGGAAACTGCAGTGTGGGTAAATATTAACGTCATCCAGTCGCAAGAGAAGATTTCATGCGAAATATTCAAGTGGTGACTACAGCACTGAGAATTTCTAGAGAGGTGAGTATTGAGTAGCTGTGACGTGTTTCGGTATCACGTTTTCAGGGAGGGTTTGTCGTAGTGAAGCGTTAGTTAAGAAGCAGTTAGTGAGCATCTAAGTGACGAATCCCGGTAATTGAAGTAGATCTATATAAGCGTCGATTCTAAGAAGACGACTTATTAGGTTAGGGTAAGCATAGGGTCGTCGTGAATGATACTGTCAGCAAATTAAGACGAGCTTATCCGGGCTAGGCCCAAATAATATTTTTTCTTAGCGACATATATTTAAAGAGTTTTTTTTTGCTGGGTTTGCTGAAATACGTTGAGATATTTACAGGGAACCAGATCGATGCCTGTGGTTTGGTTATAGTGTAAATAAATAGCAATTAGTAAATAGTAAACAACTATATTCATTAAAGCACTAGACATAGGACATTTTTAGAAGAACAGTGTAGCTTGAAAAGTTACACAAAGAGCAAACACGATACGAATTTATTTTTCAACAAGCAGTATCAGAGTACACTGACTGCTTTAAATTTATCTGTACTCCTATATTTAGATTTTATTTGCTGTAGTTTATTTGCGCAAGCGATATTTGAACTAGTTGCTAAGTACAGAAACCACCATCTGCTTTAAATACTAATGTGATGCCATAGTTAGGTTTCATTTTATGTATTATTATTTGCTCTGTTTAATTTCTGCGTGTGTAAGTAATAGTAACGTAGTTGCTTAGAACTGTAATTGTCGCCTCCTTTATATTTATCTGTAGTTCCGTTGTTAAATTTTATTTAATCCCTGATTATTTGCTGTGGTACGTTACTCCTTGTACAATTATAGTCAGGTCATTGCTGAATTCAACCAAATTCAACTGTTTTAAATTTATCCGTAGTGCCGTAATTAGATTTTATTTAATCTTTCACTATTGTCAGTGGTTTTTTACGGCATGTAATAGCTGTAATCAAGTTATTGCTGACTGTAGTAATCACTATCTGTTTAAATTTTTTTTAACTGCTTAACGTCTCCTATAACAACTAGGTCTTTAGAGACGGGAAAGGATGGGGGGGGGGCAAGGAATGGGAAGGAATTCCGCCATGGCCTTTTGAAGGAAGCATCCCGGCGTTCACCTGGAGTGATTTGGGGAAACCATGGAAAACCCAAATCTGGATGCCCGGACGGGGATTCGAACCGCCGTCCTCCCGAATGCGAGGCCAGAACGCAAGCCGTTACACTACCACCCTCGGTATCTGTTTTAAATTAAGTTCGTAGTTCAACAACTGTATTTTATTCTATTTCCGATTATATCTTGCAGGTAGGAGTATTTTGAACACAAGTTATTTATCAGCAGATGGTTTGTCCATGTTTCTGTCAGCTGATCATACTGCTTATTAGCTCTTAGATTTCTTAATAGTTATAAGCATATTATGCAGCAACATTCCAGATTCCTAACAAAGCATGTCCAGAATATAGCATAACAAGTTGAAACAAATTAAAACAAATAAAATTAACTAATTAATGTTAAGCTTATAGACTACAGTACACAAATTAATTTGAATGTCTATACCAGAATTCTGCAATCCTGATGGCCTTCTCGTTTGCCCTAAATAGGTCATCGATGGTGCAGTTTACAGGTAGGTTTCTGCATACCAGGAGGTGCTTACGCATTTGGATTTGGCTCTTTTCATTCGGAAAGATGTGATATAGTAGACTTCGTAGATATGCTGGTTCAGAAGTTTAGCTGCTTCGTATTTCATTTTAAAAAGTTGCGAGTGATGCATAGGGACTATGATTGCTGTGTGCAGACACAAAACGAAATGATTGAACTTGGCATTCAGCTTTCCACTTTGCTGTCGAAAGTCACGCAAATGAAAGTTGCAGTAAGTCGCAGTGTATGTTACATGGACGAATCTGCAGTGCCAGTTCTTTCATGTCAACAGATATAGCTGATTCCCAAGCTAAGTAAAAGATTGTTGTGCGACAATCGCCTCTCTTTGACTTACAGGTAACTACAATTGGCAGCCGCATGCGGGGTCAGTTGCGCATTACAATTGGCCATGAACTCGAGCATGAAGATCGGTCTAACAAGTTAGATGTACTGTCGGTGGCTGACTCAGTTCTGCCGTCGTTATCCAGAGAGTTGGTGAAATACCGTCAAGCAAGGCCTCAGAAACCAGTGAGTGGAGTTCTGGTTTCTGGTAAATGGAAGCTCAAATATTAGGAGAGTTGTGGAGTCCCTTTGAGGAAATAACATACATTCGCGGAAAGATGTTGCAACTAACAACAGATCGTGGCGCACGTAAGCTGCAATGTTGTCTGTCATACGAGATCGGCAAGTTATGTTCTCTTCCTTCCGGTGCCAGCAATGTTCGCCATGTTTTAACTGAGTCAACGTACTGTAATAGCGTTGAAATAACGTGTTGTGGACATATGATTCAAAGCCAAAGATTCAATAATGGCTACAGTTCTTCTTTGATGATCTCGGCTGCCGATTCCGTTGTCTCTACCATAGAGTTGTTTAGGATGTCCATGAATGGGACAAGTGTGTATACACACGTGAATCGGCCACACACAGTGGCGTAGCTAGGTCAACAAGAGCCCCGGTGCAAAAAATTTATTTTGGGCCCTCTGGCCAGGTGGGCGACCTTTTTTTTTGCTTTGTGTTACTGGTAGGGGCTCCCTGAACTGAGGCTGGGGGCCCGCTGAGCAGTGGTTGGAGGACCCCTGAGCAGTGAGGGGACTCCCTTAGACGACGATACAGCTTAAAAAAAAAAAAAAAAATGTCGTCAGTTTGCCGTGAAGGCCCGTGGGCATTCTGAACTGAACTGCGCTTGGGGGACCCCCAGAGGTGCGCTTTGGGCTCCCAGAGGTGCGCTTGGGGGCCCCCTGAGCGTAGGGGCCCCGGTGCACTGCACCGCCTAGCCCCATAGTAGCTACGCCCCTGGCCACACATGGCGGTAGGGGCAGCTTAGAGTGCATTATGAGATTTTTATGTTGAGGTAGTATGGCTAAATAGGACATACTCTCAATTTCATATTGACTGCAGACCTTGAAATTAAAGGTCACGTCGTCAAGAGCGGCCAATGATGGCTACACATTATTCAGCCTGTGTGGAAGAGGTAATCTTCAGGATTGCTCTGAAACGTCGCGGCCTGCAGGAGTCCTCTTTACATATCCAAGATAAATACAAAAATGAAAAGGGCAATCAGTGTAGAGGAAAGGTTTATTGAAACTCTAAGGTTTCTTTCAAAAGGGCTCAACTTTGAGCATTTAAAGTTTTCAAAACTTATTTCCCCTAGGCACTAGGAGTTGTGAAACATGTAAAATCGGTAACAGAGTTTTGAAAATATTTACTTTTTTTGTACGTTTCTAACCAACTCATTAGGTTATTTAATTTGTTTTTGCTCTATCCATGGTGGCGTTTACATCAAATTTTTTTAAACTATCCAGCAGAGTCGAATATGCCTTATACCGCATTAAAAGGTTTGAATATTTTTTATTTTCTATAAACATGGATTACTTCTATAAATATCGATCAATCCTGGTTAAGTACATTTATCGCTAATATTGCGCTGGAAGAATGCATGGACTTGTTTAAATACGCACAAAGCAATCTAGAACAGAAGGCGAATTTCAATCTGCATTGAAGATCAAATCTTTTGGCCTGGACTGTCAATAAATCTGCTCACACAGTCGAGTTTCAGGTCCTGACCTGCCGGTGGGCGGTGTGTGCGTTTGGCGATAATTGGCCTGAAGGCAAGTACCTCCAGGCGCCGCCTGCAGGCGAATTATGGGTGAATAAACCATCACACACAGTAGAGTTCCACTTGAATGCAGATATTGACAGGGTGTGTGTGGCAGGCGAATTGCAAAGTTTGTGGGCACCTTTACAATTAATACCGTCATGGGCAACCCAAATGATTTCATCATCACATGCCAATCGTAAGCCGAGGATATCTCGACAATTTATATCACTTATAATTAATTGTTTAAGTGTGTGTAACAAACCGTCGTAGCCAGAAAGCATTATTAAAAGTAGAAATAGTGTAATTGGTACTCAAAATTGATTAGAACAGGATATAATTTTCTCAGAAATTTTGAGTAGTAGCATGAACATTTTCGGAAAGTATGAATTGGAATCTCGTTGAGGTGGTGTATATGTAGCCGTAAATAAGAATATCATATGTCATGAAATAGATGTAGATTGATTTTGACTTATTATATGGATTATACTGAAAGACAAAAAAGATGAAAGGTTCCTCCTACCTGTATGCTGATAGGAATGTTAATGAGGCATGGCATAGTCTGATGAGTCCCGGAAGATGCAATAATACTGTTCTAAATTTATTAGTCTAATTACCTCTACAAAATTGTTAGCAGTGATGAAACAACTTGCGAAACGTTTCGGGATGTGGACTTCAATTACCATTCTTAACAGTTGGTCATTCAACAAACACGATGTTTCATAGAGAAACAAAACATTTTTGATCTTATTGTTACAAATACGCCAGATTCATTCGATGATATTTCAATGACTACAGGAATAGAGCCGTAAATGTAAGTGTGAAATCAAAAGAAGAGCCTAAAAGAAAATAGAAAAAATTATGTACGGATTTGAAAACTGCTTCCAAGGAGTCTGTTAGAACGTTCCTCCAGGATAGTTAAAACTCATTAAAAATGGGTGAAGTAGCAACTTTTCATATTTATAATTAGAGAAGGTATTGATAGATATATGAGGGTATCATAGAAGGGTAATATCCACCCTAGTACACGCTTTTGACGAAAAGATTACTCAGAAAGGAATGAAGGATATACGCACTCTGGAAAAGAAGGAACGGGCGAGACGTAGAAATCTAACCGAGCAAAGAGAACGCGTAATAAATTCATTGCGTGAGGCATTAAATGATTCAGGTCGCGATTCGCTATCAAAAAGCCTCAAAGAAAACAAAAAGAAATTTTGGTCTTTGTGAAAAGAATCAGTTGTAATTCCAGCAGTGTGAAATCATCGGTACTAGTCTGATGTGAGATTAGTAATGTTTCCTTCATATCGAATTAAAAAATAATATTTAACAAATAAAATAAAGATGTCAAGGTCGTTTTTCCGCGTCAAGTGGCGTTAGTCTTTAATTCACTATAAATAAACTCTGCCAGAATCGAAAGGAATTTAAGATTATTAATTTGGAAAAAGCTTCGCTTCCTGATGGTTTCACGGTATCCGACACAAATTGGACCTCTTCTGATTAACATATGCCGTAAATCGTTGTACGAGAAAAATTACCTTCCGACTATAAAATCGCATAGTTTCAAGATCGATCTCCCCAACATGTCTGCAGTAGAATTTGGGCCATTTCATATCGTTATGAAATTCTTAGGTGAAAATAAATAAATTGCACTATATCAACACTGATTTCGTAATACTAGCTCGATTTATTTTCTCATGAGATAATTCGAATGGTCGTAATGCCATGGTGACAGGGTTTCACATCGGCTGCGCAATTCCCCACTAACATAACCACCTAGCTAAACCCGGCAGTCCTATCGGATACAGAGCCTGGCGTACTCCTCATTATGCTGCATGCTGTGCGGAAAGGTCGGGTTGTGGGCCTACGAAAATCCCCACCGATACAGGGATTCGAACCGGGGTCCTTTAGATCTCCAGACGCCTTAACCATTCTCGTAACATGATGAATGTTATTAATGAAGGACCACCAGTTGATGTAATAGTTTTTTGGATTTCCAGAAACCATTCCACACTGTTGCACGCAACCACCACTTAACGAACATACCAACGTACGGGATATTACATTAGATTTGCCAATGGATACGGCGTGTCTTAAGCGGATGATGTCAATGTCGTTATAGGGAAAAGCAGATACAGCTCTAGAAGTTAAATCGCGTGACCCGCAGGGAAGCATAATGGGACCAATTCTGTTTATTATACTTATAAAATATCTTAGAAACAATAATAATAGTCGCTTAAAATTGTTTGCTGATGATGCAGTTGTCTTCAGGAACGTTCAGCTCATTGTTTAGGTAAGTGTTTTTCAACCTTTTGGAATACGCAACCCTTTACAAGTAAAAAAATTGGCGACCCCGCAGGTCCGTAATAAAACCAGGTCAGTGATTTCAAAAATAACGTATTTAATTTTCTTTCTATTGAGACTATACCTTCTGATGGAGAAATCAAATGCTATGCAAGGTATTTTTTTTTTTTTTTTTTTTAATTGGCACTTGTTTCCAGAACCATACAGCCAGCTTTTACATTGTATTGAAATCATTTCAGAGTAATACATACATTTTGAAGTAAGACTTTTGCTATAGGGACATTTCATAACAATACAAACATTTCAAAGCAATACACACATTTCAAATTAATACAAGTATTTTGCTATACAGACATTTCACAGGATTACAAACATTTCAAAGTAGTACAAGTATTTAGCTATAAGGACATTTCAAAGTAATAAAAACACTTTAACGTAATACAAATATTTTGCTATATAGGTAACCATACAATGTTCATCACACTTATAACTCGGGCTGGTTTATACACTCCTGGAAATTGAAATAAGAACACATTGACGCCGGTGTGTAAGACCCACCATACTTGCTCCGGACACTACGAGAGGGCTGTACAAGCAATGATCAAACGCACGGCACAGAGGACACACCAGGAACAGCAGTGTTGGCCGTCGAAGGGCGCTAGCTGCGCAGCGGTTGGGCACCGCCGCAGTCAGTGTCAGCCAGTTTGCCGTGGCATACGGAGCTCCATCTCAGTCTTTAACACTGGTAGCATGCCGCGACAGCGTGTACGTGAACCGTATGTGCAGTTGACGGACTTTGAGCGAGGGCGTATAGTGGGCATGCGGGAGGGCGGGTGGACGTACCGCCGAATTGCTCAACATGTGGGGCGCGAGGTCTCCACAGTACATCGATGTTGTCGCCAGTGGTCGGCGGAATGTGCACGTGCCCGTCGACCTGGGTCCGGACAGCAGCGACGCACGGACGCACGCCAAGACCGTCGCATGCTACGCAGTGCCGTAGGGGACCGCACCGCCACTTCCCGGCAAATTAGGGACACTGTTGCTCCTGGGATATCAGAGAGGACCATTCGCAACCGTCTCCATGAAGCTGGGCTACGGTCCCGCGCACCGTTAGGTCGTCTTCCGCTCACGCCCCAACATCGTGCAGCCCGCCTCCAGTGGTGTCGCGACAGGCGTGTATGGAGGGACGAATGGAGACGTGTCGTCTTCAGTGATGAGAGTCGCTTCTGCCTTGGTGCCAATGATGGTCGTATGCGTGTTTGGCGCCGTGCAGGTGAGCGCCACAATCAGGACTGCATACGACCGAGGCACACAGGGCCAACACCCGGCATCATGGTGTGGGGAGCGATCTCCTACACTGGCCGTACACCTCTGGTGATCGTCGAGGGGACACTGAACAGTGCACGGTACATTCAAACCGTCATCGAACCAATCGTTCTACCATTCCTAGACCGGCAAGGGAACATGCTGTTCCAACAGGACAATGCACGTCCACATGTATCCCGTGCCACCCAACGTGCTCTAGAAGGTGTAAGTCAACTACCTTTGCCAGCGAGATCTCCGGATCTGTCCCCCATTGAGCATGTTTGGGACTGGATGAAACGTCGTCTCACGCGGTCTGCACGTCCAGCACGAACGCTGGTCCAGCTGAGGCGCCAGGTGGAAATGGCTTGGCATGCCGTTCCACAGGACTACATCCAGCACCTCTACGATCGTCTCCATGGGAGAATTGCAGCCTGCATTGCTGCGAGAGGAGGATATACACGGTACTAGTGCCGACATTGTGCATGCTCTGTTGCCTGTGTCTATGTGCCTATGGTTCTGTCTGTGTGATCATGTGTTGTATGTGACCCCAGGAATGTGTATATAAAGTTTCCCATTCCTGGGACAATGAATTCACGGTGTTCTTATTTCAATTTCCAGTAGTGTATTTTTATTTGGTTGTTTTCTATAAACGTTACAATGGCCTTGTATACTCTTTGGTCTTCCATAGCTAAAAGGTTCAAGATGTTTGTTGGGAGGTTTATGCGTAGTTGTTGTAGGTCTTCCAGCAGTTTTGTGGACTGCTGCCAGTGTCTTTTGCAAGAGAATATCACGTGGTTTACTTCTCCTTCGCTTGTATCGTCACAGCCGCATAGAGGGGATGGTATTAGATGTAATCTGTACAAATGCTTAGGAAAACAGCCATGGTAGAATTTTAATCTTCTATAATGCTCATAGTTTTTCTTGTGGTGTACGATCTTTGGTACCACTGTTTTGTTGGTATCGTCGGGTGTAAACTGCCCTAGTGTTTACCTTTATTTTCTATAGATTTCCTAAATATATTGTTCCATTTATCTCTTATGGTGAACGTAATCGTAGATATTATGTCTGTCGCTTGGATTAAGTGGTGGTGTATTCCTGATTTTATTGCCGTTCTGGCTGATGTATCCGCCAATTCATTTCCTGGTATGCCTGTGTGAGCTTTGATCCAGTTCAAATGTACCTGTTTTTGGGCGCCCTGTAGGTGTTGTATTTGTTCCATAATTTTATACCCCAATATATTTCTCCCATTACCAGTATGCATATTGCGGAGTATTTCGTTAGCGCTTCTTGAGTCTGACCAGATGATAATATTATTTTGCGGTATATCTTGCACGTATTGTAGTGCCTTTAGGATAGCTGTCATTTCTGCTGTGTATATTGATGCTTCTTTCGGGAGTTTGTACTTGCCCACATCTGCAATTTGTGTGTCTACATATGCACACCCTACTTCCTCTTCAGTCTTGGAGCCAACCGTGTATATGTGATATACATCATTTTCTGTGTCATTATGGTCGGCTAATAGAGCTCTATTCAGCGCCGAGTTTTCCCTAAATGGTATATTCAGTATAGTTGTATGCTTCATGATTGTTGTGTCATAGCTGGCTTCGAAGCACGGGAGTTTCGACAGAGTATATATCATGTTTTGGTAATGTTTTAATTCGAAGTATGCCGTAGCTAGCGGAGGTGTCCGTTTCCGTTTCCAGAAGTGGACTGTTTGACAGTTTCTTTCCAATGTTGCTATTGCATTCGTCAATGTACTGTTAGGCGTTTGTAATTGTCTTAGCAAGAATTTGGAACTTATATATTGCCTTCGTATTTCCAGTGGTGGTTCCAGTGCTTCTACTAAAAGGGCATTTGTAGGCGTTGAAGGCATCGCCCCAGTACACAGTCGTATCGCTTTGTACTGGGCTTTATCCAGTTGTTGGATCAAGCTGTCTGATGCGCCTCCATAACATATGCAACCGTAGTCGAAGTGTGGGCGCACTAGCGTTCGATACAGTAGTATACCTGTTTGTGGATCCATCCCCCACCAATATCCAGTAGTAGCTCTCATTACATTAATAGCTTTTTCACATTTCGTTAAGATATATTTTATGTGGTGTGACCAGGTCAGTTTTGAGTCTATAATTAGTCCTAGGTATTTTACGTTCTTTTTGTATGGTATTCTGTAAGGTCCTATGTCAACTGAGGTTATATTTGGTAGTCTGTGACGCGTATATATACAAGCTTCTGATTTTTCAGGGGCAATCGTCATTCCATTTTCCACTAACCATTTTTCAAGATTCCTCAGAGTGGTGGCGAGGGCTTCCTTGACCTCTAGTATGGTGTTGCCAATCGCATATATACATAGATCATCAGCATATTGTAGTATGAATGTGTTCTCTGCTAATATCTTGGCTAAATCGGATGTGTATATATTAAACAGTAAGGGAGATAGTGTAGAACCTTGCGGTAGCCCAGTACTAGTCTCTCTTGGACCAGCCGTGTCTGTTTTACTGTTGATGATCAGAATTCTGTTTTGGAGCATAGCGCATAGATTTCCTATGAACCTATGAGGGATTCTCATGCGTTTTAGCTTATTTGCTAATACTGGCATGCTCACATTATCGTACGCGCTAGACAGATCGATATATACGGCGTACAGATATCCGTTCCTACTCTGGCAATTTTGTATGTCCGTTACCAGTTGCGCCAATAAATTATTGGTTCCTTTACCTTTCCGGAATCCCAACTGGTGTTCTGGTAGCAGATTGTGTTTTTCGATGTACCACTCCATCCTGTGTTTGATCATTTTTTCTAGGATCTTGAGAGGGCACGGTAAGAGAGTTATTGGTCGATAGGAGGCTGCATCTTGGGGGTCCTTTCCTGGTTTTAGAAGGGGTACTATTCTGGCAGTTTTTAATTCAGGTGTGTATCTCCCTTCTTGCCATATGTTATTTAGTGCGCTTAAAAGAATGACCTTTCCGGAGGTAGGAAGGTGTTTTAACATTGAGTATGAGATATTATCAGGTCCGGGAGCTGTATTGCTGCATTTTGATAGGGTCCTTTCCAACTCTGTCATGTCGTATGGTTTGAGGAGCAAGTGCTCCTAATTCGTGCTTGGTTGCAGCCATATGTGGTTGTGTGCTGCAGGGGGAGTCATCCTGGCAAGTATTTTTTCTGGGATTTCTAACTTAATCTCTGCAGTACGTTGGTAGTCTTCGACAGCATGACGAAAGCTCTTCACTCGTTTCCATATTTGTGTCAAAGGTGTGTTTTTGTTCAAAGTTTCGCAGAATTTTCTCCATCCTTGCCTCTTCTTCTCTTTAAATGTCTTCTTTGTACGTGCCTGTATTTTCATAAATGTAAAATATTTTTCCTCTGTGCTGCACCTTTTGTAGTTTTTCAGGGCCTCTTTCCTTTCATGCACCAACCGATTGCATTCATCGCCCCACCACGGGGGAGTTAACCGTGAGTATGGCTTTCTCGGTTTGTTTACTCGGATGGATTGTCTTGAGGCCCTCTCTATGGTTTTGAGGACAGAGTTGTAACTCTTTCTTCCGTCATCTGATATATTAACTTCTTCTACGTATGCACTTATTGTTTCTCCATATTTTGTCCATTCAGCCTTTGCCAAGTTCCATTTGTATGTTGGAGAGTGTGCCCTTTCTTTCGGTGTGCGATATCTGGATCTAATCAAGATAGGAAGATGATCCGAACCTAATGGTTCCTGGAGGACTTCCCAATTGCATAGATATGCAAGCGAAGGTGAAGTAATGGTAATGTCCACTGCGGACTTACTTTCTGATGGCTTAGTAATCCGGGTTTCCGAGCAGTCATTTAGTATTACCAAGTTTTCGTCTTCTATTGCCTCCATGAGGATTCTTCCCATTCGATCTGTGTTGCTACTTCCCCCAAGCTGTATGGTGACCGTTAAAGTCACCCATGATGATATATGGTTGTGGAAGTTGTCGTAAGAGTGATATCAGTTGTAGTTTAGAGAAAGCTGTATTGGGTGCTCTATATACTGCTGCTACTTTTATTTGCGCGTGTTCGCTTTTGATACTAGCTGCACAGACCTCGATGGCTGTATTTATGCTAGCTAGCTGTATAGTCCTATAATCTATGCATTTTTTAATGAGTAGTGCTGCCCCGCCATGTCCATATACCCTGTCACATCTTATTGTGTTGTAGCCATTAAATGTTAATTTTTCTTCTGGCCTTAGCCAGGTTTCTACTACCGCCCCGATAGATACGTCATGTATTTTTAAGGCCTGCTCAAAACTTTCTTTATTAGACCGCAAGGTCCTTGCGTTCCAGTATAGCAAATTATTGATTTGTTTTGAAGCCATTTGTGTATGGAGTAAGAATAGAGCTAATTATATCTCTCACATTTTGTGGGGTAATACCCGTTGGAGTCATATTAATAATGGGACAAATTAGATCACAAATTCTATCTACTATGGAGTCAAGCGGTGACGTCGTTGTTGGATTGTAGGGGTTAGGTGGTAGAGGGCCAGTATGTGAAAGCTGGTAGGCATCATAGTACATACCATACAGCGGAGGTCGAGAACCATACTGCCTGCTCCGCGTCATCTGCTGCTGTTGGGGCGACTGGTGCACCTGGTCTGGATTCTGCCCTTGTGCTGACCGGTGCGGCTGGGCTGGATGCTGCTGCTCTTGTTGATTCAGTGATGCGATATAGTTATGTGGCGATGTTCCTGATGACCACCACTGCGTGGCAGCCTGATGTTCTTCACATTGAGGGGTTGTTCTCTGTGATTTCTCTAGCTCCGATTCTGCTGGTACTGTCGATAATCAGAATTGTTGGGTGGGGTGAGATCTGCTGATGTTCTCTGGAAATGTGTCCCGGACAGTGAGGAGGGCGCTGCGCTCGCGTCTGATAGTGGTCGGTTGTTCGTCGTCCATCAGCGCCTTGGGGTAGCGATGCTCTCGTAAATGGACGTTGTACATGGTTGGTTTGATCTGGGCTTCTGTCAGGGATCTTCATTAGTGGGTGTTGTTCTGCAGGTGTTGCCCGTTGTTGCCCCATGATGTACTCAAATGGGGTTACCTGGACTGGTGGGCGTGTAGTGAAGGTTTGTCGTGGCATGTTTTCCAAGTGAGATGTATAGGTGTTGGCAACTCCCTGTCCTACAGCTTGCTCGTAGTTTGCCTTGGCATCATGTCCTAGCAGAGGTGGGAAGGCGCTTTTATCATTCAGCTGGAGCATTGGTACTCTATGGTTCACATGTCGTGTAGAGGTGGCTATTCGAGCGTAGGATGTAGGATCTTCTCGTGCCAAAGCTTCTTCCAGGGACATATTGTAGTATGCCATATTATATTTAATTCTTCTTTGCTTCAAGTATTCTGGGCATTCCCAGTCGGTTGCTAGTTGGTTAGCATTACAGTGAAGGGACTTTTGAGGTCCATTCAACGCGCATTCTGTTGTCTTATTAGAGCCTGAACAATTGGCATTTGGCATTGGTTCCGACATCACCATATCTTAAACAGTTGAAGCATTGTATTACTCTTTGCACGTACGGCTCCACTGGGCATCTTGTACTGAGGATTGTTACATGTTGTGGTAGCCGTTGTCCTGCAAATGTCATTCGTACTAGCTGCCTTGGTATAAGTTCATGTACACCATTCCTTTGACTTTGTGCATGATCCTTCGCACCTCTAAGACTTGGATCGGGGATTCGATCTCATCTTGTATTTCATTCTCAGAAAGATTTGTGTCTATATTTTAATGATCCCCTCTTTGACGACGCACATCCGTGGAACATAAAATTTGATGTTTTTCTCATGCTGCTGAATTGACGCTACTCTGTTGGCACATTTAGCACTGCTGAACTGTATCATGACTCGGTTCTTCCCCTTTGGGGCGATGTTTAAAATGGAATTCTTCATTTCCGGTGATACATCTCTAATTATTTTTCCTATGGCCATTGGATGTAATCTGCCCAATTTGTGCCCTGTGGTTCTCTCGTGTTGTTCAGTATATTCAGCGTAGACGTAGAATGGTCCCACATCGTTTTCCTGGTACTGATAGAGTGGTGCAGCGTTTTCCTCTCTCCTGTTGTTGGCCGCGTTGTGGTCTATGCTTCCTGTTGCGTTTCGGCACTGATTTAAGAGTTTTAGTTTCCTGAATAGGTCTACTGGCGGTTTCTGCCTGTGCCAACCTCCATCTCTTCACTCCAAGAGGGTCTTCTATCTCGCTGATTGCTCGTTTCGCCTGTATAGTTGTCGGATGGATCTTCTTCATCTTCAGTTTGATTAGAATCTATTTGGTTATAATTTAGCTGGTTAGCCTTTTGTGCCTGGAGTATTTTCACTTTGACTACCGGAAAGTGAGATTTTCCTTTGTCTTTGTTCTTACGTTTAAATCCGCCTACACTTTGTGTTCTGCTGGATGCCGATAATTTATAGGGCTGCGTTGCAACTTACTTGGTTATTAGTATCGTCCTCGGAATAGCATAGTTGTCAGTGCCGTGTTTACTGCTTCCGCTGTGTCAGCCATAGATACCGCAGGTTGTATTGGTGTCTGTTTAATGGCTTCTGCCATTACTCCATCACTTTCTTCTGACATCACTGTCTGACCCCTACGGGTCACACACGCGTTGCACTAAGATCTGGTCCACTGGTTTATACAATTCCTTCACTAAAGAGAACACAGAAGAGTATTTCACTGTATTCGCGTCACACTACACTTTACTGTCACTCGTTAATGTTTACGACTGTCTCTATGCTTCGGTACAAGGAAGTTACCTCCTCGAGCGCTCGCGCTAGACTGCCCTGTGCAAGGTAGTTCGGGCACTCTGCAGACAGTTATATATTCTTTCCCGTGGTGGCGGCACGGGAGGCGAGAAGGTGGGGTCAGCTGCTACATAGGAACAGTTTGTTTTCGTTCACTGCAATCAGTTGTCCTAATACGCCAGCGGGTACGGTCTAGCTTCGCTGTGAGCGAGGATGAAATGCACTTCTAAAAATATCTGCGCAGCCCTCAAAGTTTGCTACAAGTGGCAGTAGCGGAAGCAAATCAAAACCGAAAAAAAAAATAGACTTTATGACGACAATTACCTGAAATATGGTAAGAAAGAAGAGAAATAGGCTCCAATTAGAAAAATATTTAGTTATTGAGTAAAAACTACAACCAAGATTCGATAATTTTTTTAAAAAATACCACTCACTGTTGTTTTTTTTTTTTTTTTTTTTTTTTTTTTGTATTGTAAGACCTACAAGCCTTGCTTTTTACATTTACCTGGCTTGTGACCGTAACCCTCGAGCAAGACTTGGCGACCCTCTGGGGTCGCGACCCACAGATTGAAAAACACTGTTTAGAGTTCAAAGTGATCTTTATGTTATTTTTACATGGTGAAATTAATGTCATCTTAAATTGAAACAAACGCAGGGTTATGGGCACAGCGAATAACAAACATAACTGCATAAATGAACACGCGTAAAAAGTAAGCAGTGCCATTCTTGGATTGTAGAATTCTTTAAGTACCTTGGTGTAACAGTTCAAAGCATCATGAAATATGTTCAGCACAAAAAAATCTGTTGTTGGAAAAGCTAACTCTAGACTATGATTCGTTGGCCAATTCTTTTTTAAATTGTGATGCATCTGTAAAGGAAACACCGATGGTGGTGGTGTAACGGATAGCGTTCTGGCCTCACATTCGGGAGGACGGCGGTTTCGAATACCCGGGCAGGCATCCAGATTTGGGTTTTCCGTGGTTTCACAAATCATTCCAGGCAAATGCCGGGATGCTTCCTTCAAAAGGCCAAGGCCAAATTCCTTTCCATTCCTTGCCCCCATCCTTTCCCGTCTTTAAAGACCTCGCTGTTAAGAGACGTTAAGCAGTTAAAAAAATGTGAAGTAAACGAGGTAGAAACCCCTTGAGTGTCCTATCTGGAGTTCTGTTGTGGCGTATGGGATCTATACCACAAGTAATTGGTTAATAGTATCGAAAGTGTGTAGAGAAGAGCCACTCGATTTGCGGCCCCCTGCTACTAACCTTACGAAAGAGTTACAGAATTGATACAGAAATTTAGGTGAGTTTCTCTGGCAGACAGACGATAAAGTTTACACACAAATTTATTGAGTAACATGCAAACAATTTATATTATTTGCTAATGCCGTGAAATATTTCTCTCACTAATTTATTTGGGTCACAGTGATAGGATATATAACGAACTAATACCTATATGGATTCTATCTTTCTTCGAGATGTTTTTTTAGTTATTGGTATACACAGCTTTAAGGCAAACGATCTTCTGCCACATACTGTTATCGGTGAATTGCAGAGTGTAGATGTAGTTTAGTATTTCAAAAATCGCAGGAGTTCTACTATCGTCATAGTTGCCCGAAACGTGAAATAGTATTTCAGTATTATGTATAGGTCCACGTGCAGATCCAAATGTTTTATTAACCCATATGACATGAACCCAGGAACATCAGCTATCATGTACCCTCTGCGTACGTACACAGAGCTTTCTGTTAATGAAACACGCCAGTTTGCTGCCTGGAAAAATGCGTGTTTTCATGATAAACAAGTTCATAAAATCCCATTCATCGTTGATTGTGGATACGTGTATTTAATGAGGCTGAGATTTTGCGACGACCCTCGTTAGACTTGTGGGGCTTCTCTAGTGTTGCCCTCGCTAGTAGTTAGTTTCAGTGAATATGCAGTGCAGAGGACGTTTGCATGCCGAAATATATTATGCAAATCAACTGAATACGCATTAAAAAGCAATGAAGTTTAGATAGAACTTTGTGAAACTCTGTCACTTGTTCTCCTGGGATTGATGATACCGACACCTGCTCAGATATAAGTTCTGAGTAAGACTGCTGAGGCTTCGCGCTCAGCGGCAACCCCTCCAAATCCCAACAAATCGCATCCTGGAAAAAAAACAGGGATAAGCCCATGGAGGAATAAGATTAAGAAGTAGTGTAAGACTGCATGATTTTTTTTTCTTTAGTGGATTGGATACAACCTTCGTACGTCTATAAAAACGTTGAACATGTTATAAAACCACTACTTACTTACTGTTCTGTATTCATTTGCGAAGATTTACAGGTAATTTTTCAGGTTGTCAGGTGATTTTAATTTTCACCAAAGAATCAACTAACTTCTTGTAATTTTCAATGACTGGTAGCTCCTTGAATGACAACATGTCGATTAACTTTTTACTCTAGTTTTATTCCGCCGAAACACTCAGAAAAACAAATGTGAACAAAGCATCAGACTTACGCCAAAAATTTAAAGCACATTAATAAATAACCGATGACATATTCCGTCTAGCTTTATATTTTCTTATAGCTTTACGCCTCGTCAATGTCGAGGTCATTAGAGACGAGAAAGGCCATGGTCTTCTGAAGATACTTTGTCCCGGCATTCACCTGGAATGATTTGGGGAAACCATGGAAAATCCAAAAGTTTCAAATTCACATTTAATCAATGTTTATCTCTCTCCGATACCTAGATAATCAATTTAAAGGACTGAAACGAGTAAGAACATTATGTTAATGCTGAAAAATGTTATTTGCACTGGATAATGTGGAAAAGTTCCCGGTTTATGCTTTAGTGGGTAGTGAAAAATTTGATTCCAGCCGTCACTGTAATCTATGTTTGAGCGTCTTGTCCAACATTAGAGCTACGGAGTGCGAACATTTTCGGTAGAAATCAATTAACGGTACTCAAATTGTGGCAATATAATAACACCTTCACCTGCTTTCATAGATTTTTGCGTTGACCTCTCCAGCCAAATCTGATTTTAGGAATCAATTAAAATAATTTTTTCATTTTACGACAAATTATCAACACTATTTTCCATGGTGGATACAGGAAATTTTTCGAAACAGAAATTTTGTTTAGTTCCTCGGCTCTGAAGGCCATAAAGTAAAGATATTTACTTAAAAAAATGATTTTCGGCCATTTCAGCCATACAGCCAGCTACAACTGTGTTTTCTTGTTGCTCTTGGTGTATATGTACTTTATCCTCGTCATTATCGTTTTACTTCTCAGTTTGGACAACACAGGATGGACACAACACTTAATTAAAACCACCCATGCCCTCGGTCAGATTCGAACCGATGATCCTTGCAACGTGAGGCCAGTTCGCTATCTCCTGCGCTACAAGGGCCAGCAAAGATGTTTATTGTTGATTCACATCTCCTTCTCTTTTTTATTACAGTGACATAGCACTCATTGATGGCCTAGAAACACCAAGGATTCATCCAGACGTTCAACCACTTTCGTGGCTAACTCAAAGGGCATACCGTAAGTGTGACCATTTAAACTGCCTGAGTTAGTTGTCTGGCCACGCATTCGGGAGGACGCGTGTTCGAATCCCAGACAGGTATCCAGATTTGGGTTTTCCATGGTTTATCCAAATTAATCCAGGCAAATGCCGGGATGCTTCCTTCAAAAGACCATGACCGAATTTCATCCTAGTCCTTGTCCCCAGTCCTTTCCTTCCTATAATGACATCGGCGCAAAAATCAAGAAAGAGGTGGAAACACTTAGTCCCATGACTCCTCCATATTTTCATCACTCAGCGCTTAACGCGCAAAGACGTCGTCTTGCTTGAAGGCTATGTTATCTACAGTGTGCCAGTCGGTGCTTTGTCGGAAAAGCAGTTGATGTACGTGGAGATATCCACAAAAACAATTATTTTTTAAAGGTTTTTTTTTTTTACAAAACAACCTTATCCCCTTCAAAATACTCTCAATTACAACTAATACATTTGTCCCACCGGTGCTTCCATTGTTCGAAACGTACGTGGGGCAGCGAAACCGTGCCATTTTTAGCCTAAAACTGCCTAACAGTAACAACTGTGTGTGCAGGTGCATTGTCGTGGTCGAAGAACCGGTCACCTGTCTGCCACAAATCGTGTCTTCTTTGACGAACACAGTTGCGTATTCTTCTTAACACTTTCAAATAAAAGGTTTGACTGACGTTTTCATGTGGGGGGAACAAACTTTGAATGAACTCTGCCCTTCGAATAAAAAAAACCATTGAGCATTGTTTTGATGTTAGATTGTTTTTGGGTGGTAACCATAGCACCATGACTCATCACCTTTGACATAAAATCTGGATCAATTTCAAGCTGTTGTTTCAAAGAACGTCATGTATCAACGCGACGATCTGTTTTATTGTCAAGCAGAGCCCGATGAATATACTTGGCAGCAACCCTTTTCATTCCCAAATCTTCAGTTAAAATTCGCTGAACCGAGCTCCAAGATAACCCACTAATCTCTGGCAGTGTATCAGTTCTCTGTCAACGGTCTGAGACCACAAGCTATCGAATTTTTTCAACATTTTCGTCGATTCGGGCAGTTGATGGACGTCCAGAACGAGGTTTGTCATCAATCGACATGTCACCATTTTTAAACCGAGCAAACCACTCGTACACTTGAGTTTTTCCCATAACGTCATCTTTGGAAGCTGTTTGCAGCATTAAAACAGTTTCAGCAGCATTTGTACTGAGCAGAAAACAAAATTTCACAGCTACACGTTGTTCACTAAAGCTTGCCATGATAAAAAACGAAACAGTAACAAAACAGCTCTAGCAAAAACAATCACATCAGATTAAGAGAACAAGCCAGGTGGACAACAAAGGCGGCACTGAACTGCCATGAGTTGCGCTATAAACCCCTAGCGGCAGAAACGCGTACTACACAAGCTCCGCCCACGGCAATGATATGCGGGTTATTTTTGGGTGCCCCTCGTGTCTTTTACTTGCGGAAGATTACTATCTCGTTTCCGCTGGTTCTTGTTCTCCAGGGTAGCGCCCCTTTTATTATTTCTCAGACATATCTCTCACCGCTACTTGGAATTCCGTTAACGGCCTCTTGGCTGGTATCATCAGAAATCTCTTTGAAGTTGGTTTCACGTTACTGAATGGCAGGACGCCGCTTTGATATGAGCCACTGTGATAGCCTTCACGTCTACTGTGATGGAAATCTTAAATGCTTCATTTTACGTGTTAGCAGCATGTCTTAAGGCCAACTGCGTAAGCCTTTCACGTATACACTAAATACAGGGCCAAATATACCGGATTTGTGTTGGATCATCAAGGACAAACTCTTCCTTACAGCATTATGCCCGTACACAGGTATCTTGAACAGTTTGCTGCAGCTTCATGTCTACCACTCACGTACATAAGTAAACTGGTGTCAATCCGCCCCTATCGTAGCAGCCTAGCCTAACACGGTAAAGGTCACCTATAGTTTAACGTGGAATCCCATCTTCGGAAGCGTACTAAACATCACACAACAAGTTGTTCCAGAGATGAAGGTCCGCTTAAAGGCCTGTGAAAAATCTCAGCCGAGACAGGGATTCGAACCGGGATCCTTACGATCTCCAGTTAGACGCTTTAGCTAATGACGCATCCACTAATAGAATGACACTTTTTAAGTATCTTGGATGAGATTCATTTGCAAGAGATATCGGAGGATGACAAGTGACGGTATCGTGATCGTAAAGAGACAGACGAAGACAAACGACTCACATTAATTTCGATTTTATGGCAGCCTAGTCTTTGGTACGATTACTAAATAATCTCCTCCAACATCACGATAAGCTAGAACGAATGTAAACATTTTATTTTATTTTTTCTGTTTACGTGCTTTTGAGTCCCACTACTCTCCATTATTATCCTGCGCTTTAAAGCGCTGCTATATTGGAGTTAGAGAGATAAACCGAGCCAAAGTTGAAACCTCTGGCTTGACGTACAGATCGTCTTGTTTTTTTTTTTTTTTAACTGCTTTACGTCTCTTTTTAACATCAAGGTCTTTAGAGACGGGAAAGGATGGGGGGCAAGGATGGGGGGCAAGGATGGGGGCAAGGAATGGGAAGGAATTTGGCCATGGCCTTTTGAAGGAAGCATCCCGGCATTTGCCTGGAGTGATTTGGGGAAACCATGGAAAACCCAAATCTGGATGCCCGGACGGGGATTCGAACCGCCGTCCTCCCGAATGCGAGGCGAGAACGCTAACCGTTACACCGCCCCGCTCGGTATCGTCTTGTTTACAGTTTTCTGTAAACACAAAAGTGTACACTTGAAATCCAATCTAAACGCAGTTTAGACAGTTTACAGTCAAATAGTGTGATGGTACGCCACCTACTAAATATAAGTTTCTAACAAAAGCTGGGCTAAATAAAATTATTTATCACCTAAGAAAAACTGAACAACACTTATATTTTCTCACTAGCTCTGCGTGCAGTATAGAGACGGCTGAAGCGGTTGTCTGTATCTATGACTCCAGGCAGCCGGACTGCAATTCTGGGACTCCTAACCTAAAAGACTGCTATAACTTTAGAATATTTGGTACATCGTATATTATTATTTTTTTACTTATGGCTTTACGTCTCGTTGACGTCGAGATAATTAGAGGTGGGATGGGGCTGGGAACAAGGAACGGGAAGGAATTCGGACATGGCCTTTTGAAGGAAGCAACTCGGCATTCGCCTGGAGTTATTTGGGGAAACCATGGAATACCCAAATCTGGATGCTCGGAAGGGGATTCAAACCCGCGTCCTCCCGAATGCGAGGCCAGAACGTGAACCACTCACCCACCACGGTCGGTGTATTGAATTTTGAGATCACGATAAATTCCCAGAGACTGTTTTAAAAAATGAGAGATCTAAAATTCTACTGAACTTAGGTAATATCTCTTATTTACGAAAACAGTGCATAAAGAGATTAGAATCTATATCGTATTGCACCTGATCAGGAAATACTGTGGTAGGACATTCACAAAAATGCGTATTATTAAAATTCGTGCTGCTGGAATCGAAGTAAACAATTACAAGTTGGTGCACTCAAAAATGTTTAATATGCTGAGTACAGGCTTTCGAGGTGCAATGGAAATGCGTCGAAGCCTAACGGGCTGTCAACTACAAGACACCAAGGAAGACCTCACCTAAAGGAGGTTAGTTAGTGTAATAGGTGAATCTAAACCATGCAAGCTTTGGACAAATGTGTTTTGTGTTATTCTGTTTGTGATTTGTCAGCTATTTATTAACGGTAAAACGGCAGAAAAATATTATAAGGAATTCAGCAGGGGGCGTCGATTCTATTCAGGGTTTGCTATACTGCACTGTGTCTAGTATAGAGGTGTTTAAACCTCCTCAGTCAAACTGCATTGTATGTTGTAGCAATATGGCTCGTCGACTGTTGGGTGTCGGTTGTCATCTTATTACGCTTGGGGCTCGAACAGAAGTAACAATGGTGGGAACTTAATTATTTCGGAATTTTTTTAAACAAAAATTACAGTTGTGATTTTGTAAACAACATGCTACCCCATGGAAACTTACATTATTATTACCTGTCACAAGTGAACTTATCTGTCTCTTTTTACGGTTGATTTCTATGAATTTCCTGACAATATGCAACACTTTGAGACCTTGCTCTGGAAGCTCAGTTGCTTTGGATACGCGGCCATGAACCATCTCAGCAACATAATTTTTCCCCTTGTTTACTACTTACAGGGTAGAACAAAAGCAATAGAACAGACGTGTACGAGAGTGATAAAACGATGGACCCGTAGAAAAAAAGAGCTTAGTATGCAAGTTCATGTGTTGGAAGGCTTAGGTTCTAGTTCGACCAAGGTTCGGGGTGCATTTGATATAGTTTTTTGTTAGTCTTTCGTTGTCTATTTCTTTTATAGTAATGAACAATTGAGATAATTAATACAGACATTGAAACACTTGAGTTAGCTGTGTGGCTTAGTCAGCAAAATGACATAAGATCTCTATCCTTAGGGTGCCTTAGGGTGACATTTCTGCGTCATTTAATACACACACAGCATAACATACAACCCTTGTCAAGGTATTTGCTTCTTATTTATTAGGCAGCTGATATCTGATTTGGTAAGACTATAAATTGAATGATTAATTCCGTTTACAATTTCTTCCAGTGGACGTACTGTTTGTGAGTGTTTTTGTTAATGCTCATTCATTATGTACAGAAATTTTGTAGTAGATATATGATGGCACAGCTAACCGGTGTTGTCACTGTTTGAGCCAGCATACGGGACATTATCGAGCAGTAGCTGTTCTGCACATCACCATCTTCTCACTGAATGAGGCCGCTTGCTGCAACAGTAAGTGCATTAGCGATTCGCAACGGATATTACATGAAAGTGGGACATACTGCCAGACAATGACCACTCACAAATCGGTATTTCCTGGCAATTATAGATGCTATACTCCATTGTGGGAGCGAGCTAGTTTTGTTTTGCTGCAACTGTATATTCTTAAGTTTCGGCCAACGTTAATGTAGTCCCAATATAAACAATGGGTTTATTGACTGCAGTGAATGAGCTTGCAAAGGTTATTGCCGTCTATGACTGTCTTTCTGGGTAACTATAGGTTTCCACAAGAACATCCCCCACGTAATAAATTTTGAAAGTTTTGGAATTTTCTTGAATAAAATAAAGGTTTTGTATTCAACTTTTTTATTTACTATATGTTTCATTAATGACATACTAAATTTTGAATAGTTTTTGTTTTAAAATAACATTTTTTATTTCGATTTTTTTTTATATATGTTGCACGTATCGTTCAAATCTAAGTGATTTAGTAAATTGTTTATTTTAGATTTTTTTATCTAATTTATTTTTCAAGTTAACTGTATACGTATTTATATTTTTGGAGTCACTGCACTTGGTAGAATTTTTAAAATTTCAATTTTTTTTATTGAGCCGCCACATATACGGTAGTTCTGAACTCTATCATCGAGACAGTTTATTTGATGTTTGTTGAATTAAATTCGAATCAATTCATTTTACTTAAAACATTTTGAATTTGCAATAAGTTTTAATTTTGAAATTAACTATATACATGTGTATACATTTGCAAATGCAACGTTAGGGACTTTTTATTCTATATCAAACTGGCACCGCATCTCCACACCACGTTCATACTTTGTATTATTGATTTACTTGCTAGTTTGACTGCTCGTGTTAAAACGACACTGTTCTGGAATCGATCAGAGTACAAAAGCAATTTTGTGGCTGGTTTGCCTTATTAACTTGAATTTGCTTGTAGGTAGAGTTTCACCTTACCATTTGGCGGCTTTAAGAAAGGCAGTAAGTGATTATATCAACAATTCTGAAAAGTTCAAGCTAACTAAGAGGAAAGGAGTCATCCCATACGAATACAAGAGTGCTACACCAATATCTGCACCGATATCACAGAAGTGAAAACTCTAGAGGTCTCAAAATGCTCACACTACCAGCCCTCAGGTATCTTTTAAAGCCAAGTTGTCAAATCCCCTTTACGACTAACTTTTCGGGTATCACAGAGCGTCAAAGTGTCCAGAAAACTCGACGCCACGTATCTGGTGCCAGTTAAGAGGTCCAATTCTAGACGGTCGAAGTGCTTCGAGCTTGAATTAAGCTTTCACGCACTCCCTGACAGGCTTACTTTGCCACCCCCGTCTGAAAAAGACTTTTTTTTCCCCAGAGAGCCGCAAAGTTGGTCGACGCGTCCAACACTTACTAACGTTTTAAAGGCTTTTTTTTTCCTAGGTCGTACATTCCTAAAATGGATCGCTGTTCTACAAATACGATTCCCCGTCAAATGCTACTAATAACCATCATCACATCAATCCGTGGTAATTTTCTTCGATTTCTGATGAAATATCTTCTTATTCAATGTGATTACTGTCAATGTGCATACTCTTCAGAACATTTTTAACGTATCAAAAGTGCGAAATGAACAGCGGACAGCTTTAAATATAAAACATAAGTGACATATTGTGGTGTGACAGCGTCACCCACAATGAATATAATCAAATCATTATTAATTATATTCATATTTCTTTTTTTTCTTTTCTTTCTCTTTTTATTATATTCAAGTTGATTAATTATTTAATCTTGGAACGTGTAAATAAATTATAAATAATGAGGGTTGTCTGGATAGGTTAAATGTATGTTTAAACCAGGGCGGCCAAAGATATAGTTTATTATAAATTAATTTTTCTGTAAACGCATGGCTCAGAACGCTTAAATATTGAAGGCTAGAGACTGCCATTTCGACCGTTGAGGGTGGAACAATGGAGCAGGCGAGGCGACAAGGTGACGCCGGGCCAGCCCGGCTTGAGTCCCGTTGGAATTCGGTCAACGAACTACCCCACCTTGCCGCTATCCCGAAGGCCAAGTAGGAAACGCGCGAAGGAGTCAGCGAATGCGACGCGTGATATTAAACACGTGACGACGGAAATGTGTAGCTAGCCAATCCTGAACATTTATTGGGGGCTACAATACTAATTCCGTGGAGTTCTTTTTACATGTGGAGTGCACCTAGCCGAGGAAGAGGAAGGAGCCATTTTGAGAGAACACTTCTGTCCAAGACGAGCTGATGAGCAGACGTGACTTGGGTCCAAGACGAGCTGGTGAACAGACGTGCTAGCCGGCACGCTTTCTGATGATCATTGTGGTTGATCATATCTTGCTTTGGGAAAGCGAGATGTTGAGTGGCGTGCTTGCCATTATTCGGAAGTTATGCTAATAACGCGGTCGTAGCCGCTTATTTAGCTTCCATTGCTGCAGTGGCATTGTGTTTGTCGCTCACCATCACGGCGATGATACTATGGTAATGTACCAGAAACGACGGTCACTATCCAGTGGATTTTTAACAGACTTATGTGCCCTTAAGCGACGCCTGGGTTAAGACTCTGCTCCCGCCACTTAAATTCTGAGCTAGCTGGATTTATATTTCAATTCAATTTTTTTAAGCATCTTGCTGTTTGTTATTTCAATTTTGATGCTTTTCATTCACTTTATACGGCGCCCCCTGGGATTTTTCCTTTGTACAGTAAAATGTTAGCTTCAATTTGATGGCCTGTGTTGCCATGTGATTTCAATGTTAACTTTGCTGTTTTTATTACTTGTTTGAGATATTTCATTCAGTTTTGTTTGCTTACTCCGGCGAATTGTAAACGTCGGGTATTGCTTGTTTTTGCTGATCTAATTGTGTTTAACGTAACGTTAATTACTACCCGACCTTGTAAGGCCATAAGACTCAATAAATGAGGTTTTATTTTGTGTCTGAAATTCATGGTTCTAGTTAGTAACCTATTAGATCCCCTTATAGCATCATTATATTAAATGTATTTTTCATTTTTCAGGATTTAATTATAAATCCCCCCTCCCTTTTTATGCAACTGATATTCACATCTGGAGCACCCAAGATTGTGTTTTATTACAATTGGCACCCAACGTTTCGGGCTTTTGCAAGTCGAAATTATTTTGAGGATTTCACAAGTCTAAAAAAATCCATGGATGTGACCTGTGTTGATTTATTTTATTATTTTAGAGTAAGTTTTATGTTGAAATTTGTTTGTTTTGTTTGCCATGCTTGATTTAAATCTAAATGTGTGATTTGTTTCAATCAGTTGTTCAAGTATATGTTTTTGTTCACTTGCATCAAGCATGGTTAGTTTAAAATTAAAGATAGAGTCAGTGCTTTTGAAATTTTAATGCATGGTAAAAGTTAAGATTTTTCTTTATGCTGATTTTGCTCATGTGTTGAGGTATTTGTGTCGCATGAAACATCGTTGTTTTTCCTTGTTGTTTAATTTTGGATGGGTTTTATTTCATGTTGAAGGGATTTATGCGCGAAATTTGTTTAATGCTGTACTTTTCGAGTTAAATCTTGCCGGTTTTATTTTGTTCGTTGTCGATTGTTCAAATTGTTCGGAGTTGAAATTTTGTATCTTACGATCAAATCTATGAAGTTGAGGTCACGCACCATTAATAGGGCGGATCAATTTATTGTTCATAACATTTCCGAGCAAACTAACGCGATGGATCAAGCACCGGAAGTACACGAAATGCCGTTGGCGGATGAAGAGTGCAATGATACTCCTAGTACGCGTAGCATCCATTCAAATGCATCATTAGATGGGGAACAGTTAGGGATTTTTCCAACCCCAGACAATGAAACCGTTCAAAATTCACCCTTGCGGGCAGATATTGGAACACATGGTGCGTCGCAAAGTACGGTAGAATTGCCACCGGCGACCGCACAATTTCAAGACCCGAACCTAATCTTTAACATGCTGGCGGAATTAAGTAGACAAATGGCTTCGCAAAATCAGAAATTAGATGCACAAAGTCAAAATTCTGTCTCATTGAGGGAGGAGATAACTAAACAAATAGCTTCACAACAGGAGGACATAAATCAGCGTTTGGATGCACAAAATCAAAAATTTGAGTCGCAAAATGCTTTATTGAAGGGCATGGACGGAAAATTGTCCGTTTTTCGCGAGGAAATGACCCGTGAAATGAATGCATTCAAATCGGAGATGCGAGCGAATGTTTCAGTGTTGGAGAGACGCACAGATACGATTCAGGCAACATGCACTGCATTGCAGGAATCAAGCGCGGAAATCTCGAAGCGTTTGGACGCGACCGAAAAATCTGTCGGGCACGTGCGGCAAGAAAGCCACCAAAGTCTCGGTCAGATTTCGGAATTTGTCCACGAGATTAAAGACAATACTGAACGAAGCTTGCAGGCCGTAAATGCAAAGGTGTCGGAGGTCACAAGTTCGGTTGAACGAGTACAAACGGCACAACAGGATTTGCAAGCGTCACAGCAAACACTTGCGCAGAACACTAATTCAAAACTGGCGCAGTTGGAATCCAAAATGAAGGAAGTGAGTAGTACCAACGCTAGCGGGAGTATTGTTCACGCGAATTGCGCACAGTACGCTGCAGCTAATATCGAGCTTAAGTTGCCACGTTTTGGGTCTCGCAAAGACATAAATCCTAGGATTTATCTTACCGAAATGGAGCGGTATTTTGAAATCAAAGGAGTGCCTGATTCCATGAAGCTTGTGTTAGTCGAGGAATCATTTTCAGAAACAGACAGACTCTGGCTGAAAATTGCATCCGAAACTAACTTATCTTACGCCGAATTCAGAGTCCTGTTTCTTGAGACCTTCTGGTCGAAAAAGATCCAGAACCAGGCGAGGATTAAGCTGTACCAAGGAAGGTACATTCCCAAGTGGCATTATTCGATGGAAAGCTACGTGAAAACTTTGCTGGTACAGTGTAGGCAATTCGACGACAAAATGACGGACGGAGAGTTCATAGAGATGGTGATCGCGCACTTTGGTCCACAAGTGCAGTCACTCATTAACCCCGTGGTCATTCGTACGATACCAGAGTTGCTAGAAACCGTCGGTAACCTTGACAGAATCGGGAAAATGGCCGATAATCTGGCGAGACAAGACGCGGAACGAAACCATGGCGAAGCTCAAAGCGAGTCTAAGCGACCGCATGGCGGCAATAAAGCTTCCTATGCTGATGGACAGAATGGGAAATCTTCCAATCAAAATTCCGGCAATCGTAATGGAGGGAAGAAATGGGAGAACGGAAATGCACAGTGGAAGGATGATAAAAATCATCAGCGGTCGGGAAACAACCGATCCGCGTATCCACAAGAATTTCCAGTGAACGCGATCTCAATTGAAAACGCGGAACCGGAAATGTGTGCAAAGGCGACGGAGGAAAATGTGGGCGGCGTTAGCAACGTGTCTAATTCCCCGCCGTCACAATGAGATTTTTCGGGGGACGCTGCAAACTCCGACAGCATTTGCCTCGGCAGTTTGGAATATTGGCGCGGCGAAGGACCGGAAAATATCGATGAAGAAGAAGATATGGTATCCGGCGACAGCCTCATGGCGCGCGCGAAGTGTCCCCGTATAGATATTATTGCATATGGCATACGGGCGAATATTTTAATTGACTCGGGATCGTCTGTCTCCGTAATGTCTAAGAAATTTCTGCTACGCTTGAAAGATAAGAATCCGCGGCTGAAAGAAATTCCCACAACGCAAGTTACGGTGGTTCCTGCAATAGGAAAGAGAGAGAAGATCGTTAGCACGCAAGCGCTAATCCCCGTGAAAGTCGCGAATAGCGAGTTAATGTTGCCACTACTTATAGTACCCGGTTTGACGCAAGATGTGATCGTTGGATGCGACCTCTTAGCAAAACGTAAAGTCATTCTGGATTGGGGAAATAAGACGGTGACAAATTTGGTTCCGGAGGTGTTGCATTGGAAACGTGAGGCCTGTGAGCAGAGCCTTGGAATAAATAGTTCCAAACCAATGCAAGACACCGCGGGACGCGAAGGCAATTTGAATAACGGAGGAAGAGCTATATGCGCATCAGCTGACGAGCAAAATCTCATACCACAGAACCCAACCGACAAAATGCGGGAAAAAGGAAAACTTGACGCCAGCATGGAAGCCAAAGCTATGCCGATACTGACGAGAAACTTGACGACAGCACCACAGTCAAAGCAAAAGCTATGCCGATGCTAATGAGAAACTCACGATCATTTCGTACGGGATGAGACTGCGTCTGATTCGTATCAATGTAGAATTTAAGGATCAACCCGAGAAGAATCCCGAGGATGACATTAAGAAAGCACATGAATTCTTGGTAGAGAAAGCTACGAAGCGGCAACGCAAGCACGACGGATTGCGGACGCAAACGTTTAGCGTCGGGCAGCAGGTGCTACTTAGGACTATGACCCCGTCTGACGCACAGCGAAAATTAATTTCCAAATTCTTTCTGCTGTATTCGGGACCGTTCTCAGTAGCGAGGATTATCTCCCCAAACTGCTACATGCTGACCGACGGCAGAACGGAGCTCGGCCCGCATAATGCCCGGAATTTGCGCCCGTTTCACACAGCATAGTCTACAAGTTCCTAGACGGATGTTTGTAAATATAGCTTAAGGATCAATGTACATTTAGTTAGGTAATAACGTAGAGCATATCTTTAGAAAGTGAGAGTGTCAGTCTTAAGACACGTAATTGCCTAACAAGCGTAGCGCTAGCGCAGCGAGAACAGGTAAAGGACGCTCAGCTGTTTGGAGTAGCGGCTGTGCCGACCGCCAGTTTTCCTGGAAGGATCGTAGTCAGGTTAAACGAAAACAGGTAGCCTGAGCCGAAGCCTAACGGGACAGCGCTTACTGACAACAACAGAGCGGGCAAAGTGGAAACAGCTGATCGCTTGGTTTCACCGCTATAATGTCTTTGCTACGAGTGTAGTTTGGAAAGCATAATATAGTTCATTTTGCGAGAACCGTCTTTCTTTTGTATTGTATGGATAAAATATGTAAATTCGCGGAAGGATTAAATTATGTAAATTCGCGGAAGATTTTTTCTTTTCCATTTGATTTTCATGTTATGTGGTTTCGGCATACTTGTGTCGGCCTTGATAATGGATATTCGGTGCATTCTTTATTCTTGTTGTTGGTGTATCTAACTTCAACACATGTGCTAGATTTGCATAGCCCGTTGTAAATAATTCATTGAGTTGTCTAGTTTTAATGTTAATATCTTGTGCTTACATCATTTTTTGTTTATTGATTGAACAGATCTATTTTGTCGTTCATTTACATCTATGTACCTGTCAATGTTTTATGATGTTTTACTTTGCATATTAGGATAAGACATTTCATTATTTATGTTAACCAGAGTCACGTGTCGTATTTACATATTTAAAGAGGTCACATGTATGCGATAGTTTGAGTGAGCTGGAACCATGAAACTATAATGTAGGCAATGACTTTGATGCAACTGTAGGGTTACAATAGTTCAAATAAAATTATTGGCATAATTTTATTTTGATTGGGTGGCAGGTATATTGTGGTGTGACAGCGTCACCCACAATGAATATAATCAAATCATTATTAATTATATTCATATTTCTTTTTTTTTCTTTCCTTTTTATTATATTCAAGTTGATTAATTATTTAATCTTGGAACGTGTAAATAAATTATAAATAATGAGGGTTGTCTGGATAGGTTAAATGTATGTTTAAACCAGGGCGGCCAAAGATATAGTTTATTATAAATTAATTTTTCTGTAAACGCATGGCTCAGAACGCTTAAATATTGAAGGCTAGAGACTGCCATTTCGACCGTTGAGGGTGGAACAATGGAGCAGGCGAGGCGACAAGGTGACGCCGGGCCAGCCCGGCTTGAGTCCCGTTGGAATTCGGTCAACGAACTACCCCACCTTGCCGCTATCCCGAAGGCCAAGTAGGAAACGCGCGAAGGAGTCAGCGAATGCGACGCGTGATATTAAACACGTGACGACGGAAATGTGTAGCTAGCCAATCCTGAACATTTATTGGGGGCTACAATACTAATTCCGTGGAGTTCTTTTTACATGTGGAGTGCACCTAGCCGAGGAAGAGGAAGGAGCCATTTTTGAGAGAACACTTCTGTCCAAGACGAGCTGATGAGCAGACGTGACTTGGGTCCAAGACGAGCTGGTGAACAGACGTGCTAGCCGGCACGCTTTCTGATGATCATTGTGGTTGATCATATCTTGCTTTGGGAAAGCGAGATGTTGAGTGGCGTGCTTGCCATTATTCGGAAGTTATGCTAATAACGCGGTCGTAGCCGCTTATTTAGCTTCCATTGCTGCAGTGGCATTGTGTTTGTCGCTCACCATCACGGCGATGATACTATGGTAATGTACCAGAAACGACGGTCACTATCCAGTGGATTTTTAACAGACTTATGTGCCCTTAAGCGACGCCTGGGTTAAGACTCTGCTCCCGCCACTTAAATTCTGAGCTAGCTGGATTTATATTTCAATTCAATTTTTTTAAGCATCTTGCTGTTTGTTATTTCAATTTTGATGCTTTTCATTCACTTTATACGGCGCCCCCTGGGATTTTCCTTTGTACAGTAAAATGTTAGCTTCAATTTGATGGCCTGTGTTGCCATGTGATTTCAATGTTAACTTTGCTGTTTTTATTACTTGTTTGAGATATTTCATTCAGTTTTGTTTGCTTACTCCGGCGAATTGTAAACGTCGGGTATTGCTTGTTTTTGCTGATCTAATTGTGTTTAACGTAACGTTAATTACTACCCGACCTTGTAAGGCCATAAGACTCAATAAATGAGGTTTTATTTTGTGTCTGAAATTCATGGTTCTAGTTAGTAACCTATTAGATCCCCTTATAGCATCATTATATTATAAATGTTTTTCATTTTTCAGGATTTAATTTTAAATCCCCCCTCCCTTTTTATGCAACTGATATTCACATCTGGAGCACCCAAGATTGTGTTTTATTACAATATTTGTAATATATATATATATATATATATATATGTGTGTGTGGGGGGGGGGGTAAAAAATATATGTATAGCTTATATATTACATATGTAATGAATACGATGTGAATAACACGAAAAACCAATGTCCACGGCAATTCTGTTGTTTAATTTATTACAGAAAGAAAGAGTTCATCCACAAAGCAACATACAGGGTGATTCAGGAGGAATGTTAAATATTGAAGGAGGTAATAGTATGAACAATATCGATTAAAAGAAGTTCATATAAACATGTGCTCGATTTACGTTCATTTTGGGGAAACAGGTTCTCGTATGTTTTGCACAAATTAAACTTCACAAATGATCAAGAGCACACAAATAAGTTATTGAAGTATTTTATTCATGCAAAAACACACGCATATTTTACAAAAGTTTAAATTAAATTTTCTAAAATCCCACCATCAACTTCAATTCACCTTGCAGCTCTCTTCACAACAGTACGTGTAGCTCTTCTGAGTACGTCTTGGAGTACTTGTAAGAGGGTAGCAGTGTTTACTATACGAGAGAGTAATTCGTCTCTTGTGTTTACTTTTTCTTTTTGAACTTCGTTCTTCAACCATCCCCACACACAAAATTCTAATTGGGTAAGGTCCGGCGACCTTGATGGCCAATGAGCCTGACTGGCGCAGCCGATCCATCGGTCAGGCAATGCTAGGTGTAGATAATTGGTTACGTGTGTTTTTCCATGAATTAAGCACTTCGATAAGTTAGTTGTGTGCTCCTGATAGTTTTCTGAAGTTTATTTTATGCATAACTTTCCAGTACCAGTATCTCCAATACTTCTGGAAATCGGAAACCTGGTTACATGAACTTTTTTTACTCAATATTGTTCATAGTACCACCTCCTTCAACATTTACCAATTCTCCTGAATCATCCTGTAAGTAAGTGGCTTCACGGGAATCAAATTAGGTTAAAGGCTCTGGTATGTTGTCAAAACTTCACTGTATCGATACTTCAGTATTTCATGTAATGAACACGTGCATTAATAGGCACGCAAGCTCCAGCATGAAAGTATGATTTGGAATCGGAAAGGATACCATCCAAACGACACATAGCGCTTTGAATCAGGCATAAATTCCTGTATATAGCTTCGAAACGAAATTTCTTAACCCCCCCAACGCTGGAAACCCGTATTCCCTCAGATCCATTACAGACATGTTGGTTCGTTCAATGTAATTATTTACATGGTGGCTACAAGTTAACGTGTACGGTATTTACGACAAAAAAAACATTATATTTTCTCACTGCTATCATGCATATTTGCATTCAATATTAGTGTTCCGATGAAGAATCTTAATAAAGAGACTATGCAGGCTGAAAACAGATTTTAATATTTCATCGTAGCTGACACATGTTGGACCCCAATTCCGTCATTGCAATATAAATTAACCCCTATGGTCTTAAACTTTGTTACCATGGTATTCCTTCACTAACGGGGTGTTTGTTATTCACGCTAAAGCTTCCACAAGTTCACACCATCCTGGATTGTGAACGACCTGAAGTTATTGACGGTCGCATGAATATACTTCTTGATTGTGCTTGCCACAATCAAACCTTTTTTTTTTTTTTTTTTTTTTTTTTATGGCATTCGGCTACTGGGCCATACAGCTAGCTCAATGTGATTTGTTGCTATCAAGTATTGACACAAGGACACTTCAACACGGACAAGACAAGACATTCACAGACACAACACTAAACACCCATGCCCTCGGCCGGACTCGAACCCCTACGCTACCGAGGCCGGCAACCGATAAGAGTTGTATCCGCGGTAAGAGATTCCAGCTGCAATCAGATTCTGAAATTTAAAGTCGAGCATTTCTTTTAAAATTAGTAGTTCACATGACGTGCTGTAGGAGACCTTCTTCGACGTGATAAATATGAAATGCCAAAATTATCACGCTGATTTCTGGCAATCGATACAGGTATTGTATCATTACAAATAAGAGCTGAGTCTGCGTGTACAAGCTGTTTGTTACATTTTCACGGCTAATCCGATCTCAGTTAAATTTGAAAAAGAAATACCATGTACTATTTGGAGGGACATACGATACATTTTTTCGAGATATGTAATATATTTTGTCATTAAATTTTTAAAACTTTTGTCATGAAATTTTTGGGTCCAGTCCCGTTTCAAATCCCCGCGGGCCCAGAAATGTTTGTGAGTTGGCTTTGATCATATGAGCCACGCCAGGACGTTTCGTGGTTGGGATTCCATATTAGACTGTAGGAGCAGCCACAATGAAGGTGGAATGCACGGCAAAAGAAACTCTGTAACGCAGATAGCGGAACAGTCCTTCAGAATCTCCCGGTCAACTATGCCACACACGTTTTTTATGTTATATCGGTTCCTCATGATTTATTCCTCTCGCAGACAGTATATGTATGATCTGTTCATAAATTTCATGTACAGACACAAGCAATTTTAGCGCCGACTAACGAAACTGTTGTACAAATAAACGAAAAAATTGTGTCACAAGTGCAAGGCGATTTAATATAATAGAATCCCTATAGATGGATAGTGTTATGGATATTGCACAGGTTACCACATTTCCCAAACAGTTTCTTTACTCCTTACAGTTATCGGGAGTGCCTTATTATAAAATAAAATTAAAATTTGTGGTTCCCATACTATTGATGTGCAACCTCGAAGCACTGCGATTATGCAACGGTTCACGCCAACAAATAACATAATTGGAGTGCAATGTAACAAAAGCTGTGATCTTGACTGAAATGGCAAAAGGTGAGGATGTGTTGATTTCTCCAATACCAACAATTCCGACAGACCTACCATTCAAGTTTAAAGGACGATAGTTTTCTATAAAATTAGCATTTTGATAACAATCAATAAAGCCGAGGGATAGACACTGAAAGTAGCAGATTTACATTTAGAAAAGACGTATTCTTCCCATGGACAGTTACATCACTGTTCCAGATGAATAACGACATAACAGGAAAACTTTTGTGTTCAAGTGCGTACTAAGTGTAAAATCACTGTATACACATATATTTGTCCCCCTGTAAAATTACGTATTTTGCAGTTCTGCCATTGTTCTACCAGGACAGCGATATGTACCTAGCTCACGGATTTCCAACCCAAGGGCTCTATATATTAATGAAGGACAGCAAAACCAGAAACATCGTGTAAGATACGGTATTGACTTAAGATTTCACCAGAAAGTGAAGTCATTTTAAACCACAAACAAAAATCTGCCTGAGGAACTGCGGTAGAAAGCCTCCCACATTTAAACCCCGTCCCTAGTTTGTCGTTATTTTTAAAGGTGTTGCAAATTGGCTGTCTTCATGAGACAGGTTGAATGTTAGAGTGGTATTGTGATGGCTTCACCATCATATTAACCAGGCTCAGTGCTTTTTGGGACACCTTTCACGCAACTTACAGCTTTCTATATCAATTTCTAGCAATGAAATTCCAAGTACACCCGTAAAATGTTACTGGTGATAGCTAGTTGTATACAAATGTATTTATCAACACACTGTAATAATTGTGTAAAATCTAGTAAATTCTGTAAATATTATGCAAAATTTTGAAATACTTGAAAATTAGTGCGGAAATGTCTAAATTGTCTGTCCTTCTATCTGTCTCCCTATCTATCTGCAAGTTGGGATGAACGTAATTCACTCAAAAAACTTACGGTGGGATTTTGACGGGGTATCGTTTATTACTCTGCCCTTGTTCCCTCAGGTAAAATAGGGTACGTTTCATTTGGATGTGATATCGAAAAGGTGAAAAAATTACTGCCAGATTTTTGCTAAACGTGATTCACGCAAACCTACTGGTCGGATTTGGATGGTGTTTCGTTTGAAGTACAGATGGTGCTCCCATAAGTAAAATACGGTATGTTTCACTTTGATGTGACAGAAAAAAATAAGAAATGTAGAATTAATGTTCGTTGAAGGCGAGTCATGCAAAATTCCTGGTTGGATTTAATCAGATTTTTATTAATGTGTAGCTCTAGGCACTGCTGGCAAAATATGGTACGTTTTAATTTCATTCGACATCGTAAAGTGACAAATTTAAGCTACTTGTTCGATTGTTGGTTTTCTATGGGGATTCGATTAATTTACACGTGTCGTGGAAAAAACAAGGAAGGTTTCATATGGATATAATGTCAGAAAACTAAAAAATGCCATATTGGTAGATACAAATTTGGTGATTTTTTTTTTTAGTTTTCTGACATCATTTCTTCGTTGAACGCCATTCACTCAAAATCTACTGGTCAAATTTTGATAGGGGTTTGATTAATGTACAGCCCGTGGTCTCTCTGGTGAAATAGGATATGATTCGTTTTGATCGGACGTTGAAGAAATGAGAAATCCATACCAGTAAAACTGTAACCATAAAAGAAATCCGTTTTTACAGTCTTTATTTAAATTGTGTTGGTGGTAATATTAATGCTCCACAGAGAATACGCAGCTTTTTTTTCTAATTGTATCTAACTGCAAGTTGTGGTGGACAGGGATCACACGAAAGGTATTAATCTACTGGTCGTATTTGTATTGGGTTTCAATTAATTTACTTCACATAGTCACGCAGTTAAAGTAAGGTACATTTCAGTTTGATGTGACGTAGAAAAGGTACGAAATTTTAGAATTACTATCAGTTTTTCATTGAAAGAAACTCATGTAGAAACTACTGATCGGATTTTGATGGGATTTGGATACATGTACATTCTAAGGTCGCGCGGGTAAAATATGGCAGGTTTCATTTTGATTTGACATACAAAGCTGATACATTTAAGGTCATTTTTCTTTAAACCCGATTTTCGCAATAACTACTGTTCTGATTTTGATAGCGGTTCGTTTATTGTACATCCCGAGGTCCATCGTATAATATTGGAAATATTTCATTTTGATATTACATCTTAAACTTGAGATTTTTTTAAAAAGGTTCAAGGAAAAACCTGCTGGTCGGATTTTAATGGGAATTAATTTAATTTACAGCTCGTTCACCATGATGAGATTAAGGTATGTTTTATTCTGATGTGACGTTTAAAAATCTGAGGAATTAAAACAAATGTGTCCACAAATTAATATATATTTAAAGGAAGGCACTTCTCGCATTCGAAATGTTAATTGTAATTTAGGCAAACGACCAGCAACATCTTTTTCGGACGAATGAAGTTACAGATTAGTGACTATAAGGCGATGTGGTTGGCTTATTTCTTGATCATTTTAGTTTAAATGAGTGTTGGCATCCTTAACAGTCCACGCGAAGGAAGTTAATTTAATGTCTTTAGTCTCTCGAACGGTATGATGCAATCCTCAATCTCTTCCTATCTTGTGCTAACCTCTCCATTTCAACATATATACCCTCGTCATGCTTCATACATTCTAATCTTTGTCTTCATTTACACTTCTTACCTTCCACTGATCCCTCCACTAACAAATTAACCAGTCCCGTCCCGCATTTATCATAATATGACCTACCATCCTGTCTCTTCTTTCTGTAAGAATCTTCCATAAACTGCTTTTCCTATACATTGTTTCCAAACTTCCAAACTACGTTCTTTTCGTACTTTATCCGTCCGCTTAGTTTTCTGTATTCTTCTACAGCACCACATATCAAATGCTTCCATTTTCGCTGGTATTCCTAAAATCCATGCTTCGTTACCATAAAGTGCTGTGCTCTACACGAAGAGTTTTGAAAAATTATTTCCTAGGCCTAGATAAATATTTGAAACTAAAAGATTCCTCTTTTTTGTGAAGGCTCTTTTCGCTAGTCTTTTTCTGCTTTTAGCATCATTCCTGCTTCGGCCATCGGTTGAAATTTTACTTCCTAAGTAACACAATACATTTAATCCTCCTACTGCTTCCGATCCTATTATTGTATTTAATCTACTATTATTGCTATCATCTATGCTACATTTCATCATTTTCGTTTTGATTTGACTTATATTAAGCCCATATTCTTTCTTCAGTATTTTGTTCATGCCATTAAAAAAAAACAAAAAAACTCAAGATCCCTCTACTAATAAGACAATGTCATCAGCAAGTTGTAACATGCCGATTTTTTTTGTCCTTGAACACTTATGTGACATGAAAATTTTTCATGTACTTCCTTTATTGGTTCTTCTGCATACACTTTGAATATTAATGGGGATAAACTACAACTGTAGCACACATCTTTTTCAACTGATACATGTTCGTCATGATTCTCTACTTTTATGATAGCCACTTGATTCTTATATGGATTGTATTCTTCTTTATCGATTTTTAGACCTGATTTCATAAATATTTTGAACATCTTGTCCCACCTAACATTATCAAAAACTTTTTTCTGATTCAACAAACGCCAAAACAGTATCTTTATTTTTATTGGTCAGCCCTTCAAGTATTAATCTTAGAAGCAAAATTGTTTCTTTTACAGCCGTTTTTCATAAATCCTAACCTCTAATCTTCTTTATATTATCCTGGTCAATAACTTTGAAGCGTGATATGTGCGATAATCGTCATATTTGTCAGCTTGCAATTTCTTCCAAAGTGTAAAGGTCATAGCTTTATTAAAATCAGTTGGGATCTCTGCTGTTTCGCAACTTTTAGATATCAGTTTCAATAATCTATGATTTCTTCTTCTCCTAGGGATTTAAGAAGTTCTGCAGGGCAATTCCAACTGTTTTGATTTCAAATCTTTCAAAGCTCTAACAAATTCTGACCTTAAAACAGAGTCTCCTAAGTCATCAATGTTGACATCATATTCTTTCTCCAGTTATTCCAATAATCCGTATCATACAGTTTCTCTATCTATTCTTTCCATCGCTTAGCTCTATCGCTTAAAAGAGGTTTCCCACCTGCAGTTTTAATGAATATACATTTTTTCTTCGTTTCTCCAAAATTTTGTTTGATCCTTCTATTTACCACTTCTGCTTTACCTATGACCATTTCCTTTTCTACCTCTTTACCACTTTACACTTTTCTTACAGACACTTGGTTAGTTGGTTTATTCATCTTCTATGTATTACTTACTGTACCTTTCATTTGATTACTATACGCAACTAAATTTTTTCAATGTTTTTCTTACAAATGCTCAGTTTTTGTCCAATTTCGATGGAGTTTTTCACACGTATACTATAAACAAAGAGAAAAATACTGTCAACATTTGGTTTACAAAATCCAACCATTCTCCCCCTTTACGCCCATTAATTTTTGCCAATGGTCTTTATACAAACCTACACTTTGTATCCGATTTTGATGTTCAGTCCACAGCCCGGAGGTTGGTTGGATCCTATTGTAGGGGGCGTACTAAATCCTTGATCATATACAACTCTTAAAAATTTCTGCTTCTAAAGGAATTTGAACTGAGAACCAAGACACTTTTGAAAGTAAGAGCCTAAACCACTGTTTTTTAACCATACGTGTGCTAAGTACTATCAAAACCGGATTAAAAACTATGGGCCTGCTTTTGAAGCATACGAAAGACCAAGAATTTGTATATCCCAAAGCATTAGAATAAACTTTTTCAATTTTAATTTAATTTTAAAAATCATTGTGTCTCATTTATTTTGTATACGTAAATGTGTCTGTTTTTTCTTGCATACTCACTTAAGAAACAAATAGAGGCATTGAAAAGCATGCCGGGCAAAGCTAGTGGATAATAAATTAAACTAATAGGTTTTAAATGTCGTGTAACGGGTGAGCGAGTGGGTGGACGTTTCTGTACATTTCTAAACAGGGCGTACTGATACGGGTGGCTGAGCGAAACGCTGAATCTGGTATTCTAGAGGACGTTGGTTCGAATCTCCGTCCGGCTCTCTAGGTTTCGGTTTCCCCAAATCACTTAGAATGACTGCCGGGAAGTATCCATCAAAATCTCCTGGCCATTCCTTCCAGTGCCCCCATCCCTTCCCACCACTAATTACCCTGTAGTTGATGAGGCGTAAAGCTCGAATAAAAGAAAAGTAACAATGACGAAGATGGCATCTTCAGGGCATAGATCGTTTCAGAGTTGAATTGAGGGAGTTGGGCTTCTTCACATCTACTAATCATGGTGCCTCAACGAAGTGAGCCAATGCAGTGAGCAACTACGTGAACGTATTCACATCGTAAAAGCAAATATTGCGTTAATTTTATCATAGGTAACGAATTTGTAAATTCGCCTTATCAATGGAATTATAGAACGAAAAACATCATTAAAAGAAGTTTCTTCCTGTAGCAAACAAGTGTTGACAGTTACAGAAAAGAGGAAAACATAAGTGCATAGTGTTTCTGAAAAAGGTCACTAGATTTTTGACGCGAATACGAGTTAATGAACCAACCCTGCCTGAACTTACATCAAACATTAATGGAAATCTGCACTATTATTATAAATTCGAAAGTAACTCTGTCTGTCTCCCTGTCTGTCTGTCTAATTGTTACATTTCTTGAACTAAACAGCTAAGCCGATCGTAATCATATCCCATCATATTATGTTGATTCTACAAGGAGATGCTATTTGGCATTATGATGAACATAGCATACTTTTATCTGTATCAATAATACATAGTTATTTAATTTTGAATAATTAACGAACGGCGATAGACAGACGCATTTGATGTGTAAGTCTCTGTAGTAGCTTCCGGTATAGCGGTCTGGGAGCTCAGTGGTTAATGCGCTTGATTACTAATGTTTCGAGCGCGGTTTCTAATCCCGGTGAAAGCAAAGAATTTTAAGACTTATTTTTGATCCTACGAACCGCGCCTTGACGGTCAGTTGTTCCGATTCCATGTTAAACTGTAGATCAGTGATATCAAAGACACGGCCCGCGGGCTGCATCCGACCCCCGGGCCCTATCAATACGGCCCGCGATCGCAATGTGACACAGAAAGAAGAATCATGTATACTATACAATTAAATAAATAAAATGTTATAATAATTCAGTACATTTTTTTATTTGAATCTGGCCGGCCTACACATTCTAAATTTAATATACGGCCCTCCGCAAAATTGAGTTTGACACATATGCTGTAGATCCTACAAATTGTGGAGTGCAATGCGTGACAAATAATAGGCGGTATAACAATGCTGCAGGTGTACCCTTTTTTACGCTATATTGATCCCTCAGGCTTTGTTTCACTCGCAGTCATTGTGTGTGTGATCTGCACTAATCCATACTATTATAAATGCGAAAGTAAGTCTCTGTCTTTTTGTTACTTTTTGATGACTATATAGCTATACCGATATTGATGGATTTGGACAAGGAAATACTTTGTATCTGTAGGAAGGACACAGGAAATTGTACGTCGCTTGCTCAAAATGTGCTTCTCGCACAGTCTGTTAATGTATGATTTGTTAGTAAATTTCGTTTAGAGAAAGAACGTATTATTTAGTATAGATTTCGATTTTCTCTGTGCTATTGCTTTGGGTCTGCCTAAACGTTTCTGGCACCAATTTATTTTGTCTTCTTTTTTGGCATGCCTTGCGGACGTAAACCTGGCCTAAGGTGTAGCTCAAGATTAGCACGAGCAGCTAAAGTTACTAGAACCCAAGAATCTGATGCTCATGCTTAAGAAAGAAGAAAAGACCTAGCAGATATAAAGCTTCCCTCATTTAACGCCCTTCCCCACCACACACACACATTCCCTATTTTTAAATATGTTGGAAATTGATTCTCTTCATGAGACAGGTTGGACGGCAGAATGATAGAGTGATGGCTTTCCTGTCATATTATGCCGACTCGGTCTTGTTTCGGACAAATCTTACGTTACTAACAGCTTTCTATATCCAATTCTGCAATGAAATTCTATGTCCACGCGTACGAAGTCGCGGGTAACAGCTAGTGGTTTTATATATGTTAATGTCGGTTCTATCTTACCAGAGGCAGGTTTTCGGACCGATCCTGAATGGCGTTTGTTCATGATCCCCGAACAATATCAACTGTAGGTACCTGGCAGAAAAGATACAATATTTTGTTTGACATTACCCTATTATCCACTTGATTGAACCAGATATTTACAGCCACTTATGGCCTCCAGGAAGGGAACCCCGACGGAAAACTACCTGCCCACAGTGGAAATGGAGGTGTAAATTTAGCACTTATGTTACCGCTATTTCGGGACAGAATGAAATATTTAAATTAGGTGAGAGCGACCACAATTAGGAGATGGTGATAATTTCATCAGATACGTAAGACAAAAGTTGTGACTCGTTCTCTACGACACGGTCTTCTCTCTTATTCCACGTTTCAACTTTGACATAGGCAAGAATTTTCCGTTGTCACCTAGAGGCAACCGCCAATGCTGCAGGTCATCTGAGCTGAAACAAGTTCCACGAGACTATCGCAATGTAGGGTCGCTGGCTAAAGCCAATCCATCTCGTCTCCCGGCCGCGTCTCACCACGAACCGAGGCATTTACTCCGTGAAGCCAATATCTGCCTGTGCTGAAACTGCTCTTCCAACAGCGCCGCGCGCTGTCAACCACCAACATCGCGAAATGATTCGCCGCTCTCTCTGGTAACGCAGAAGTTAGTAGACATGATAACAAACCCTGACAACATTTATTGAAACTACCACATGTGTTAAGGCGCGAGCCGTATTCAACCCTGTAACGAATGAACTATCTAGTCAAAAACAACAAGTAATTAATACAGTAATTGTTTTGTAGTAAAAATGTTTTATTCAATACAAGTTACATAATTTCGAATAAATATTAAAGTATTTCGCTTAATGATATACACTGATCAGCCAAAACATTATGACCACCTACTTAGTAGTATATTGGTCCACCTTCCGAACGCAATACACCAGCGGTTCGGCGTAGTATGGATTCTAAAAGTCCTTTGTAGGCTTCCTGAGGTATCTGACACCAGATTTCTAAGCAAATGTCACGAAATTCCCTTAAATTACGGGCCAGCGGTTTGTGGGCGCGGCACCTGGGAACGAGCATCTCGGACACGGAGAGGCTGGTCGGCTGTTCGCGTGTTACTATAGTGAGCATCTATGGAAAGCGTTTGAAGGACAATGAAACCACGAGTAGGCGCCAAAGTGGTGGACACTCACGCCACATCACAGAACGTGGAGGTCGGAGGCTTGCGCGCTCTGTAAAGCAAGATAGGGGGTTATCTGTGGCAGAAAATAATACATTTCTAGCTTATTGAGCAGATTAATTGCTGGTTACCTAACATCTGTCACTGTAGTACTGGTCTGGGATACTAAATATTTGGTATCTATTTTAGGTAAAAGCTCGTGTGGTTGTAATGACCTGGTGACAGGGTTTTTACTGGCTGCGCAATCCGCCACTATCCTAGCCACCTTATCCTAACTTTGTAATCCTACCAGGTAACCAGGTATAGTGGACGTACAGTTCAACATGGAATCGGAACCATGGAAGCGTTCTGCCGTACATCACATTACACAGCAAGCTGTACAAGAGAGGTGAAGGTCGGATTAAGGGCCTTCGAAAATTCAGTTTGAGACTGGGATTCTAACCAGGGACCATTCGCTCTCCAGTCATACGCCTTAACCACTCGTCCAACAGACCGCTAAGGTATCTATCTTGAAATCTATATACAAACTTTTTACTGAACACAAAAATTTAAAAAAATTCCACAAAAAATAAAAAAATCACAAAAATTACAAAAATTGTCTATACATGCATTTCTATCTCTCTCTCTCTCTCCCTCTCTCTCTCTCTCTCTCTCTCTCTCCCTCTCTCTCTCTCTCTCTCTCTCTCTCTGCGTCTACGGCTTTTCTTATGTTCCGCAGCCTTCGGCCGCTCTACACTATAGTTTCAGGTTGGGTAATTTGGGAACACATTTTATTTTCACATTTTGAGGGAAAACTTTGTCCTCCTATATATGCTTTTGTAGAAAAGTTATCGCATCGTCTGCGAGCGTACATGCGAAGATCAGTGCATTCATAGAAAGCACATACCATTTGAAACTTGAAGAATTCGATTAACTATTGTGACCCTTGGAATCTTCGTAAATTGTGCCCTGTATGACTTTTATTTCGTTATCCCCTTTTGCGTTAACCATGCTAAAGTCACCGATCAAAGCGTCTATGATGTGAGTGAAAACATGTAGCATTATGAATCGTCTGCATTCCGCAGGTTACAGTTCATAGTGATACGGATCCGTGCCAGCTCCAATCTTTTTTGCTACCCTTGGCGATTGTTGGTCTGTTCTAAATCAAAGTCGATCGTATGAGTCTTATGTTTTGAGAAGCGGCGAAAATATTCAAAATGGTGGCGTAACAAATTTTGTTATCCTTTGGCTATCGAGCAGTAAAAAGAGATTTTAGATGTAGTTCATAATTTTGGAGGTGCAATCAATAATTTTGTTGCTAATAGATTTTCTGAAGTAGCCCCCAGAATGGAAGCAAATTCAGACATATCCAAGTAAAACGTGTCCTACCAACAATGCAGTGATACCGATTAAACCCCATATGTCTGAGTTACTGTTGTAGTGAAAGCAAGATATTATCCGCGGAGATCGAGCTTGTGTTTCCACTTGAATTCAGATCATGACTTATAGCATACGAGTTATTCGATCTTCGCATGACTGGTTCCAATCGGTAGTCTAACTTCTCTAGTTTCAGGAGTTTGAGGATGAAGTAGGATCCAGTAAAACAATAAACATTTAACATTATTTTTAACTGACTTCAAAAAAAAGAGGAGGTTCTCAAATCACTTTTTTTTGTATGTATGTTCAGCGACATCTTCGCCAATTTTGAAACGATTTAAAAAAAAAAAAAAAAAAAAACATGTTAGAGGGTAGGGTATACCTCCAAAGTGTCCTATATGAATTTCATTGGGAAACCACCCCTTTCATCCATTAATTTTTATACAAACCCACATTTTTTATTCTATTTCGATGGAACTTTGGACATGTATAGTCAAAAATAAAGAGAAAAATACTGTTAACTCCTGTCCACCCCCTTAATTTTTGCCAATTTCCTTTATTCAAAGCTATAGTCGACACCATTTAACTGATTTCATTAAAATTGGCATATACATGTAATTTTTCATGAAAAAGGTTTCTGATTAAAAAGAAAAAAATCACCCTTTAAATCCCTTACTTTTATAGAAACCTACATTTCTTATCTGATTTTGATTGAACTTTTCACATGTATACTTTAAAACAAAGAGAAAAATCCTGTCAACATTTGGTCTGCTGAAGCTCAACCTCTCTCCCTCCTTCCACCACCTTAATTTTTGTCAGTGTTCTTTATAAAAAGCTACAGTTGCCACCGTTTGACGAAGTAGGTGCTTATATGTATTTTTGTCACGAAGGTTTCTGACCAAAAAATCCAAAAAAAACACCCCCTCTCCCCTTTAAACCACTTAATTTTTATAGACAGCAACAGTTTTTATACGGTTTAGATAGAACTTGGCAAATTTTTACTATAAAACAAAAAGAAAAATAATTTCAAATTTTGGTTTGCAAAAACTGAACCCCTCTCTCCGCTTCCACCCCCTTGATTTTTGTCAATTTTCTTTTTACAGTTGACAGCATTTGACCGATTAAATTTCGAACATAAATGTGTTTTTTTATTGGTAAGATTTCTGACCAAAAAATCCAAAAAACTACCCTAGCTCCCCTTTTACAGCCCTTGATTTTTGTACAAACTCACATTTTAACCAGATTCTGTGGAATTTCGCATGTGTATACTTTAAAACAAATAGAAAAAGAAAAATACTGTCCGCATAACTTTCACAAAAACGCAAAACCCTATCCCCGTTTCTACCCCTCTAATTACTGTTAATATTCTTTATATAAAGCTACCGTTTCAATGTGATTTTGAGGGAAGTATGCACATGTATACTTCAAAACAAACAGAAAAATACTGTTACATTTTGTTTCTAGAAGCCAAACATCTCTCCCACTCTCAACCCCTTAATCCACACAAAGCTAATATTCTATCAGATTCTGAAGAATTTTTGTACACGTATACATTAAAACAAACAAAACAATTGTGTTTAAATTAGTTTGCAGAAGCCCAACCCCCTTTCCTTCTACCCCCAACCCCTCTCAATTTCCTATGTTCTTTATAGATACAACCAGTTTTTATCCAATTTCGATGGAATACGGCACATGTATATTTAAAAACAAAGAGAAACATAGTGTCCACATTCTATTTACAAAACCCAAGCACTCACTCCCTTACCCTATTTAATTTTTGAAAATGTTCTTTACACAAAGCTACAGTTTTGTCTGGTTTCGATGGAACTTTGGACATGTATACTTTACAACAAAGAGAAAAATACTGTCCACACTAGCTTTACAGAAACCAAACTACTTTTCGTCTCCATACCCCTTGATTGTTTTTTTATACATTCCTACAGTTTTTATCTGATATCAATAGAAATTTACACACGTATACTTTAAAACAATGAGAAAAGGCATTCTACATTTTGTATACAAAAGCCGAATCCCTCTTCCACTTTACGCACACCCCTTTTAATTTCCATTGTTCTTTACAAAAATCCACAGTTTTAAATCCAGTCAAAATCAATTATCAAGCTATTTTTAAGTCATGGCAGAATATTAATAAAATAAATGTGTCCTAATGTCTCAACATGTACTTCAGATTTCAACTTGGACCCCAAGCTTTCACGTTTTGAAAAACCAATTAAAAATATATATTTTCTGTGTGATGCCGGAACAAACAGATATATTCCAGAGACAGATTTGTGTATGTGGTATGTATTAATGCCAAATGTAAGATGTTTTGATTATCTAGCAGCAGCTTTAACAGATGTTATGATTAGATCGAAACACAGCCTGGACCGAAATGTAAACTGACATTCCTGAACACAACATCCAATTCACCCCGTTCTGGAAGTTGTTAGGGTATATAAAGACAGAATTTACTTTTTTGAAAGCAAGCGCTTTAACCACTGAGCTACCAGCAACTTTGAAAAATGAGAACTGCTGCGGCATGTTTAAAATACAAAACAAACTACAACAACACTAAAATTTAAAAATAAAATAATTGTTTTAAAAAAAGCGCACTAAATATTTTAAAATAATTTTATACCTTGCTTAGAAGAAAGTAAATCTAAATGGACAATACTTTCCAATACTGTTATTGAAATTTTTTACATTAATTATTTATTTTTAGAGTATATTCCAGCCAAAGCAAGAAAAACAAAAAGATAAAAACAATAATGAATAACAATAATACATAACAAATCATGTTACTACTCACCTACAATTAATGCTAGAAACATGTTTCGACAAAACTGAAACATACAGATGATACGCCGATATTATACAAACAGTAAAGCTTTTACTGCATGATGCAGGCTACCAACTGATACTGTAGTGCGAGAGATATGCCCGGATGACCAATAAGGCCGAGCCACAGATTAAAATACTGTTAATTTTTCTCACTAAGCTGTCTCCCGCAATAACATTATCTGCCTCACGACGTGCTGTAAAATATTTGGAATTTTTGTTCGTACTCCCAGGTTCGCATCGAACACCAAATAACGTTCAGTAATTCGTTCTTCGCGATGTTGCAGCTGGCACCGACTAAATAATGTAAAAATTTCAATAAGAGTAATGTAAAATGTTGTCCATTTAGATGTACTTTCTTCTAAGCAAGGTATAAAGTTATTTTAAAACTTTTAGTATGCTTTTTTTGAAGGCAGTTTTTATGTTTTTTAAAACAATTGTTTTGCGTACATCTACAGGAACAAATTCGAATAATTTCAAAATGTCTTGGCACATGGATAAAATGTTCAAGTAAAAACCGATACCACTCGGACCACTGTATATAGACTAAATTGCCAAATCCAAAGATAGCTGATACGAGTCCAGCGGAGGATATATGTGGTATTAATTAAGTGTTGTCTTTTCCTTGTGTCGTCCTTACTATGAAACATTATTGCCTCATAGGAAACTTTAATATATTAGAGATAACAATCAAAAATGTCACTGAGAGTTGACTAAGTGTCAAGAAAGCCTAATTCTCTCTCTCTTTTTTCTTAAAAAAAAATATACATAGGCATGAGCACACGATGATGGAAACACCCACAACTCTTACAATCATGTACACTAACATTGCAAATATATATATATATATATATATATATATATATATATATTCGGTCTCTCTTTAGACTGATACTATAGAATGAAAATTACTCATTGAAACGTGTTTCATGAATAATGTACAACACTTCCATTCACAGCGACGAACACAAATGAACTCTGGGCGTATGAAATCACCATTGATTCGGCGACTTCTTCGCGTTCCTAAAAACACTCTCCGTGACTTTTATATTTATCGCTGGAATACTGGCGAGAAGTTCGATACAACTGTATAAGTTCTTCAAATGTTCTCTTCACTTATGTACTATATAATCAGTCGGCGCCAGTGTTTTAAAGTTTAAATCGAGAGGAATGGGTTGATATGATGATAAGCGTTGCTGCTTCACCGAATCAGAAGTTAAACTGCATGAAGGTTTCCAGAAGCGGAGAAACAAACCCAAAATGGAGGCGTGCTCTTCAACTTTACCCATGGACCCCACTCAGTGTAACAAATTTTTTATACTTTAGGTATATAGAATGTAAAACTATATTCTCCAGTCATGCTACCACAGGGTTTTCTGGAGTGTCCGGCAGGAATTTAAATACGAATACACTTTAGGAGTTCCCAGATAAGAGTATGCTGTGTTCATTTCATCAATGCAAACATTTTTGTAATGTCAACCAGTTTTGTGTAAGTATCAGGAAATAACAAACTAATCCAAATACTGTAAATAAGGTTTCTAATTTTGTGAATTTTTGTTAACAGCAAATAGTAATCATGTAAATAAGAATCATAATCCCTGATCACAATCAAAACGCAGTATAACCGTGAAAACCAAGTCCATCTCCTCAAAAACGAACGGAAAAGTGATAACAGAATCCATTCTTTCCACAAGACTGCCAACCTTATATGCTCCATTTGGGTTCGAATTCTTGTCTCGGCAGGAATATTTTCGGGAATATCAATGGATCTTTGTTTTGTTCGTTTTCGTATATGTGACCCACGTGAAAATGTAGGTTTCCGTTGTACCGTGAGATTATCAGTTTAGATTGGGGTAACCACAATACAGTCTGTAATGCTTCAAAGGCTTTTATTTTTTTATTTTTTTTTCTTATTGCTTTACGCCTCGTCGACGTCGAGGTAATTAGAGGTGGGTCAGGACAGGGGACAACTAACGGCCACAGCCTATTGCATGATGCATCCCGGCATTCACTTCGAGTGATTTGGGAAAACCATGGAAAAACCAAATTTGGATGCCCGGACGGGGATTCGAACCCGCGTCCTCCCGAATGCGAGATCAGGGCATTAACGCTCACCCAGCACTCTCGGTGCTTCAAAGGCATTGTAAACAAACATTATTGACAGATCCTGTTTTACCATACATGTTGTAATATGCGTAAAATTCAAAGATGTTGCATCATAAGTGAAACATACTGGTAAGACGTTCTGTCAACTTATTGTTTGGAAGGAATGAGAGGCAATATTTCTGAAAATTTTGGCATATTGATGTAATTATGACGTGGATCGCTGCGAAATTGTATGTATAGACCTAAAAGTCAGGGAAAGAGTGAGTCAGTTAATAATTTTCATTACACGAGGAACTGATGTTTTTTTTTTTTTTTTTTTTTTTTTTTTTTTTTTTTTTTTATTTTTATTTTTTTTTTTTTTTTTTTTTTACTTATTGCTTTACGCCTCGTCGACGGCTGAGGTCATTAGAGGCGGGATGGGACTTGGGTCAAAGAACGGGATGGAATTCGGCCATGGCCTTTTTGAAGGTAGCATCCCGGTATTCGCCTAGAGTGATTTTGGGAAACCATGGAAAACCCAAATCTGGATGCCCGGACGGGAATTCGAACCCGCGTCCTCCCGAATGCTAGGCCAGAACGTTAAACGTTCATCCACCACGCTCAGTGATGTCTTTGTGGTACAAAGAACTGATTTTCCCATCAGTTTTTATGCGCGGTGAGAATACGTAGACGGATCCAGCATAGCTTAAATAATTGTGAGGTGTCGCTTTACCAGGCGTTGATGATTAGTTCGTTATAAGCCAGCGTCTCTGAGAAAAACGAAGTAGGGAAGTGAGGCATTGTTTATTAAGTTTCAATTAAATATGACTTGTAACATTGCGGAAAGAATGGAGTCAACGTTAAGTAATACTGAAAGCGAATTATGAAGAGTTTTGTTAGCGACACGTGCGGAATATTTTGCTGTAGCGACAGTAAGTTTTGTTGAAAATACATTTAAAAGTTTTCTTTCAGAATTTGATGCAATCTACGAGAAATTAGAGGCAGTGTTTGCTGGTATCAAATTGTAATTAATAAACATTAAATGATTTTTTGTTATCTAAGGTGGATAGAGTAATCTGAATTGATGCACGATAAACAAGAGGGGCGCGAGCCAGTTGTTTTATAAATGGAAAAATATTTTCTTTCCTCAAAGCAATTGTTATCCAAACATTCACCAAACAAAGAGAAGCATTTTATCTTTTTTCCAGGAAGTAAATTTTTTCTCGTTTCCTTAACAAGGTGCATTTCGCAGAAACTGGAACTGTCTTTTAGGCGGCAGAACTGCCCTTCATTCTCTCCCGACGGTAATGCTACATGCATTTGATTTAGCACGCTCTGTATTGATAAATGGCGGGTAAATCAGTGGATTTTTTTTTTTTAAATTGAGGCCACCTACCTTGAACAAACTTCTCAGAATTGAATATATTATAATCGATAAGGATAGAATAGTTGAATACCGAAATGCAGTTAGTGTGATTACGATTTACCAAACACAAGGCAAGCATCGGATGTCACATATTACAAATATATGTTCATGATCACACACCTGCCTTTATGGGGGGGAAAAAAACATAGCATTTCGAAACAGTCGCTCAGCAGCGAATTACATACTGCTTAGGTTAGTTCTTTACTGGTGAGATTCAGTTGTTCGTACCTGTGGTGTTACCGAAATATAGATTTTGGCTACTTCATTTTGTATGGTATTGAAAGCACCTAAGCCCAGGTCTTATGTGAACTTGCTACATCGAATCCGTAGTCTAGCGAGGTTTCGCATTAAATTGTGGAGCTTACGAAAAATTTCCGTGTGAAATGAGGGCTCAGAAGACAAACGCTTTATGCGCGTTGTTCTCTACAGTAAAGCTGGAAACAAAATACCTGCATGGTTGTCTCAGTAGCCTGGGATTACAAATGAGGAAATTAAAGCAGGAGACAAGACGGCAAGAATGAACGCATAAAACAGTAGGAAGTAAGGATAAAGAGTCGACGCATTGCGAGGTAAAGCAGTAGAATGATCTAAAATGAGTGATCAGAATACAATACGAAACAACATAAATGGTAGTAAATAAAGTACAAAAAATCTTAGTTTCATACAGTTTAAACAGAATAGGAAACTATTAAAGCTGATACAAGATTTAAATGCAACATTATTTGATAATAAATGTATTAACAACATTTTTATGAGCAAAAATAAGAAAGTTCCAACAGGATTTATGCTTGAGGAAAACTAGCCAGTGTGATTTAAAAGGGGAGTAGACCAATTGTAAAATTCAGATTTGATGCATGTTGAGTATTATGAAAGCTCATGGCCAGAGGTGTAATATAGGAAAGCAGTAACATGCAATTTTCGACGTTTTAGAGAAAATCGTCATTGAAATATTCCGTGGAGTTCAAATACTTTCTACGTTACGGAGTTTTAAAGGGGTATGCGGCGCAGCTATCAAACTCTCTGATACATAAGCCAGTTGTCACCGGATCGAATCTCGCTGGTGGCAGCTTTTTATTTATTTATGTAAGGCTGTAGGTTTTCTCGGCGTTGAACATGAATAAATTCTATCCGGGTAACTAGCCGAGATAGTCCATCGATAAAACACGTCGTTTCGGCGGGCATAACTCTACCGCCATTGTCCAGTGACTCACTTGACAGTGGCGGCAGAGCCAGGGCCGCATTTAAGCATAGGCTACATAGGCTGTAGCCTAGGGGCCCGCACCACCCACAACCCTCGCCTGGCAGGTAGTAGAGCTAAAAAAAAGAAAAAAAAAAAGGTCGCCCATAAATTTTTTAGGTCGAATCCAGCCACTGCCGACAGGGGGCCCGCACCACATGTATAGCCTAGGGGCCCACAGAGCCTAAATGCGGCCCTGGGCAGAGCTTATGACCACCGAAACGTCTTGTTCTTTTTTATTTATTCAAATGTGTATACAGATAATTCCCGGCGATGAGTTTAAATAATTATGCATTATAAGTATTTAATTGCCATTTGTTGGGGGGGAAAAAAACGACGCATCCGAACTTCATTATGTTGTTCGCAAAAAAAAATATATTTCAAAAACAGAAAGCTTTTTGCAGCAGGTATGAAATACTCGATCGATAAAGTTGAAGGACAGATGTTCATTCCCGGACGAGGGGACTGAAGGGTCAAAACGGGGATTTGAACCCGCGTCCTCCCGAATGTGAGGCAAGATCGTTAGCGCTCACCTAACATCCTCAGTTATTTGGGACAGGCGGATATATTAAGTAACAAGTTTAATGATTCCATTACGGCTATCATGCATGGATAGGAGATTGTAAATGAGAAAAGGTGCTAATTCATATAACTAAAAATGAGGAGACTTCAAAATTTGAAATATGAGATCCTGCGTAAATTAAGAAAGAACTAATATAGCTAAAAAAAAAAAAGCCTTACAACTGATGTATTTAAAATAGCGAGATACGACACTGTACCATACCTTCAAATGTTATTTGGATTGTGGAGACTTGTATATCAGAGGAATGGAAAAGTGCCATAGAAGTACAGGTCCATGAAGGATGGGCGACAAATAGGACTGAAAATCACAGGCCTTTTAGTTTGACATCAGTGATAGGTAAATTGTTGGAAAGTTTGAAATGTAATCACATCAGAAATGTCTGTGAGGAAAGAAACTGGTTGTCAAAAGTGGCAAAATGAGTTTAGGAAAGGATAATCTTGTGAATCACATTGGGCTATATGCAAGATATTTCATATGAAATGGATAATAGAGGCCAAGTGGATAGTGTAACACTAGATCTTTCCTTGACTAAGAAGGCATGAAATGGTGATAGATAAGGATAGAAGCATTGGAGTGGTTGGAAACATGATTTGGAGGTTAAAGTAATTCTAGAAAGACATAAAGCAACGAATCAGGGTAGGGAATTCAGCATCAAAAGAGCTGTAAGTGATAATGGGGGTGCCACAGGCTAGTGTATTGGCACAATTCCTATTCATTATTATAATGAATAATTGTTTTAATGGGTTTGCAATAAGCAGTTAGGTTGTTTGCATATGATAGAATCGTATATAATAGAATCAAAATGATTGAACCGGGATTTGGTAAACAGTTGATTAGGGCGACATAAAATAAAGATAAATGTCAAGAAAAACCACCTTCTTTGGCGCACAGATAAATTGTAAAGTTTGTTTATGATTGTTGGGTAGTGAATGAATTGCTTGTTGAAGGCCAAAAGTGGAAATTTCTTGGCGCAATATTTGATAACCAACTCTTCTGGGCAGTACACATTGGACAGGTAGTAGGAAAGTATTTCAAAATCCTTCATTTATTTGACAGGGTGATGAGAGGATGTGCTGGAGAAGTAAAGGAATTTCATTAAAAAAATTTCTCAGACCAATCTTTTGCAATAAGGGATCCTCATATTGGATATCAAATATAGGAGTTGGAAGAGGTGCAAACTATGGTAGATAGATGAGTTTTTGGATGTTCCCACAGAACATAATCACTAACCGATATGATAAAGGAGCTGGAATGGGATTCATTTGAAGACAGGAGGAGGGGGAAGAGAGCTGGGAGAGTACAAGTCATGAATTGGTGATGACTGATGAGGCATCGAAGGAAATTGGTGGAAGAAGTGATAGATTGAAAGGAAGAGATGACCGTGACGACAAGCTGGCATTCGATTTCAGGCATCCGATTTCAGTCATAAGAAAGTGGGAAAATTTCCTTTTGTAGATACGGGATTGAAGGATTAGAATAATTTTTCAAGTGATAAATGGTTAGTTAAAAAACCCAAAAGGAATTTAAGATAAACAGTTATAGGTAAATGGAAAACATCTCTGTAGGTAAATTACCACTGGAGAATGTGCTATGTGCCCAAATTAAATAAAACAATTCTATTATTTCCTTATATTAGAATGGCTGGATTTCTTTATAACACAGCAACAAAACAATCCATATTAGTATGAAAAGCCCAACCAGTATTTTTTACATCGCTAGTTGTCTGTCATTTTCATTTATAATTCATAAAAATAATACATCCATCTATGATCAAAATAATAAAATGTAAAATTATGTTATACGTTGAAATTTCAAACTGTACTAGGTCAATTCACCAATATTTGATAAACACTTTGTACAAACAGATTTACTGTCACTGAAACAATTGTAATATTAGCAAAATACCGGCGTCGCCCTAACTTTTTCTTATCATAACCTTGCTTCAGAGACGAAAAGGGAAAAGTTATATAAATAACATAGTATTTTCTTTTTATTATTTTATTAATGGAATCTATTTAGAAATTAAAAATGTAATAATTTTTTTTCATTTAACTATGCAACGTACTAAATGTCGGTGTTGATTTTTTTTTCTATACAGTTTTAAAAGAGTACCAATGAGAAATATGTATACCAAGTTTCATCAAATTCTCCCAAACGTGTCTGTAACATAACGAAACAGTTTACAAATATCGAAAGACATCCCTATACGCCTTGAAAACAGTTATCACTCTAAGGGATTAGGTAGAGAAAATTAAACACCACAAAATGTTTAGTTTCATCGGGTGAAACATCTGAATGATTAATCTGCCATTTACGATATGTTTTATATGACTCGCTCACACACTGCACAGAAAGAAGTCTTCGGGATTGACTTAACTGTAATTTTAGGAGGGCAGTGAGAAACATGTTTACCAAAGTTCTTTAAAATACCCTCAGCTGTTTGAAAGTGAAACTGGAACAAAAATATAATAACTTTGATTTTTATACGACTGTATACTCGGTAACCTACCACTATGTGTCGTTCTCATTCTTCAAGTGATCGCTATTTTTCCGGACTGGCTATCCATAGCTCCAAAGCTTCCAATCCTCTATAATTTCTGATTCTCCATATATCCGTATAATCTATGTCCTTAATATCCTGTTTCTTAAGCTTTGATCTTTGTGTTCCCCTATGGTTCATCCCTTTCACCGCACACTCTGTTAACAAGCATCGTCCCAAAACGTGTTCAACAATTCTTTTTATTGCTTTTTCATGTTAAAGCCACGAGTTCCTACAACCTATTTACTTGACCTATAATTCCAGCACTTAAATACGTTTAGTGCTTTATCAGTTGTCTAGGATTCTGACATCCTTCCGTAATATCACATTTCAAATTATTATACAATTTTCTTTCAGCTTCTCCATTATTCAAGCTCTACTCCCATTTGTTTTGTATGTAAGCTTTGGACGGTTTCATTTAAGTGTCAGGTCGATATTTTGTGATAAGTCTCGACAAATCTAATTGTGATGTGTTTTAGATACGTAGTAATTTAAAATGGATATTTTTTAGGAATTTGGCATCTCATGTTTTTTTGTTGTTGATTTTGTTTTGATTATTTCCGGCCAGCACTATTATATTTGTTTCGTCTTCCTCTGTATTCAGTCTAAATTTCACAGTTAATTTTTTTTTCTTCTCATTTGATGATTTTTCTGCTTTATTATCAACGAAGAAGACTACGATACAAGCAAATGTAACACATTACCTGTTGTCCTCAAGTTTTCATTATATATAGAAAAAGTTTAACTTCTTTAGTTATTTCCACTACTTACGTGTCGAATGAGTATTAATGTCACTGGTTTTTCTTGAGTGATCTGGTAGCTCTTGGATAGGACACTCGCCTTCGAGGTACACGGTCTAGCGTTCGAATCCCACGGTAGCCAGCAATTTATAAGGGTTTTGCTTCTTTCATGTGAGTACGCGATTCCACGATAAACTGTAGGTACAACTACAACAGAGGCGGAATATCAGGCAAATTGAAACTGACGTAATACTAGACGAATTTACTTTCATCCTTCTTAATTATTAATTTTCATTCTTAAATTAGTACTTTTACTACACTTTTAATGTATCTTACTTATAATTTTACTGCCTGCATTTTATGTGCATTACAAATAATTCTTCTTAACAAGGTGTTTGTTTTGCATATACTTGGTTTTACTTTGCTGAACACGACAACACGATGGCTCAAACATCAGGTTTCAATACACAGACGCGAGTCCATCGCAAGTACCAAGAGAAAACAGACAGAGACCGCGGTCGTTCACATAGTCACATGTTTTGTTGCTGATTAATTACAGTTTTTATCTTAACACCAGTGTTTATTCCCTTAGACCCCTGTTTTTGTTAAACTCTAATCGGCCTTTCTGTTGCATCTCCCCACTTTATATTTCTTTGTTTCTTACGGAACAATGGCTATACATTAATAGAAAGTTTGTCAAAATCTGATAGCTAGCTTTTACATGAATCACATTCAACTCAAAATTATCATAAATTTCTCTTTTATCGGCCTCAAGTACAAACGAAACGTATAAAATTTTGGCTGTACATTAATCTGAACTCACACAAAATTCTACCATTATTTTTTTTACGTGAATAGCATTCAGCCAAAATTTTTAACTCATACGGAAAATGTATCATCTTTCCGAATTCGCATCAGAATGAATCATATTGCATTTTACCCATGTCAACATGGGCTTTTCATTAGCCTAAACCCCATAAAAATCCGACAAGTATATTTTGTGTGGATTGCATTCGACTAAAAACAATGGTAATTTTTAAAATTTCTAAGAGTCAGATACCACATCAAAATGAAACGTACCCTAATTTTCCCGTGTATTGTACATTAAACGAAACTCCATCCAAATTGGGCGGGAAGCACATTCAAAGAAAAATTATCCTAAGTTTCTCGCTTCTTCGACGTTACATAAAAATGAAGCATACTCTGTTTCACCAGCGAGACGATTGGCTGTACATTAATACAAACTTGTAAAATGAAACACAGCCAACCTGTTGCAATATTCATTGAATTTATTGTTTACCGGTTTCGACCCGCCTTAAGGGAGTCTTCGGTAAACAATAAATTCAATGAATATTACAACAGGTTGGCTGTGTTTCAATTTACAATTGAAGAAATAGCGTTGCTGTTGATGCTGCCATGCTCAAGATTAATACAAACCTCATCAAAATCTGACTAGTATATTATGTGAATCGCTTTCAGTGAAAACATACTAAATTTTAAAATTTCACAGTTTTTCGACGGAACATCAATATGAAGCAGACCCTACTTTACCTGCGTCATCATGGGCTGTAAATTAATCGATACGCCATTCAAATCGGTCCAATGGTTTTCTCGTGAATCGCGTTCAACAAAGAATTATATTAAACTTTTCAGTTTACGGGGTCACATAAAATTAAAACATACCCTACCTTACACTTTGGACTAAGAGCTATGCATATTTGGAAATCACATCAAAATCCATTCAATAGTCTTTTTTAACTACCTTAAATTTGTGACTTTAGGATGTCACATCAAACCGAAACATACTATGTTCTATCCGCCAGACCATTACATCAATCAAAACTTTAACAAAATCCATTTTTTGGTTTTTACTTACGGCTTTACGCCAATTCGACGTCGAGGTCATTAGAGGCGGGATGGGGATGGAGACAAGGAACGGGAAGGAATTTGGTAGTGACCTTTTGCAGGAAGCATCCCGGCATTCGCCTGGAGTGATGTGGGGAAACCATGGAGAACACAAATCTGGATGCCCGGACGGGGATTCGAACCGGCCTCCTCGCGAATGCCAGACCAGAGCGTTAACCGCTCAGCCACCACGCTCGGTATAAAAACCCGACCAGTAGTTTTAGCGTGAATTGTAATCAGCTAAAAATTACCTTAAATTTATCACTTTGAAGTGTCACATCGAATTGAAACATACCATATTGTACCAGTGGGAACAAGTGTTATACGTTGATCAAACCCCATTAATATACAACCAGCAGTATTGGCATCTAATTTTGTTGACATCTCATCAAAATGAAATATACCCCATTTTATCCGTGAGACCATGGACTGAACATTAAATGAAACCCCCTCAAAATCGGAAAAATAGTTATTTTGTGAATCCCTTTCAAGGATATACAGGCAGGCAAACACATTAAAAAAGAAATCCTTCTCCGTAGCTTATTATAAGTACCCCAACTCATTTTTCTTAAAAAAAATTTAAGTTGTACAGACTTTTTCCTGGTTATGGTTTATTGTATTTATAGATTTAACTCTACATACAACTGAATATTTTTAGCAATTTTTTTGTGATTTTTCGTTCCTGAGCAGTTAGTAACTGGATACTGGAATAGAAGACTGAAATTCTCACGGGATTTTTGGAGATTGTTTGTGGTTAGTGTCTTACATTGTTCATGTAAGATTCGTCGTTTTTTCTAAGCCCATTTACAACAAAGTAATGGGCTTCCTTGCATCATTGTCTTCTGCTTCGGCCTTTTATTAGGAGGGCATTTTTAATCATTGATGGTTTCTTTATACCAAGAGTCTTCTAGTCACCAACCACAGACATGTATACGTAAATAAAACGCAGCACGTGAAAGAAAGATCGACATTGCATTAGAAAATCATTCCAAAACCTGGCAGATAATGCAGCATAGAGGAGTCGCTCGAGTTTATAAGAGATGGAAAACACAGCAAACTGCAGTGAAGTTAAACAATTCTTTACTAAAATAAATGTTGTACATGATTTCGTAAATATTTTAGAATTTGATGGTCAGCTTCATTCAAAATATTTAACTCTTACGAGTAATTTAGGAAACGACTGAATTACAGTTCAGGATATTCTTCAGAAAATTATGCAACTACAAAAATAAATGTTTGATTGCAATTACTTAGCAATTAAAGAAAAAATTCAAAATAAATGTAGTTTAAAATAAATGCACAAATTTCTCTCGTTTTGTAAGCTTGAACGTCATTTAACACAATTTCTTTTCTTCTCACTCAAGAGTGAAACCCGCAGTATTTTGTTAAAAGATGAGCCCAAACGAATCGATCAATTTAATAAGATTTGTGTCAGACTAAGAATCAATTGCTACTACTTAAAAACCTTCTTTTAAAAAAAATAAAAAGCAAAAATATTACCCTGAAGGAAAAATTATTGTCGAATTGCCTCAGTTTTAAGGATTTTGACAGCTTTTCTGCAATTCCCAGTGACACTCAAGTAAATAATTTTTTTATTTACAATTTTTTTTAATGAACACTTCAAAAGATATTTTTTTTTCGGAAATATGTAGTCAATAATGTCGCTATAGAAGACAGTATGTAGATAACTGAAAAAAAAGAATAAAATACTTCATTATTTGCGCACTACCCTGTATGAAGTGTAAGCACTACTCAATTCACGGAACTGAAAAAGAGAACATATTTATACTCAGTAAACATCATAATAATGCAAATAATGGTTGTTTCTGTTGAAGTTGCAAATATTTATTCATCATTACGATTTTAATCACTAGATGGACTTGCTATGGACTAACAGCCATTTAACTCTCTTTTATTCGGCATTTATTAGTACTTCCGTTTGCAGCAATTACAGAAATTGTGAAAAGTCTCGTTGTGTGTACTGTCTACTGTTTTCGACCGTGAGTGTGGGAAAATTTACTGAGAATCAGTATTTCTGACTATCATAACTGTGTTAAAGCGGCGTGAAACAACTGTCCACTTAAAGGCATCTTCCTCTTAAAGTAATCCGAAGCAGCTTTCTTGACCTATCACGAAGGATTTTCTGAAGTGTTTATTTCTTCAGTGGAAATCAGCTGGTTCAGTACAGATCATCTCTTTTTTCTAGATAAACGAAACTGTGAGAAGATATATCAAGAAGTTTTTATACTGTCTCACAGTTTGTGGCGCAGACATATGAATTTCAGCAACTATAAAACGTATAAATAATTCAGAAAATTCAGTAAGTTTTGAATGGTGGTTCTTGAAATATAAAAAATGTGATTCCTCCTAGCTCTGTAACACGTCAGATTGATTTTATGGCTGCCATGTAAGACACCATTTACTATTTGTTAGCATGTGGAAAGTTATGTTTAAGTTTTAAGTTCAGATATACCAATGAACTCCCTTTTTTCATTAAGTTTCCAATTTTCTTTAGTTATTTGTCTTCGGACTGATAGTAATTAACAAAGGTCAAATTATGATGGGGTTTATTGGTGCTGTTTCTGATGATTTTGAGCTCGCAACGTCTATGAGAATATTTTCCACAGGTTTTTCATATAATATTACAGGTTTAGTATAAGCCATTAAAAAGCAAATTGAAAACTTAATGTCGACGTATCTCTTTTCTATATTAAGGTTGTAAGGTTAATAATTATATGATATGATTTAAATAATATGATTTAAACTTCTTTTCTTAATTTTTAAAATAAGATTTTGAAGAGATCGTTAACAACGTTTTGAGATTGTTCCTGAAATTCAGTGCTTTCTGGCGTTAATTTGCCAAAGTGCTATGAATGGCAACTTGCACTAAATGGCAATATGCATAACATACAAAAAGAATCTGTTATTTCAGAAATAAAAAGTAAACAGTTCAGTCATTAATATGGTTGATTCCCTGAAATATTTCTGTATATCTGTACAAAGAAAATGAAATGGGTCCCGTTGGTAATTTTGGTTATAGGTAGAGCTAATTCTACGTAGAATTTAGGAGAATTGTAACTCACATACAAAGGATACAGCATGCAAACCTCTCTTGAGTCCACATTTGTACCACAGTTGTGCCGTTTGGGATTCGTATCACAAGGGATTGATTGAAAATATTGGAAAAATACAGAGGAAAGCCATCCGTTCTGTGACTCCTTGCTGTAGCTCTCAGGAAAGCGTTACTGTACTGAAAAATAAATTTGATGAAGATTACCTGTCAAACAGACAACGTAGGTTTCTTTTGAATTTACTGGCAAACGTGCGAACACCAACTTTCACTTACGAGTGCTATGAAATACTTCATCCACGAAATTATTTAGCTCGCATGGATAGGAAAGAGAGTAATAAGGTCTTACAGTGATGCTTATAGAACTTTTTCCTTTCGTCGTCCAATTCTGGACTGAAATTCATAGAGCAGAGATTAGTTTTGGTGCAAAGTACTCTCCGCCTCCGAAATATTTGTAAATTATGAAGTACAGAGATATATATAAACGTAGATCCACAGATGAGAAGAATATTGAGCAAGATATAATACTCTTAGTACCACAACAGCTTACAGTTCAGTCTAAACAAATTTTCCCTGGAAATTTATGTAAAAAAATTAAACTCAATGTCACATTATTATGACGGTTGTGATGTTAAGTAAATGGCTTTTATAGACAGAAATTAAGGTTGTAATCTTTTGCGGTTTATTTCATTTAGTTTTTTCTGCCTAAAATCCTCCAACACCAACAACCTTTGACCGCGTTTGTAATAATTTTGAATTATGTTTGATCCGAAGATTTGCAGGTTCGATTCTATTCAAGATCTAATCAATTTTCTCTCCACTAATATGATGTTTCGAAACTTCTCATTATGCAACTATTATTATTATTTTAAATTTCAATCCGCTGCTAAATTAATCTTGTCTAGCTCGTTCGACATTTCTACCAACAGTTTTCTCACAACTAACTTCTTTTTTTTTCAGAGCTCCTACTATCTTTTCTAAACATATCGCAGCAACCAATATTTATTCAAGCTGCTATTCTTTTTCCTTTTAGCTTTTAATTTGCTAATATTATGAACTGCTATTTTACATCAATTAAGAAGTTACAAATACAAAGCTAATATATACACATCAGTTCTTTAAAATTTACTTAGACTAACTTGATATCTTTGCAGGTTTATTTATTTCACTGAAAATTCTCTTCGTAACATGTGTGCAATGTACACAGACGGAAAAAAAATCCCAACACCAAGAAAAAATTATTGTAGAGTAATGAAATTTGGACAATGCATTTGTCAAGTTAACATGTTTAATTGATTAAATTTTCAAGATCACAGGTTAATTTAAGCTCAAGAAAATGCATTTCAAATGTGAAATACTGTTAAATTAATAGCCAGTGTAACCTCCAGAATTTTGAATGCAAGCCTGCAAACGTGAATGCATTGTGTCATACAGGTTTCGAATGTCACTTTGTGGTATGGAGTTCCATGCTTGTTGTACTTGTGCTGTCAATACTGGGACGGTCAGTGCTGGCTGTGGATGATGCTGGAGTTGTCGTCCAATGATATCCCATACGTGTTCAATTGGAGACAGATCTGGTGATCTCGCAGGCCAAGGTAACATGTCGACACTCTGTAGAGCACGTTGCGAGACAACAGCGGTATGAGGGCGAGCGTTATCCTGTTGAAAAACTCCCCCTTGAATGCTGTTCATGAATGGCAGCACTACAGGTTGAATTACCAGACTGACGTACAAATTTGCAGTCAGTGTGTTTGGTATAACCACAAGAGTGCTCCTGCTGTCATAGGAAATTGCTCCCCAGACCATGACTCCAGCCCTGTAGCGTGCATTCCACTGACTACAAGCCATCGCCGTTTGCGACTCCAGTGGTGTCAAGCCAGAGCTCATTGGAGGACGGAGTGGAGATCTGTTGTGTTTTCTGATGAAAGCAGGTTCTGCCTTGGTGCCAGTGATGGCCGAGTGTTGGTCAGAAGGAGGCCAGGGGAACGCCTGCAACCAAACTGTCTGCGGCCTAGACACACTGGACCTACACCTGGAGTCATGGTCTGGGGAGCAATTTCCTATGACAGCAGGAGCACTCTTGTGGTTATACCAAACACACTGACTGCAAATTTGTACGTCAGTCTGGTAATTCAACCTGTAGTGCTGCCATTCATGAACAGCATTCAAGGGGGAGTTTTTCAACAGGATAACGCTCGCCCTCATACCGCTGTTGTCTCGCAACGTGCTCTACAGAGTGTCGACATGTTACCTTGGCCTGCGAGATCACCAGATCTGTCTCCAATTGAACACGTATGGGATATCATTGGACGACAACTCCAGCATCATCCACAGCCAGCACTGACCGTCCCAGTATTGACAGCACAAGTACAACAAGCATGGAACTCCATACCACAAAGTGACATTCGAAACCTGTATGACACAATGCATTCACGTTTGCAGGCTTGCATTCAAAATTCTGGAGGTTACACCGGCTATTAATTTAACAGTATTTCACATTTGAAATGCATTTTCTTGAGCTTAAATTAACCTGTGATCTTGAAAATTTAATCAATTAAACATGTTAACTTGACAAATGCATTGTCCAAATTTCATTACTCTACAATAATTTTTTCTTGGTGTTGGGATTTTTTTTTCCGTCTGTGTATGACTGTTGCAATACCTGCATCGCCTATTTCAACTAAAGTATGAGTCAGATATTTATTATTACAAGGTTTATTATGGGCAGCGTTTATAAGAATATCTGTAGGCAAAACTCCTCATATACAAGGTAGCCAAAGGAAAATATGTAACAAAGAAAACAACTTATAATTTATCGCAAATACTGTTCGGCCATTAGCTATACCTGCAACCAATACGATTTCGGTAAAGAGAAGCAGTTTTCGTGATTGCAACAATTATACTGTAAGATGAAGAATCTTATATCATTTATTTTCAGTAGACTGAGTTTCACCTGTTGAACATGTTGTTCTAAAGGAACGAACTTTACTTTTTTTAAAAAAAAAAAACAAACATGTAACCACCAACTATTAGAGGATTACAGGATCACAAATTTAAAACGCAAGAAACAATTCCGATGGAAATTGGCTGATTTTTCTAAGGAAAAATATTAAAATTACCTCCAATCTTTTAAAAACAGCACACACAATTTTCCCGATAAACGTTTTAAATTAACCCGGTTTTATATCCCTAAAATTTATTTTACGACGCAAAATTTTCTAACGTACTTAACAGAATGACAAAAATAAATCACCTGAGTATGTAATTATTTAATGTCGTTGTACAGTTATGAATAGTACCATCGCTTGTTTGCTAATCATTTATATAAAATTAAAACTGAATACACTTATGATAAGAACTGGCTGAGCCATTCAGCTCAATGATTTAAATAAATAACCTAAATATAACTATCGCTGGTAAGGAAACGCTTAAATTTTGGGTTTACTTGTGCTAGGTAAGAATATATTTTGTTTGCGCTCAACGTTTAAGGTACTCCATGTAGCTCTCAGCGGGGTGGAAATATCACGGAGGTGCGAACTTCATCATCTAGCGCGGTAGCCCACCATCCAAGCAAGGGACGTCAATGCAGCGATAGCCGTGACTCAGAAGAAAGCTCATTTATGTAATGAAAAGACACGGCTGTAGGCCGAAAAGTTTTGTTTATGGCATTCAGAAGTTTTGACCAGAGCAGTCAGTAAATACGCTCGTGAAAAGTTTTTTTTTCTTTTTTCTAGGGCGAGCCTATCTTAAAATAACAAGTCCTTGTCAAAAGAGGAACGAAATAAATTTAAATAAAAAGAAAAGACGGAAATCTTTAATGTTATTCGTGTTATAAATAACCACCCAGCAAATCAGTGGATTAGCTGTAAACCAACACCTGTTATCTAACATCACGACTGGGGTCAAGTTCATTGAATAAATATAAATACAGTAAAACAGCAGTTGTGTGACACAATTTAGTACAGTTATACATGTAAAAAAAAAAAAAAAAAAAAAAAAAAAAAAAAACAGGATACGAAATTTCATACGAATCGGACCACACTACAGCCTTATTTATAGACATTAAATCTTTTCGCAGTCAAACAAAATCACAGACAACAGACTTGTGAAAATCACGCCTAAAATTTACTCTTAAAGCAACCATAATCACTATGAGATTTAATTATTTTTCGAGAATACTAACTAATGTTTCGTACTATCGTGATCTACATGAAAAGTACTGCTGTAGCAGAGTTGACAGGTTTTTCATTTCGATATCAATCAAAATGAGTTGTCGTGCACTCATGTGAAGAAGTAGGTGGAGGTTAGATTATAATCACTGTGTGCGTAGGTCAAGATGCTCGGGCCTAGTATTATTAATTTTAGTTAAACCGGCGAGACAAATTTTTATTTTCAAATCAAAATTCAGCTCGCATCACGGAGCAATCGCTGCCGCCAACTTATTCAGTTTTTAATTTCATTCATTTATTTTTTTAGAAAAAATGGAAAAAACGCTGGTTGTTTTAACTTCCAAAAGAGTTGTGTGAAGTCCGGTGAAGTGCTCCATTTAATTATTATAGTACGGACTGTTTAATCTCTTCTGTCTGTGCCTGTCTTTTTTTTTATAAAACATTTTTTTACGCGGGCTGTCTGAGACATCATTCACTGTCGACAGAGGCAAGATGTAACAGTGGTCATATCTTTTGTACGCTACATTCCCTTCTACTGTGACTGTCATAGATACAAAGCTACTGATATTTCAGGGACCTGACAGCAAGATTTACGATTATGCATAGTCCACGATAAGTGATAACTTAATTTAGAACTTATTCTGGACATGTCAGTTTAACCAGTTTAACTGGATTTGATACAAAAGTTGACAGTTAATGTTGGCATAACACCTGTGCCAAAGAACTCTCCTATTAACACAAATGGGTTGTCTGACTTTAAGAAGCCAATAAAGAAGCTTTTCTCATGAACTAATGGATTCTCTAATAACATGACGTGATAATTAAACACAAACTAGTAACTATTTTTCGTACTAAAGGTATGATGTATGAAGGCAAGAAATGTGCCAGTCAATACATTTACATTGGCACCTATCAAGATATTCCAAATACGTATGGTACGCAGTGTAATCAGAGGAAATACCTTCTCACGTTATTTTATTTTTAACACGTTTGATAGGTGCCATAATAACGTTTAAAACCCCAATGACTGAAATATGACTATGTTTCGTAAACAGCTAAAATTGTCCATTAAAATTGGATGTGACTATCTACTATTTCGTGAAGTATAGGCAACAAGTTTAGGTACGAAATTTTACGAAATGCATTTGATATTTTTCTACGTGTCCTTTAGTTCAATGCATGTCTCCAATTTTACTCAGATATATGAATTTGATCCTAAAGTGCGATACTGAAATATTAGAAAGACATCTGTCTACTGCTGCTAACACCTCTCCATTGGACTCAAAATGTTTTCCAGCCATAAAGTACTTTTGATTTGGAAATAGATGGAAATAAGAAGGGGTGAAATCTGGAAACAGGATGCATGTTCGAACAATTCGTGCTTTAGTTTTCCTCAGTTTTCCCTTTGCCAAAGCACATTTTTGTGCAGTTGTATTATCCTGATGAAAGATGAATCTTCCTTTTGTGATTCAGGTCTTTTCTCACCCATTTTTTCACTAAGCGAACCCAGAAAGTTGGCTTAGTACTTTACAGTTATTGCTTAGCTTCAGAATTTTCAAGTTAACCTCAAGTTTGCCTCAAAACAAACAACAACAACAACAAAAAAAAAAAAGAAAACTCTGGCCATAATAATTCTGGTAGACTAATTGACTCTTTAAAACGACCAAACATTTTGCGAAAATCGTTTTCGCATTTGTTTTCGATCAGCAGTTAATAAATGCGGCACACATCTTTTACAAATGTTTCTCGTATATAATTTAAATTCAGATATATGGTACTATTTCTTCTGATATCCCTACTACCTCAATAATGTCACACACATTTAATCGCTGATACCTATTGTGCACCTTGCCTATGTTTATATTTATTGTTTTAATTACTAGTAGTCCTTCATGTGGATCATGCTCAAGATATATATACCCATGTTTAAATTCAGCAGTCCATTTGTTCACTGTGGTAAACAAATGAGCGGATTCCTTGATATTATTACCAAACCTGGATGAATTTTCATTGACCAAAAACCACCGAAAATAAAGCGTTTTATAGCAGATCCATATTTAAATTTTCAATGATATACTTACTTTACGTTCACTTTTAAAAAAACATATAAAGAAAACTACTTCACAGATCAAGTTGGAAATTTGACGTTCGTTATTGTGATACAAGTATCAATATCACTAAATAAAATGCATTGCTAGCAGTGCAAAAACTGTGTTAGACCAAGAAGTTTTTTACCTGCCTCGTATTTTAATATCGTTCGCTTAAACGTCACCTCACCTCACCATTTATTGTTATTAATAGTCTTTAACAACGTCAGTATAATGCCCATTCTTCATGTTTCATATGGAAAATGTGGTGTTTCGGTGAGCAGAGCCATTTTGGATTTTATTTTTTTAAATAAACCAAAGGAAATAAATCTTACGTTTGGTAAGGGCACGTCCATAAACTAGGTGCTCCAATTTGGCCTCTTTTGGACCCCTCTCCCCACTTAGCCTCACGTGGCTTTTGCCTAAGTATGTAAAATAATGAGCTAATGCTGTTGTGTATTGTGAAAAGCTGCGAAGTTTGGCTCGGAACCTTCCTCCTCCCCCCCCCCCCCCACCCCACCCCGTCACCGGTAGTCCAGCGTACCTTTCTACCCAACACCTCCCTCTCCCGTTTTTTTACCTAGCCACGTAGTTTATGGGCGCTCCCTAAATAGAAGGAGCCACAACAGGAAGATTCTTTTTGGAAATTGTAAAAAGTTCAGAATTCGTCAACTTCAAACAATATACGTGGAGCTTGCAGAATTTATAACGAGTATAAGTAATTTTGTTGTATCTTATAGAGAATTTGGCATTTCTTTTACAACTTCAAATGAAATTTTAAATTCTGGGCAAGTGTAAGTATTTACATCTAAGATTGATAGTTGCACAGGCAGAACACTTTCGTCTTATATTCGTCACGAGTACGATCAAGTTTCTAAGGACCACAACGTCAAGAAGCCATAATTAAAAATGGATAGCTCGGTTAGTAATTGGTGTAATATGTTAGTTACTGATAATAGCACATATAATTCATCTACAGTACACAGCGCATATTTATTTCAAATTGCAGCGTCGTTTGTTTCTTCACAACTTTGGTGATACATAATCATTAACCACACGCAAATTTCTTACATGCTACCATTACTTTTACCTGCAGTAGTTTTCACTAATAGAATTAAAAAAGAAAGCTAGGGGTTCCATTTACGGAAGCAATGGGTAGTAACATTCAAAGAATAAAATGACTTGATAACTTTTACATTTTATGCGTGTAACCTACCAACTGTTGAGAATCTATTTCGTGCACAATTTGCTCCTAACAAATCGTGGTAATCCCTCTTGGAGTAAGTGGGCTTATAGTATTACAAGCAATCTGAGCCTAGGAAGCGTTCGAGGGTGAAAGATCTTTGAAAATCTCATCTCACAGATGATTCCCACCATCCAACTTCTCATCCAAACACCTTACCACTGAGATACACGAGTGATCATTATCTTTAACGTTTTAGTCGGTCGTTGAACGAAATAATAGAGGGCCAAGTAATTACGAAGAAGTCTCAGAAAGAATAAACTATTTTAATAAACTGCAAATTGAAATCACACCACAGATCTAAACAAATTACACACATGATAGCCTAGGTACGTGTAACACCACCTGGAAGCAATAATACAAATAGTGATAGAGCATGGTGGGTGAGCGGTAACGCTGTGGCCTCGGATTCGGGAGGACGTGGATTCGATTCCAGAGATTTCCATGGTTTCTCCAAATCACTCCACGCGAATACCGGCATACTTCCTTCAAAAGGTTATGGCTGAATACCTTTCCGTTCCAATTCCTCAGTCCTTCCCCGCCTCTAATGACCTCAACGTCGACGAGGCGTAAAGCCATAAGCAAAAAAAGGTAACAGTGCATAGTAATGGTAATAGTAATATAATATCATGTAAATGCAGCACCTTGGTTATAAGTGGACAGGTAAGAGTATTTTTTCTATTGAAGTTCGCTTGCTCGTTAGTGTTCAAATCCACAGCCCATCATGAGATCCTCGCAGCGATTTCCAAGAAAGGTAACGCTGTCAACTTTCTGAGAAACAAGTGGCAGCTTCGAAATGGTTGATCGTTATGGAGTTTCATTGTACCTAATGGAGTTGACGACCAGATCAGTCTCTTCGTAAATCGAAATAAAAGCGAACAACACAACTTACTATACGGCGTTTAACAACCTGTTGTAATATTAAGTAGGACTTATTACTATTATTACAATAACAACACCATTGCTTCTATTAAATTAATAATGATTACGATAGGAACGAAAATAGCAAAACGTTGTTAGAGCTTCATTACTTCTTCTTTTTCGCTCATTTTCTTGGTAGCATTCTTTTTCACAACTGGGTGCATGATTTACGTCACCATAAGAAATATTGGTTATTGGGTAAAGAAAATCAGCATTTCATTTCGGAATCGGAATCGTATTTACAACAGGCTGAGTTTTGGGCAGGTTTTGATTTTTATTAACAGATTGGGTAATGTGTTCTGAATGATGTTTTAATGGAACAACCAACTGAGACCCGCAGGTATTTATTAAAAACCAGATAATTGGAAAAATAAAGTATGAATAACATATGATAGCAGTAAGATAGTGCATCGGCTAATCTTGTTCTATCTGAGCGTGGATTACTAAACGAAAAGCTTAAAGAAATGTGAATTCGCAGTGGAACTCCAACAGCACCATTACTATAGACAGCCTAGGGTTTCAATACTTCAACTAAATCTCTCCAGGCGATACATCAAAGATAAAGTCGTCGCAAATTGCTGCTAGCCTGAAGTTAAATTACAAACATTAAATCCAGTGACATCACAGAAAATGTCACCAACGACTTGACAGGCATCCAAATTTGCGGAGCTAACGAAACCTCTGATACAGAAACATCAGCTAATTAAAGTCTGAAGGGTAGTGTGATGTTGGCTCTACTGTGCACAGCAAATCAAAAAAGTTTTCCAGTGAAAAGAGGTTTTATATTGTGAGTCCAGTTAATCGTTCAACTCTTATGGTTCACTCAGGAAACCGATTCTGGTATATTAAAGAAATTAATTACCAGAATGTCAAATTCAGACAGTGATGCTGATTCTCATTATGAAAGAGATGTTTCTTCTCATAAATTACTTTTGTATTTGCTCTTTTAGTATTGTATGCTTTCATTTACAGCTTCATTCATGACTTCAGATGGATAGTAAATGGTATCTATATGCAACATATCTTATGCTAGTTTAAATAATACGATGAATTCGGTTTAGAATTCGTGATTTTTTAATGCACTGATAACTATGAAAAGTAGCGTATGCTGAATTTCTGATACTTGCAATGACATGAGATGATCTATTTTTAATAAACCTTTCTTACCTTCGACTTCCCTCGACTAACAAATTAACCAATCCTGCATGTCTCAAAATATCACCTACCATCCTGTCTCTTCTTTCTGTAAGACCTTTTCACAAACTTCTTTCCTAACTTCCTCATTTACAAAACTCGTTCATTTCGTGCATTATCTGTCCACTTTCTTTCTATACCATACGTTTCAAATGCTTCAATTTCCCTTCTTTCTGATATTCCTAAAGTCCATGCTTCCCTATCATGTGCTGTGCTCCACATATGGAGTTTTAAAAAGTTCTTTATCCTAGATCATTACGTGAAACTAAAAGATTTCTCTTTACCATAAAGGCTCTTTTGCTACTGCTTTTAACATTTTTTCTGCTTTGGACATCATTTGTAATATTATTTCTCAAGTAGAAGATTTCATGTATTTCTGCTATCCAAACCGATCATATTATTATATGTAATTTATTATTATGTGTATCATTTCTGCTAGATTTCATCACTTTTGTCTTTCTTTGATTTACATTTAGTCCAAAATATTCCTTTAGTATTTTGTTCTTGTAACTTCTCAATATCCTCAGCCCGTTCCACTAACAAGACAATGTACCAAAACAATTATTCTGCTGTCATGAATGAACCATCAAGACGAGGCCGAGAAATTTATTGGCCGATCAAATAAATAGCAGAAAATTATTTACAGCGTCAACGTAGAATTTTACCTAGAAGACAAAGTTAAATATGTGGATGAATTATTAGTATTATAATTTTGGGCGTAGCTAATGCCACAGTGACAATTTACTACACACCTACTTTTGTAACCCCGTAATATACAAATAAAATATTTCCCATCCCCTTAAGCTTGAAATCAAGTGTTAGTTTATGGTAAATGTCATCTTTTCGCAGTAACAAACTATTATAAATTATAGTGCAGTATCTTACTCAGGTCTTATAGCTAATATATGATGAAAATTTCCGTAAAAAAAAAAAAAAAAAAAAAAAAAAAAAAAAAAAAAAAAAGAAGAAGAACAAATCTAGCTCCCCTTCTATGTAGCCTCTCCATCTGCTGTTTTTGATAACTACAGTGTGAGTTCCATGTTATCGCAACACACCTAAGCAATGCCCTGACAATGTTTGGTAGACCAGTTCACTTCTCTTCCCCTTCCGGATAGATCACCAAATCAATTGCAGAATTTTTGAAATTCCTGCAACCACCAGACTCTACACTGAGTTTATTATCAAATGAGATTCAAAGATATATGTACAGTACATTTTATGCGTTCATTAAGTAATTTTCCGTCCGTCGTATGATGATTCAAGACCTATGCATTGCAATATCAAATTGCATTATGAAAACTATGAAATTATGACTGTAATAAACGTTTACCTGCTTATCTAAAAGACCACATACAGCGTGATTCTGGAGGAATGGTAAATATTGAAGGAGGTGATAGTATGAACAAATTAGGGAAAAAATTCATATAAACATGTGTCCGGTTTCCATTCGTTTTGAAGATACTGCTGCTAGAATGTTAGGCATAAAATAAATCACAAATAACTTATTGAAGTATTTAATTCATTCCAAAACACACGCATACTTTACGTAGGAAGAAGAGCTACACGTACTGTTGGGAAGAGAGCTTCAAAGTATTGAATTTGAGGGTGGAATTTTAGAACATTCCGACACATGTTTATATGAATTTTTTTATTCAATATTGTTCATACTACCACCTCCTTCAATATTTACCATTCCTCCAGAATCACCCTGTATGAGATCCCGTGATTTAGGAATAATTTTTGCAGTTACTGAACGCGATACTTACAGCGATAAACATCAGTAAAATAATTCTTTTGCTCAACGGATTATAATAAACATCAAAATTAATTCCTCTTAGAAAATTTATTTGTTTGTTTGGTACTAAGTTACAATGTTACAGGCCTGATGTATGTGAAAGAACATTTTTAATACTGCATGAAACACCGGTACCAACGTTCCCATTAAATAATTTTCAAGTTTAACTTCTGAATATTTGAAGTTAATATAAGAAATAGTTCTCATTCCTATGTAAAGGTGATTTTAACTGCTCTAAAAGTAACAGAATGGTTGCCACAAAAAGTCTACCTCCATACATAACGTCAACACACAATTTAGATGTAAGAAAAACATAATTTCTTTCTTATTTGATTGCGCTGACATCGACTAATTTGAAGCCTAAAGTGAAACGAATTTAAAAGATATGTCACATGTAACATATATTAGTTTTTGTGAGACTTCATTAAATAGAAGTTGAATTCACATTCACAGTGAGATGTTGGTTTAAAGCGTGGTGATTTTCATCGCATTCTGCTCTAAGTTGATTTCTTATAATGCTTTTAACGCATGCATCATAGTACCGCTAAAACGAAGTCCGTTGATAGCTTAAAAGTTATAAAATGTTAGACGAAACTGTTAAAACTCTAATAGTTAGCTATGTTTCTGTGAACACTGTAACATTTGTACATATGCTGTGTACCACAAATATACATACGCTATATGGCGGACAGAGCCTCAGTTTTAACATATTATACCATGTGGACAAGTTAATGGTGAAACGGGAACACGGAATTTATTTATTTATGAATTATAATTGTGGCAAATCCCCTAGTCATTCAATTACCCCATTTACTTTATTTTTAAAAAATTTATTTTATAATTATAGTGTTAAATACATTCCCCATCTACCCTGCCGATTTAAAAAAAATTAATTTTAAATTGCTTAAGCGTTTTAGCTAAAATATTCATCACTTCACTTGGTAATTTGTTCCAATCCCTGACACCCTTACCAACAAAAGAAAATTTTCCCACTCCCTTATGCATGAAATCGATCGCCAGCTTGTGGTCATGATCGTCTTTCCCCTTCCATGCACTATTAATAATTCTTTGACCAATATCCCGCCACTCCCCATCACCTGCGTGGTATGAATAATCTCCAGTGAAGTGAGAAAACAGTGAGATACTTGCATAGGTAGTCGAGAGGGCATTGCCTTTTTTGTAGAACATCAACCCCCCCCCCCCCTGTACTTATTTATAAACAGTAGGTGTATGACTGACATATTTCGAAGGACAAAAGTGGACTGACAGAATATTGATCAAGATTAAGAAAGGTTGCCAAGAAGCACTAAATAAATGATAGTATAACAAGGAATGCTGGAGACCACTTCACACGATAAATCGAAAAGTGAGACGTGGACGAAGTCAAAAAATAAAAGTATCTAAACGGCATATGAATATATTCATGCGATGTAACTTTCCTGCATATTTTACATTCGTTGCAGCTGATGATATGGTTGGCGTCAAAGATGTGTATAGGAATGGCTGCCGACTCACTGCCGACGCTATCGCGTATGGTAAGTTTCATGTGGCATTGAGTGTAAGGTACGTTTCTTTTTCCTTTGATACGCACTTTTATTCGAAAGGTATGGCCTCAAGAAAGTGTGAACTAAGGGACACTTCCTTCTCGGTACGCCCTTTTTGGATCGTTACCTAGAATTTTTTATGTATATTTAATTTCTTATATTTCATGTATTATATTACGTTAAAACGTAAGTCATACAAAAAAACTTTCTGACATCAATATAAAAACCGAATCTAAGGCAATAACTGAGAGACAAGAAAGTTTTTAAATGAAATTTACAATATTTTCTTATCCGCGTTAATATTTGGTTTTAGAAGAAGAAGGTAAAGCATTTCTGCACACACCAAGGTCCGCGAGCGTTAAGCAAAGGGCAGATATTAGTTTCATAATAAAAACGATTAATAGTTTAAATAAATTAGTCACGGGTATTGAAGCCTTTACGAAACAGATAATTACTAAAATATGTTTAGGTCTAAAATTAAGCATGAGGCAGACACAGGTTAGCTTTGCTCTTAGCTTGATTACTATCGTAAAATTTCTTTTGGGAAGAGGACCACTAAGCAACAAGAATAGAACCTAACTTCAGTTGTACCATTTGAACATAAATGTCTCCCCTATTACTGTCAGTCATAAGGTGGTTACATTTTCCCAGAATAGTTGATGAAAAACGAGTATGACTGATTCATGAAAATATATGAATTTTGAAGACAATTTGGTAGCCATGCATAAAAAAGATATTAGTTTGATACTTTAGATCATTCTGTAAAGTTTTTAATCGTTACGACATTGAAAAAAGTATTACTGCTATCAATGATCGAGAACTTTCCAGACCTTGTGCCTAAAGCTCTACGTTTCTTCTTCAGAAAATTGTCACCATAAACTCAAGCGTGTACCGGCCCAAATACGGCATGAAATAATCAAAAACTAAGAAGCTTGGTTGGCGAGCGGTAATAGTCAAGCCTCGTATTACGGACAACTCGGGTTCGAATCGGGGCTGCTCAGTACAGATAGGGGTTTTCCATGGTTCGCAAAATGTATCCAGACAATGGTAGGATTGTTTCTTGCTACAGAACATAGCCTAGTTATTTCCATTACCCATTATCAGTCAAACTCCATCCCGCCATCGACGAGATGTTAGGTTCAAACCAAAATATAATAAACACTATTTCCCTTAGTCTGTAACAACAAATTTACACTGTGCATACTTCAATGAAGTCGTCGGCTTCCACTTCTGTCTTATATGCTCCAGTGATTCAGCCAGTGAAAAACTGGTGGTTTATAATGGTATCGCTCACGACGGAGAAACACACAGAAAAGTAAGGTCATTAACTGGAATGAGGGAAGTTCTGTATACGTTACGTGCGTACAGTTTCAAAAATAATTTTGTAAACATATGGGGAAATAAATATATTTGCAGCAATTGTTTGCAGCCAACATTTCCAGCAAAATCTCTTATCACCTAACAAACCAAAAACTTCAATCATTTCCGTAATTCTCCTAGTTAGTTAAACTACACAGGTGCAAAGGAAGAGCTAAAACGTTAAAAAGATTGTGATTAATTGTCCTTAAATTCGCCCGTAAGAGTGAGCGGTTGCAAGTGGTACTGATGTGTTAAAGTCTTCCATCTAGTTATAAAAAAACCATTACTCCTCGATTTCCCCCGCCGTCGACGCGCCCTTAAACCTCAAAAAACAACAACTCCTCGATTTTTTACTGTCACGACGGTATCTGAGAAGTAAAAGAGTTGAGGAAAAAAAACCCAAAGATTTACAGTTTTCTTTTTTTTGGTCAATTTATACATGTAAGTATTTAAAAATACCTGAAACATTGCTATATAAAAAGGTAGATTACTTCAGTTACTGAAAATCAGACCGTAAATGTGAATTGTGAAAACAGAGAAACAAAAACGATTGAATAAACTTTCTAGCATATTAACATTTAGATTTTCAGTGTACGAAAGCTACTTTATTTTGATATACAACTAACTATTAATCGGACGTCTGGGTGTTATTGATATATTTAAAGACTGAAATCCAGTTAGAGATTGTCCAACCCATAAATTCAGCTACACTTGAAAATGTCATCATTACTAATAATGATAAAATACTTGAATGGACAATTTTTTTCATTTAATTACTTTTGGACTCAAGAAATCACATTACATCTGTGAAGCAACATAAAAATTTACTACTTTTCACTTCAGGAGATATTGCAGTACTGTGTAACAACAGAATTTAAAGATAATGTATTTTTGCTTAACTGGGATTGATTAAGTGTTTAATAACATGACATTGTGATACTTATGTTGTTTTTAGAATGATAGACATTGAGTTTATGTCTGAAAAATATTATTGTAATATTTACGCACTAACTGTAACGATCAATTATTCAGCATTGTAGGAATACTCGTTTCCCTGACTACTTTAGTGTATCTGGGCTACAGGCTATCAGGAAAAAAATCACAAAGTATTAAAGTCAGCGACTGCTAAATACCTCCAGATTTGTGGTGATGGGTGAAACATAGCGGTAACGAGAAAGCATAAACTTTATTGGCTACGAACCTAAATTTTAAACTATCTACGGAAAAATAATCTCTCAGGTATGTTTAAAGTTTGTATATACATTCCACTCGTCATTCTTTAAAGGGAATCAAAAAGTCTTACGTCTATAATTAGTTTTTATGATCAAAAATTTCTGATTGCTTAACATTAGAGATGTAGCTCATTTTTACAGCAAGTAACATTTTTGACACAATCAATCTTACAGTTATTAAATATATTTAAATAAGCGAGTTGCCAGTGAACGCATGAATTTCTGGCAATCAAAAACTACCTCTTAATCTAGGACGTTACACTATTAACACATTTACGTGTCAACCTGACTACTGGGTATATAAGAAAAGCAGTTTGACTTTTGGTAAGACTTCTTATTCAGATGGAAGAGACTAGTCATGGTGTTGCTCATGAATGAAAATTCTACAGCTTTCTTGCCATTTCTGTGTAACCTGTTCCATTGGATATACTCGAATAATGCATTATTACTAACAGCATCCATATTAAAGTCAAATAAAGTGTACAAAAAATGTACAAAGTCTTCGAGTCACTATTCGTGGGGCTGCATTTACAAGGAGACTAAAATGCATATGATAGAAGGTGTTTTACAAAATGTCAATCTGTAACTTTTGCCTCAAGGCGATACAATAGTGAATTTACTGAATTTAAAACAAACAAAAATAATATCACCACTGGAAGAAACAACATAAAAAGGAACATAGCTTATTCGGAAAAAAGATATTCACTAACGCTGCTCGTTAATAACTAATCACAGATACCAAATAAAGTAATAAAAGAACACTGTGGAATAAAATCACTTACAAGAACAACTTTTAACAGTTTTTGGAACGAGCTTACACCTCTAGTAACAGATTTTAAACATCCATTAACGTTTCAAAAGGTATTCATGCAATCTGTCACTAGAATATCTATGAACCTAAGGCGATAACCATTTGAATGCTGTGATTTTTCTGTAGTCCATCATACTGAATGTAATCTGTAGTCATCTGAATACGGAATATAGCGATTTTCTTCTACATCTACATCTACATTCATACTCTGCAAATCACAAACATTGTGGGTGGCAGAGGGTGCTAAGAACCAATCCTAAACCCGACCATTCCAATCCCGAATAGTGCGAGGAAAGAAGGAATACATATAAGTATCAGTACGGCATCTTATTTCTCTAATCTTATCTTTTTTTTTTTGTAACTGCTTTACGTCTCTTTTTAACATCGAGGTCTTTAGAGACGGGAAAGGATGTGGGGCAAGGATGGGGGCAAGGAATGGGAAGGAATTCGGCCATGGCCTTTTTGAAGGAAGCATCCCGGCATTTGCCTGGAGTGATTTGGGGAAACCATGGAAAACCAAAATCTGGATTCCCGGACGGGGATTCGAACCGCAGTCCTCCCGAATGCGAGGCGAGAACGCTAACCGTTACACCGCTCCGCTCGGTCTAATCTTAACCCTCCGGTCATTGTGACCTAAATAGGTTGGCGGAAGAAGTATTTCATTGCACTCGAAATTTAAATTTTTTCGCATATTCTCCAATAAATTCGAACGCAAGCTACGTCGTCTGTCTTCCAAACTATCCCAGCCCAATCTATGTATCATTTCTGTGACACCTTCATAAGGGCTGTAACAACAAGTCACGAATCTAGCGGCTCTCCTCTGCACCCTCTCAACTGAGTCAATCAGAACCTTGCGATACGGATCCCAAACCACACAACAGTAATCCAAATGCGGATGCACTAGTGTTTTATACGCTATCTCCTTTGTTTGAGCATTACAATTCCTCAAAATACGACCTATGAATCGTAATTTAGAATTAGCCTTGCCTACGACGGAAGTTATGTGCATGTCCCATTTCATGTTGCTTTGTACTATCACCCCCAGATACTTCACGGAATCAACCGTGTCAACAGCTGAATTGTTTAGTTTGTACTCGTGAACAAACTTATTCTTCTTGTTACTTATCCGCATTGCCTTGCACTTTTTGCAATTAAGTGTAAGCTGTTAGTTCCTCCTGGCGAAAGATGTTACGGTGACGAAGAATCTGGGTCTATGACACGTAAGACACGCACCAGCTCAGTTCACGAGCATGATGTTGCTTACACACAAGAAAGAAAACAATTCGAAATACAGAAAGAAAAATACCTAAGGAACGAAGCAACTGAGGTAAGCCAGAGTAATAGGTACACAGGAATCCAAAATGATGGAAAATATCACAACCAAGATGCAGGGTCTAGAACGAGGAAGAAAATGGCGAAGGAAAATTTTTACGAAAGCGAAAACAAAAGCATATCACCTTCTCCCGAAAAGATTTATGTGAAGGAATCTTTGTCACTCAAATCTCATACAGAAAGACTGAAGTCTAGCAGAGAAGGTAATCCAAATCAGGAAAATGTTTCGAAACGGATGGGAAATACGGATCGAGAATTGCCCACAAAAAGTTGGGATGATAGTCATGGTTACGGTGGAACAAAACTCAGAATGTACGAAAATCAAGAGGGATTTTCTTCAGTTTAGATTTATAGCTAAAGCTTAAGCGTTAAAGCTACCGCATATAACTATTTTTAAACTTCCGTTGGAGATTTTAAAGAATCTAAACTGAAGAAGATCGGTTTATTCCGTAATCACATGATCATAGATTTAATTCAATAAGATGGGTTACAGAAAAAAAGAATCACAGCATTTAAATGGTTATCGTGTTATGTCTAGAGTTGTAATGAGTTATTTCCGTAACAGACTGCATGAAATTTATTCATCTTTGGAGTCTTTAAGGTCAGTGTCTCGACATTTTAAATACCTAGACCAAAATCGACAGTCACTTCGTTGAAAACGTGCTACTGTTCACAATGACAATATTTTTATAAACGTTTTTGATAAGATTTTTGCAAAACGTTGTATTGGAAGAGGCAAGAGGAAGAATTGTTCCACACTGTCTTTGCCTTTCAAACAAGTACATTTAGTGGACAAGTGAAACATTAGAAGCGATTCTTTAACATGGTTGGACGACTAGTTATTGATGTTCTTTACTGAATATGTCACGAAGATGATTAATACCTCTATGTTTATCTGTACCATATGATGCACGTATACGTCTTGCTTTGTTGTACGTGAAAATATTTCCCACAAACCTATCCCGTTTTTTTTATGTCATCACGCCTCGTTGACGTCAATGTTATTAGAGCTGCGATAGTTTTGTGAGACAGGAACTGGAAGGAATTCGGCTATGATCTTATGCAATAACCAGACCGGCTTGTATTCTGTAAATCTTCTAAAACCGAAATCTGTATCGCCGGAACAGTGATCGAACAAACGTCCTCCTGATTGCCACCCCCGACCGTTAACTACTAACCTAGCAGCCTCTGTATTGACAGATATCGGTTCGCAGGCGATATATACCTAATTCACTTCTCATGATCTTTAAATGAAAACCCATATTTTTTACCCTATTCGAAATTTCTTTTCGCATGTGGCTTCATTACTTGCTAAAATAACGCAAACGTAGAAATAGCATTACAAGCAAGTAGATGCCTTCGAACATGTCTTTATTGTTCTTACACACAGAAATTAGGGATAACACTTGTTGGAAGTAATAAAATGTTTTGACTTTTTTTAATGTTGCACTCATTTTTAAGAAAAAGATTTTATGCATCTTTGACATCGAGACGGCAGAATATTTGTGACAACGAACCGGAAGGTCGCCCATGATATTTGACGGAACTACCACCGCATTTGGCTAGATTAAATCCAGGAAAGCATGGAAAACCGAAATCTCGATTGTCGGACGGTGATTTTAACCCGCATCTTCCCGAATACCGGACCTGACATTGCCTCTTATCCACCAGGCTTGGTACAGAGTAGGTAGTTTGTGCGACGTATTGTGCTAATTTCAGTATAAGAGTTGAAGTAAACACATCTACAATTAACCAAGAATCACGCCGGTATGATGCATCCATCCGTACACCAATTTGAAGTATAATTCAATGTACTGATATGCTGATTTTTAATTAATCTATTTCACTGATATTGGAGCTCTCTTATATAGAAAAGAGTAAACATTGTTTTCTCTTTATTTTTTTTATTTGTTTACGGCTATACGCCACGTCGACGTCGAGGTCATTAAAGGCAGAAAGGACGGGGGTCAGGAAATGGGAAGGAATTCGGTCATAGCCTTTTGAAGGAATCATCGTGGCAGTCGAGAGATTTGGGGAAACTATGGAAAACCCAAATCTGGATTCCCGGACGTGGATTCGAAGCCATGTCCTCCCGAATGCGAGGCCAGAGCGTTAGCGCTCACCCACTGCGCTCGGAAATTGTTTTCTCCTTTGAATCGAAATAAATAAAAAGAATATCTTAGCTAGTTTGGTACCAAATACAAGGAATTGGAAACAAATTTGAACGCTGCGTTTCTACCTTTTAATGAAACATACAAAAAAAAATACGTTTCTGCTGTAATTTGCGCCTAATGTTTAATTCGAGGTGATATTTTTTCTACATCGAAAACCATTTTTATATATATAAATACAAAATTGGCATAGCGCAACTCACGTTCAGAATATAATAAATTAACACTTATACATGATTTTAAAATGATCGTGTTAGCGACAGAAACATAAGATTTCAGGAATCAATTTCAAGGAAAGAATGGGACGGTTGCAGTTAATAATGAAAGTTTTCTATAGCAGAGTAGTACATTTACAGGGCACGGGCATCTTCTAAAATCAACTAAATTCTTGATTGGAAGAACATATTTTTTAAAAAAGCTTCAACTCTATGCTTTAAACAAAGCTATGGAGTCATTACACCCGGCTTCCACTGCCCCGATTGAATCCTAGAAATGATATTACACAATACGTAAATAAGCTATTGAAAGTAAGCACACTTGTGAAGTGCAATGAAAATTTTATTCGCGCTGACTGATTCATCTCTTCATTCGTAGATCGTGGATATTGTATTTCTAAAAATCACAATGAAATATAACTAAGAGTTCATACAATTCATACGTTTTATAACAAATCTAAGTAACACCTCTTTTATAACAAAGCAGAAATTCATAAGAGATTCATTAAGAGAAACAAAAGGAGATTTATGCATATAAACCTCTCTATAGTCAAAATAACGAAGGCTGTAGATAGAGGACCTCTTGCCACTTGTAGATAATTCAAGAGCAAAAAATTAGCCCCAACTAAGAGAGTTTTCTTCATAATCAGCTTAAATCCTTGTATGCGTCTCAATGTTTTCGTCAAACCAGCAGTGAAGAAAAAAAAAGTTGTCCTACAACCTCAGCCACAAATTAATCCTGAAATCTGAAATCCGAAATTCAGAAGAAAGAGTAAAAATATTGTTAAAGAATCTACTAATAAAGGTATTAGCTTCCAGTACGTTAAAAGCACAACATTCCCAGATTGAAATAAATGGAGAAAAAAACTTTAAATTTCATTTATATTGTATCCCAGATCCTGAACCAAATATAAAAATTGAACTTATATATTTATATAGAAACCTACCCACATAGTTTTATTGAAAAATACTAGGGTACATACACCGATTTGGTTTTATGACCGTCAAAAACACCTTCTTGAGTCACTGTCTCGAAAGAAACGTGGTGTTACTAGCGGCGAAGGTATTTTTTAAACTACCTGATATTTCTCAATATATAGTTTTTAATTGTAGCGCCAAATTTGTGTTGGTAAAAATATTACCAGGACACAATCAGCGCGATTCGAATAAGCTGTAAGAAATAGACATTGTGTAAATTCTCATTATAACGGATATAAATATAATCCTTCATGAATCGTTTATTTGCAATGAACGAATTATGTAAAGAGTCTTCGATGAAGCCCTACTTTCTTAAATCATATAAGGAAATGGTTTATAGAGAATTTTTATTTTACATGACATTCTGTTACGAGCTATTTAAACATCTGTAACTAAACTTACAAAATAAATATCTTGCGTTTTTACTTATGTTATTTCCGTAAAAATTTACTAGTTAATACTGTCAAAATTAAAAATGATAAAAATTAGTATATTTTGGTGTGAATACTACATTATCATCCTGCCTGTATTGGCAATACTGCTCTTTCAACGTTTGACAGCTAGCAGATAAATGTGTACTGTATATCAGATAGCGCAAACGTTAATTGTGTTACTGGTACGAAACCTGTAATTACCTGAAATGAAGGTATCCTGTTTGGGCTCGTAGCACTGAATAAGATAAAACGACGATGCAGGTTAATAAGCACTAATGTCAAAACCGAAATCGGAATCACATAAAAGATTGAACATATTTCTGCATCCTGTGTTCTGCAGTCCGTGCATACATCTGCTTTAAACTGCTTCTGCCAGCCCTCTTTCCATCTCCATCATTCTCTCTTTTCTCTCTGTGTGGGACTTTCCCTCTGCAACAGACCAATAAGCCTGCAGCTGAATCTCTCGGCCGTTTCTTCGGACGCTCGGGGTCTTCGTTCATTGAACGTTGTAAGCTTATCGGTGGATAGATGTTCAGTTGCATTCATTATTTACTTATTTTTACTACACTCCGAGTTCTGATGCTCGATACAACGGTTATTGATAGACACGGATTTATTTGTTACTCTACACACTTTGTATAGATCGTACAAGAACAATTGGTCTGAAAATATTACAACGACCACACTCTGCAACCAGGACCATTTCCATTATTCCTGAACGTCAGAGTGCAACGTATTATTTTTATTCCAATATCATTAAGAGGAAATAAATGTTTAACAATTTGAAATTACCATTGCTTTTTGAATTATGAATAAAAATATACAAATACCACTTTACTTAGATTTGCGTAGTGGTGACAACGACCAACGTTAATCTTAGGAAACTTTAGGTAGTGTTAAGGAGATGTCAGCATAATGAGAAATAATTGACTTAATAAAACATAAACACACTTTCAAATAATTGTGGAAGGATCTGTGCAGCCGTAAAATCAAAATATAGACAAGGTGAAGAAATGTTAGTCACATTTAAAACGAATTATACTCGATCAATCAGTAAATATTTTAAATATAAAGAGAAAATTTAAGGTGCTGCAGACTGGTTGCCTCTAACAGAGAGTAGGAAATTAAGTGGTTTGTTGTAGCCAAATAAATCCAGAATAAACATTACTGTTTTACAGTTTAGTAACAGTTATTTTTTATTTCTCTTAAATATTATTCTGTGTTTTGAGATGCAACACGACTCAGTGTCAAATTTGTATGCTGTCTATAAGAAACTGTTGGGAGAGTCTGGCTAAACAGATGCATATGCAATGCACTAGGCTGGGATCGAATAGCACAGACGAGTGGTACAGAGCGAGTCGTGAGTCACGTTGTCGTCTGATTGTCCACGCTGTCACTTGAGCTGGTTACCGACTGCTGGCTGGGGACACTCTTCTACTCAACACACCCCAAGGTCCAGTCAACTTCTTATCAGCTGTTTTTCTATCCTCACTCCTAACTCTGGATACTTTCCTCACATCTACTGAGACAACTCGTGTTTCGCGTAAGCCTGACTAAAGCTCCTCTGTTTATATCGGACTCAACCTAACGGATAAATCAACTAAATTATCACACAACAATAACAATCTGAAAAATACTAATTCTGCTCAAAAATTCATGCAAGCTTAACAGAATATTGGGCTACATTAAGTGACGATTCACAAAAAACAAGCTACATTTGCAGAACCTGATTTTTAAAGGGGAAAAACTACAAAATTAAATTTAGCACAATATATTGCTTAGCGTAAGTGCCTCTAACAATAAGGACACTGAAGAACGAGTTTTTTTACAGTAGGAAAAGATCGTAATAGAGATGTTGAGCGTTACCTGTCGACTGCGTTGATGAACTGTGAAGACTGGTGCCAACAGAGCAGTACGTATCAGCCTGATTCTAAGGAAAGGAGATGTTGTAACTTAGCGGCTTCTATTGCTTAACGAGGCCTACAGCTCTCTCAAACTTATAAATAATAATAAAATTCGAAATTGACTGTAATAATTTTATTAACCTTTCAAACAAACTTTCGCAAGACTAGATTAGTTGTACTTCATGACGATATATTGTGGAAAAAGATTGGTTTTGTCACTAGCTAGGCGTGATTTGAATTTTTTTTAAAGAAACGAAACTAATAGTTGAGTGTGATTTCTTTGGTTGAGTCGCCACTCGGATGTGCTGTGGTTGTCGGAGCTGCAGCAGTAACCGGCTCGGCGTCCGAAGCGCGACTGCCCGTCACTTCGCACACCAGCGGACCACCAGCAACCCCTGCGCACGCGCGGCTCAGCCCACCCGCAACGCATTGTTACCACTCTTACGTCATCACAGACATCTTATCCACTCACTTAGACAAATGCTGACAACCGATGCACAAATAATAAATAAAATTAACTAAGCCGATATTATGAAAGAATGAAGTTCCAGGTTGAAGCGTACAAGTAAGGTGTACCTTACTTTTATTCTTTAATTTTATTTATCACTAGCTGTTACCCGCAACTACGCACGCGTGGACTTAGAATTCAATTGCCAGAATAGGACATAGAAAGCTGTTAGTAACGTAAGATTTGTCCTAAATAACACAGAGTCGGCATTATATCACAGAAAAGCCATCACTATATCATTCTACGATCGAACCTGTCTGATATGAGAATCAATTTCCAACTTATTTAAAAACAGACAAACAAACTAAGGTGGGTTGGTTTAACTGAGGGCAGGTTTATTTCAGCTTGATATTTTCTTCTTCCTTCAGCATGAGCATTAGATTCTTGGGTTCTAATAACATTAGCTGCCCGTGCTCATCTAGAGCTACACCTTTGGCCAGGTTTACGCCCGCAAGGCATGCCAAAAAATACAAAATAAACTGGTGCCAGAATCTTTTAGGCAGACACAAAGTAATAGTACAACGCAGAGCAACTCGACATTTATACTAAATAATAAGTTTTGTCTCTAAACGAAATTTACTAACAAATCATACACTAACAGAATGCGCGAGAAGCACAGCTTGAGCAATCGACGTAACATTACAGACTAACATACGCATCCGTCTGTCTGTCACCATTCGATAAGTTCTCAAAATTTCTTGACTAAAACTGTTACTCATACAGAAAAAAACGTCATGTGTCCTTCCTACAGATACAAAGTATTTCCTTCTCAAATTCCATCAATATCGGTATAGCCATTTAGTAGTCAAACCGTAACAAGAAGACAGAGACTTACTTCGGCATTTATAATGTTATTACTGCAGATCACACACACACTGTCAGCTAGAGAAACTACGCCTTAGGGATCAATATAGCGTAAAAAAATATACACCAACAATATTGTTAGACCGCCTACGATTTCCCATACATTGTACCCCTAAATTTGTGGTATCTACAGTTTAACATGGAATCCGAACAACTGACCGTCCAGGCGTGGCTCATACAATCAAAAATAATTCTTAAAATCTTTGCTTTAACCGCGATTTGAACCGTATACCACGCTCCAAACAGCAGCAAGCAAGCGCATTAACACTGAGCTACCAGACCGCCATCCGGCAAGGTAATACCGAGACGTACACATCCTATGCATCTGTCTACCGCCGTTCAATAATCTTTCAAAATTATATCTATTATTTATACAGATAAAAGTATCCTATGTCAATCCTAATGCCAAACAGCAGCTCCTTGTCAAATTTCATCACGATCAGATTATCCATTTAGTCCAAGAAACTTAACAAACATACAGAGAGACAGACAGAGTATTAGACACTAGTATTAGTATAGATGGTACTTTGCACAGTTTATCATTAAAATTATATAGGTATTAAATTAATTGATTAATGGAGGGAGCGTGTTTACTTTGTGTATTTACAAAAATCGCTACATCTACATTTAGACAGGTCGTAGATTTATTTACAAAAATATTCAACAACTATGATTATCTTTAATACAAAAATTAAATTTACATCTTTCTTTCCGGACCATAAGTTCTCACGTTAAGTCGGGCAAACTTTTAGTGAACAGTTTATTCATCACTCATACAGTTTTCATTGCGATGGGCAGATGGCTGCTCTTCAAGTTTAGTGGCAAGTTGTTGTATCGGAATCTTCTTCCATATGCATTGCATATACACTTGATGGCAGCATATAATCGTCACACTATGATTCCATACAATGCCAATAGGGTCTTCATGGATATACTTAGAAGCACAACAAAGACAACATTTACACAACCAAAACGTGGCGCATATTTATTTGTCCATTCCTTCTCGACGATAGCTGTCGCCAATCACACGAGGTGGTCACGTGACTCGGTATCACATGATACAGTACAACTTTCTTTGTTGTAGTTCTTGATTTCTGACAGTAGAAGGTGACACAGGCTATAACTAGAAACAAAAGAATATCTCACAAAGAATAACAGCTATTGTAAATTGCAGACTGAAGCACCAAATTTTCGACTATTTTTACGTTGAATGCCTTAAAAATAAAAATGAAGTAAAGCGCGTATGGCACTATAATCTGGGACATGCCGAAAGGTATTTCGACCGCCGGTTTGACTGAGTTTCTATTTTTCCGCGCATGCCCCTCTGTCGTGGCTACCATAAACCTAACCCGGTAATCCTACCGGGTATAGGTAACCTGTAGCTTAACGCGGAATCCAAACCTTGGAAGTATTCTGGCGTACTTCACATTAAACAGCAAGTTGTGCCAGGGCGGAAGGTCGGGTTAAGGGCCTATGAAAATCACCGCCGAGACAGAGATTCAAACCAGGGACCTATCGATCTCCAGTCAGACGCCTTAGCTGAGGCACCAGACCACTAAAAAATAATAATAATAAAGTTCGCTAAATCCTGGCTGCTTGAAACCAAAACAGTGTGTTTAAGACGCATTTTATCCTGTAAAATATATATGATGAGATAGAATATAGATATTCTCTATAAGAAAAGGAAGATATTGTAAAACGATGAAAGACAATGGCTGGTATGACATATGCTTCTTTAATAAATGTGTGAAATATTTATAATTTTCTATGATATTACTTGTGGTTTCTTAGGTATTAAGTACAAAATTTGATACTTAACACAAATTATTATGAGATTATTATTTGACTGGATGTGTCGAATTTGACAGACATTGACTTTAAACAAATTATAACAGTCAGTGGTATAAATACTAGCAAGATATACGGTTCAACCGTGGTTGTTTCCCAAATCTGTATAGAATGCAACTAACACCATCTCCTTTGCGATGTGACGAGATGAATGAGAAAGATGTAAATCACATACTATTCTCCTGTAAAGACACTGGCAGCAGTCCTCTATGCTGTTACAAGACCTGCAGCAACAAGCCGTATAACGTTTTTGGAAAGTTGTCGTGAACCTGTTAGACACCGAGGACCAAAGCGTTTACGTTGTAAAATTCTTAGTAGACAACCAAACATTTAAGCCAGCCCTAATGTCAAGTATTATAGATAAAGAAAATATATCATAAAACTTCTAAATTGAGTTATTTCTTGGTGCTATTTCGATAGCAACTTGCAAAAATAAGCTAAATGAATTATCAGCAATAATTTTCACCCTCTTTTTAGAAATGTTGGCAAAGAGAAAATCTATCAATTACATAGTACCATAATAATTGTTCATTAAAGGCTGAATTCCCTAGAAGACTGATTACTGGATTTCTAATTATGATAAAAAATTTAGTGCCTACCTAATTAACAAAGTATTGTTATTGATTTGTCTCTTTTGCAACCCAGTGTACATGTAGTAGGTTTTATTCACTGGAATATACATTTTTACAATCACTTCAATTATGTATTTTAAATTGATGTTTTAACTTTAGATGTGCTTATAATTCTGAAATATATCCAAATTTCATTCTTTGATTTTAAATAACGTGTAGTGCGACATTCAATGTAAATAATCACAAATTCACCATGGAGGCTATTTTATGGCTGTATGGATTTGTAACCGAGTGCCAATTAAAAAAAGAAAAAAACGGTTTGGCAATCCATCTCCCACCATGCTCACTGTCTCCGTATCTCATCTCTTCTGCTCCGTTGAAAGTTAATTTTAAAAAGGGAAAATTAAACAAAGCTGGTCGACGTAAAACCTGACACAAAATTTTGAAGAAACGATATTTGAAATATGATATTCTGATCCGCTTTTATAAGGCGACGAATCTTACGAGTTTCATTAACTTCTATTTGATGCGGCAATTCGTTAATCTGAAAAGTACTTACAAAGTAAATAAGCGTTCCTAAAGTTGGATTAGTCCGAATGAAATGCACCAGGCGAGTAAGCGTATTTTCTGCGGTTTTGTGAACATCTATAACCACAGCTTACTCTAAAATTCACTGTAATATGGATGGCAAAGTGTCACTTGCATCAGTAATAAAGTTGCGCCGCCAGTTTTTTTGCATTTCTTAATAGAACGAAATAAAACAGGAATAATATTACTTTGCGATATTTTATTTCCATAATCTTTTCTCTATTAGCTTTACGATAAGAACCAGTTGGCGAGAAAACTATTTGATTATAGTCAGAACAGAAACGGTGTTTTAGCTTCAAAACTTAATCTTCTTACTGTCAAGCTTTCCAAGTTCAGTTGCTGTATGATATTTGACAATCATATCACTTGTAGCACACCAGTTACAAAAATCATAATTCTCTTCTGAGGTTTTAAACATTTTATGTGGTTTGTTCTTAATATGGTACCCAAAAATTGCTCGAGTTCTCATAATGTATCATCACTAGCGTTTTATACATCTTCCTCCTGGCTTCTTTTCAGTTAAAAAACATGTCATATTCTTGGCGATGATTTGTGGTCGTTGCGGGTGATAGAATCCTTGCTTTGTAACAAATAAACATACGTAACATCATTCTTCCGTTTTGAATGTTTGTTTTCTTTATTATCTTATAACTTGTAGAAATAATCCACGTCTAATAATTTAAAAAAAATATTTAAAGGATGTCTGCTTGTATTAAACGCAGCTTTAACTATATACTGTACTATATGCTGCAGCATTGTAATTGCAATAATTTCGAGTGGTCTTAGTGACCAGTGGTGAATCTAATAATATTCTGAGCCGGAGCAAAGACTGTGAGATTGCCTCCCCTACAAACATTACTTTTTTGTCTCCGTTGTCGCCATTCCAAGTTTCTCCTCCGCCCTGATTATCGCCCATTTTCGCTGCCCGGGGAGGTAGTGGCGTTAAAAAAAGGTCACCGCGACATGAATTTGCCTCCCCCCCCTCCCACATCCGGCACTGCTGGTGACGGATTCTTCTTACGAGCCGCGCAGTTTGACTGTGACGAAGCTATATAAATTAATGAGGTAATCCTACCGTACAGTTTAACGATGAATATGAATCACGGAAGCGTTATAAAGTACTTCACATTGCAAAGCAAGTTTGGGCAGAGGTGAATGACGGGTTAATCGCCTTGGGATATCCCAGCTTAGATTGAGGATCCGAACCGGGAACCTTGCAGTTCATCTTAGCCACCAGACCACACTAACGCAAAATTAAAATTGTGCAGTCCATTACTGCTACTAGTTACGGCGACCGAGCGTGCTGGGAGAGCGATAACGTTCTGGCCTCGCTTTCGGGAGGACGCGAGTTCGAATCCCGTTCGTTCATGCAGATTTGGGTTTTCCATTGTTTCCCCAAAACACTCCAGGCGATGTTGGGATGGTTCCTTTAAAAGGGCATAAACGAATTCGTTCTCGTCTCCTTCCTCGCCTCTAATAACCTCGTGTTTTTTTTCTTTTTTAAATGAGTTCTCGAATATGGAATTACAGATTTATGTTTATTCAGGATTTTATTTCTGACATTCTGTGTATTAACAGCTTGTTACAATCTCACTAGTGCAGCATTTACAGAGGATCGAAACGTCTTTGGATTTCCGGCTTTGCTTCTAAGGATGTGCTGCCATGTAATCTTTAACACATTAATGTTTTCAGTCCTGATCTACATTAATTTACCGTTACTCGTGCTAGGCCGTAAACCCACACCCCCTTTTTTTTTTTTTTACCAGTTTAACATCACATATTTCTGACGAAGATCCTTTCCGTTCGTTACCATCTGGCTAAAGATGCATTTATTGAATTGTTCTTTAATTAATTCCCTAAAATGATGTCATTTCTTTTCGACAACTTAGGGAATATTTTATTGTATTTTATTATTTCAGTAAATCATTCTCAAATACGTAAAATAATCACTGTTCTTTCAGACTCTCTTAATGTAATTTGAAATATTTCAGTATTATCAAGATCTACCTATTACATAAAGTGATACCGTTTCTTTTCTACAACTTAGGGAATATTTTGCTGTAGATTTCAAACCTTTAAACATTTCAACTGAAGATCTAGCTATTGTATTTTATTTTTATAACTTTCATGGCAGGTAACCTGTATTATAAGGGTGTCATACGTTTTAATGGTACCACTCATGTTACATGACACATTGGAACCTATCACATGTGTCGTATATTGTTAAGTGCAGCCACGCACAACCGCGTTTGTGTAATCAGTAAAGGAAAACCACTTCGCTATGAAAAAAAATTTACATTCATTTCAGAGAGTAATTACAAAGATTCCCAGAATTCGTCTCATTATTTTTGACCATCAAAAATAAGTATTACTATTTAAAAAAAAACATAACTGTGTGAATCTCAAATGGAAATTCGAAAATTCACAATTAAAAGGTTTTATTTTGCCTTTGGTGAGATTAGATCTTAAAATTATATACAACTATAGATGGCAAAACGAAATACGTGATAGGCTGAAATTAACACAAGACCTACATACCTAAACACAATAATATTAATGAAAAATCATTTCCATACTGACTATCACTAATTAATAAAAAATAAACACAAGTTTATCTTTAGTTTACAATATCCAAAGACACAAATGAATAAAATATGCCATAGATATTACAGAAAAAATTATTTTGTTCTAGTAACTTAGGTTCGGCCTTTCAAATTAACCGACATTATTAACTCTCGTTTTAAATTAAAATGATATTTTTAATGATTTTTGAGATCCTTCTTCAAAGAAGAAAACTGTGGGCTAGAAGAACCATCAGAAATTTCGTAAAACAGTTTGAATCGTAGTGCACGTGAGTGGAAATATTATGTGGAACGTTGTTAACCGCCAATCTTTTCTTACTAAATCATCCTATGTATTTAGAGCAAGTACATTTACGGAATGTAAGAAGATGTTTTTGCTTGTAGAGGGTAATTCATTGTTCGATTATGTAATCGCCATATGCGGTAGACGAGTGAAAGATGGATCAAGTATTACATGACTTTGATGTTATCCTCAAACAACGCTGGGAGTTGAATATCTTTTATTAAACAATTTATATAATTTGTGTTTTTATTTTTCTAAACATTGTATTGACCAAATTGAAAACATTTCAAATTCGCTAGGTGAAAGATATTTTACTGGCGTGGTTTTAAAACGATAAAAATTGATTTGTGAAAGGAGATTTCGTTCAGTTATTCCAAAGTAAGGAAATTAATATAATACTGACCAAAGGGAAACATCTTCAGTGGCGGTATTATTACCCATATTAAAGGTACTCTTCATTCCAATTATCTTTCCATGATGAACTGATCTCGGAGGCTGCGTCCTAAACTGAATTAACAAGCAGAATTACATTGCAACTTAACTAAATGACACGCCTTCATCATTAGTTGTTTAACTCATTTCTGAGAGTCGTGATTCCTCTCGATTGGATTGATGCAATCCTCCACCTCTTCCTATCTTACTCCAACCTCTTCATCTCAACATAGCACTAAACAATCTGCTTCATATATTCTAATCCTTGTCTACCTCCACAGTGCTTACCTTCGATTTTTTCCTCCACTAAGACTCTTCCACAATCTTCACTCCTCACCCATCATCACCAATACAAGTTCATTTCGTTCTTTACCTGTCCACTTAATTCTCAACGGTCTTCTATAGCATCACATTTCAAATGGTTTAATTCTTTTCCTCTTTTTCCTAAAGTCCTTGCTCCCTTACCAAAAACCGAGCGTGGTGGGTGAGTGGCAACCTCCTGGCCTCGCATTCTGGAGGACGCGGGTTAGAATCCCCGACCGGCCATCAAGATTTGGGTTTTCTATGGTTTCCCTGATTCACTCCAGGCAAATGCCGGAATGGTTCCTACGAAAGACCATGGCCGAATTCCTTCGCCTTCCTTGGCCCCAATCCTTTGCCGCCTCCAATTATCTCTACCTCAACGAGGCGTAAATACAAAAAAAAAAAGACTACCACACCTACACACATAGAGTTTTAAAAAGTTATTTTTCATTCCTTGATCTGTATTTGAAACTAAAAGATTTTTAACATCATTCTTGATTCGGCCATTGGTTGAAGTGACAGAATTCACTTACTTCTCCTATTGCATTAGATTGAATTTTTACATTTAAATTACTGTTACTAGTTTTAGATTACATGTAACTCCTGATAATATCTATGAAATCATAGGGGATTATAATGTTTTCGTCAGGATGGTTGACGGAAGTGATTCAGGAATGGGAAACCAAATCCTCTGGTTTATAATGTTTTGCTTGTATACGGAAGGGTTACAAATCCTATGCCCTCTTGTAAGTTATATTGGATATACTATAGCAGACGCCTTCAAGACTGGTAATAAAGACAATCTTCATCTCATTATATTACATTTAATTAAAATTGTAATGGAGCGCACGCTGCGGTGGCAATTTCGCTACACGCCCATCTTCCCCCTTTTCTGCACCCACTTACATTTGCCCTCTACAATTTTAACATTAAATTCTTTCATCGTTCATTCTCATAAATTATCCAACAACCTTCAAAAGTCATTATTAATTTCTTAAACATTAATGGAAACACATTCGCCATCTGCAGTTAGCGTCACTAAGAGCTTCAAGATACAATGCCTCCTAAAAAGTGCTTGTATTCAGCATGCTGAATATTATGTGAAACCACATAGGAGCATAATTTAGATGGCTGCCTGCTATAATACATTTGTATCATATTATTCTTCTTGCAAAAATGTTGTTTATTCATTCAGTTTTGGTTTCAGCGTATGATACTGGCGCTACAAATTTAATTTTGTCTCCCACTACTATATATAAACACAAATTCTGCTGCTTTGCTAATTGGATTTGGTATCTCTCATTCCGGCGAAATACCATCCGTTTGCAGTTGCACGAGTGGAAGTGCGGTGTTGATTCTGTAATGAGATGCTAGAGCACGGATAGAAACAGTTTCAATATAGGGACTGTGCGTCGGAACATTCTGCACGTTTTAGTGCCCCAAATAACTAATAGCTAGCAAAAGCCCTAATTCGGCGAATGCCGACATATAAAAACAGTTTTTCACATCCACTTGCTTGACTGTCGCCAGTAAGAAAGCGAGGTGTGTGGATGAGGCGCGTTGCCTAGATGCCTAATGCTTTCTAGTCGGCGTCGTGTAGCGTAAATTACTTTATTGAAGAACACAGCGACGTTTAAAAGAGTTGTGGTCTGTTGCGATCAGATTTTTAGAAGCAAAGTGGTTTTCCAAAGATTCTCCCCGTATGGTAAGTGGAGAGGCACAGCCGGCCTTTGAAAAATATCACGACATTCCGCTCGGACAATTATTTAATTTGCTTCGTGTGAACCTGCAAATTAACGGAAGAGAAAGCTGAGGCACTGCTGCACGGTTGGTGAATACGGCATTTCCAGATGAAAGACAAGACCTTCCCGAAGCTGGGCAGGAGAGGGTAAAGATACTTTGATTTTTGATTGTCTGCTTGCCTAGCCGCCGCGATCAGCCGTGGAGTCAAAGGCACGACTCCCGTCACCTGCCGAGTAATATCAAGAAGCAGCGTCGTCAGCAGAAGACGGATTTAAAAATTCCAAGGAAAAGTGCAAAAAGTTATCAACTCGTCCAAGGTCCGAAAAGCTCCTATAAGTAATTACTCTGATTACCTAAAGACTTGTTAAATAATCCAACAAAACATAAACTCTGTGAGACTTTTAAATGTATCAAATCTTAGTTGCAGAATACATCTGACCTCCACCCGACCACTTCCACTCGCGTACCCCCACCATGCCTTCCGCCCCGCTGCCAAACTTTCCCACCAGGCTTCGACAGGCACTGGCACGGAGAGCGATATCGAAACGTCATTTAAAATTGTTCCCCCCCCCCCCCAAGGGAGGCCCGAGAAGATTTTATACAACATCAAATATTCTCCTCATAACAAAATCATTGTTGAAATAAATTGATAACTTGTTATAAACCTATTTTATGCTTTTATCGCACTGTGATATATAATGTGTGGAGCTTAATATTAATAACATTCATGTGACAGAGTAATCTCGAGTAACTTTGTCGGCCAGCCATGTAAACTTGGAGTCCGAGAACACAGCAGGCAGGTACTACCTAGAATGTACAGTAAAACGTTTACTCGTGACACGATACTCGCGGTACTTGAATGTTCTCTATACGAGATCGAGAGGTGAACAGCCTACATCTGAAGAAAAAACTACTGTAAGTACTGTAATACCCGAACGTTAAAGATAGCTTTTCATAAAGAGTAAGGACAGTGGTCTGGCTGTGTGTCACCTGTGTGTATAAAAAACTGATACTGAGTGTTGTAAAACGATTTAGAGTGAGTGCGACGAGGTTCCAAGAAACGCAATGAGGAAACTTAACGGAATGCTGGCCACGAAAACATTTTAAGACATGAAATCGAGTTAAATGGTTTTATGATACTCGTGTTCCGATATAGAATATTATTTTGTCACGCAGGATGGGAATAGAGGAGGGCAATTTCAGCGAATTTTGATGCAGTTTTGTTGAAAACGTCTGCTGCTGTTATAAATGTTAACCTTTTAGAAGGAAGTAGGACTCTCTTGACTTCGACACCGAGCTTTCGTGGTAAAAGAACACGATGGAGAAAGGGATTGGGTTCTGACCAGTGTTTTTGGCTGGTGCTCTAAGTGGACCTCTACTGGCCAATACACAGCTGGGCCCAAGGTCAAGACTTCGGTGGTGAAGCGGTCGCTTTAGGACATGACAAAGTTGACCATATCGACTCCATACTCAACAGTAACCTATGCACTGGATGCGATAGACATTGGCAACATTCTTCTCAAAATTCTGAGCGAGTTCAAGAGATCTCACTCGCTCCCAACTGAGTTAATTGTTGGGAAAAAATAATATTTGCTTGTTGTAATTTTTTTACTGAAAAAGTTTCACTTTGCTTGTCAGTAAATTCACTTGTTATAATTCATAATAAAATATTTCAAGCCTAAATTCACTCAACAAACCTGTATAATCCCGTGAAAAGTGTTACATGCATTTGGCAGCTGTCTAAACTGAAATTCAGGCAGAATGATATTTTAGCAGTAATGGCGCATAACGTAGTATGGTCAGAAAATAACTAGTAATCATCGCAGTACTGATATTATAAATCGAATAGTATTAACTTTAGATGTTTAAAGGAACTGACTGCTGTGCAGTTTTGCTGCTGTCCTGTTGTGACGATTTAAATCTGGGTGTACATAACAGTATGACCATACCGAATTGAATCTACCTAAATATCAGCAGCTAATCTCATTATGACGTATTCTCATCATAGGAGAGTTTTACCGAAAAGAAAGATTAGATTAAATGAAGTTTCAATAAAACTGTGGATATATTGATTAGAAATGTTATTAGATATTTTATTTCTATCCTTTAGCTTGTCTAGTGATCAGTTATTCAAATGATGTTCAGAATTTTGAAAAAGGCGAATCAAAATGAGTTAAATACTCGTTTGAGAAAGCAGTGTTGAAAAACACGTTCGTCGAAGGAACACTTCAACCAACACAAATTTCAAAGTGGTATCAATCCAACCCCAGAATACTAATCTGATGAAAGTAGAATCCAAGTATATTTCTTCAAACAGACGACAACATCTTCATGGAAAAATAAACGACGTTCCAAGTAACACAACGCTTACTCCGTTCAGTAATTCCATATCTCTAAATAATATTTTTTAACGAAGTAATACATTCACCTAATTTTTTTTCTTCTTTATTTTATAAGTTAAAAGTGTAAGGATTTATATATCAAAATATTGAAGCACGTAAGTTTTACCACCTAAGTTGCTGATTGGAGAGACAAAACTTCGTTCGTTTCCACAATCACTCCGGTGTATTATCGGCAGAGCATGTTTTTAGTTACCAGGTACACTATAGAAACCAGCATCCAATTAAAACCTTATAAACAGTGATCTCAAACGAAAAATCAATGGATCTGAGCAGCAGCTCACAATCGGTAAAGGTCTTTAAAAAATAATTACGCACTTATGTAGGATAAAGCATGACTGGAAACTCGTTAAATGTGTAACACAAAAACATTTCGTTATATTTTCCTTAGCGGAAGTATTTTTCGAGTTTCTAGCAAATAAATACTTAGCCTACGGGTTCTTAATTGGGTTTTTCGAACAAAGCCTACGCTAGTACAATGAATCGTAAACATTCTAATTCAAGGCGATTACGGTTTAGTCCCCATCAGTCGCTCTGGTACCACAAACAATGACAACATTCACAATGAAGAAAATAGTTAGCGCAATCCGTGGTCTATAGATCCAGAGAACGCTGCAGAAAGGGACAAGTAAAGGTTGTAACCGTCCAGACCAGCGTCCTATGCTGTAGCATTGTCCGATGTATGTGTACCATTCGCGACTTCTGGTTTAAGAGCGATCAGCAACCGTTTTCACTGTATAACTACCCTGCCTTGTAACTGGTAGCTGGCTGAGTGGGACATAGAGTTTTAAGCCGCGGGGAAAAACCATCGGTTTCATGGAAATGTAAACTAGATCATCTGATTCATAATTGCAATTCAGTTTGAAAATTCCTTGGTCCAAAACATTAATTGCTATGCTATTGGCAGGTAATCATTTTTTCTTAGTTTGCACTTCAGTCACTTGTAAAACTGCAATGCATCCTACCAAACCACTTATTTATACAACTTTGAAGCATGTGAGGGAAGCGATTCTGTCTTTAAGATTACTACTTGAAGGACGTATCAAGAAAAACAAATATACTTTTAAGGCATTTGTTGAATTAGAAAAAGCTTTTGGTAACTGTAGGTAAGAACCGATGTTCAAAATGATAAAAAAAAATCAGGTCTATAATATCGAGATAGATGATTTTCTGGTCTATATAAGAATAAAATTGCTGTAATAAAAGTAGAGAATCATGAGAGACATGCATCAGTTAAAACAAGCGTAAGACAAGGTTGTATCTAAGCCTCGTTAATATTCAACCTGTATGTAGAGGAAGCAATAAAGGGAGTAAAAGGACAATTTGAACATGACAAGTTTTCCAGCTGAAAAAATCAGTATGCATTGTTTTGCTGATGACATTGTCCTGTTAGCAGAACAGAGTGATGATCTTGAGAAATTACTGAATGGCATGAAAAAAATGCTAATGGATTATTTTTGACTAAATATAAACCATAGCAAGACAAAAGTAATGAAATGTAGTAGAAGAAATAGCAATAATAGAAGGTTAAATATAAGAAAATGTTCGGATGTAATAGTACAAGTAAGTAAATTCATTACATCGGAAGTAAAATTACAACTGAGGGCCGAAGCAGGAATGATTTTAAAAACAGAATAGCACAAGCGCTTTCTTCAAAAAGATAAATCTTTTAGTTTCAAATATTGATCTGATACTAAGAAAGAAATTTTCAAAAGTCTATGTGTGGATCACGGCACTTTATGGTAGTGAAAAATCATTGAACCTGAAGCATTTTAAATGTGGCGATACAGAATGCTGCTGATTAAGTGGGCATATAAAGTACGAAATGGACGTGTTTTAGAAATGATGGGTGAGGAATAAAGTTTGTTGAAGAGTCCTACAATATAATGTGATACTTTTCGCCACATTCTAAGGCGCATTTTTATTTTATAAATCATAATGTTAGATTGATTTTCATAAAACTTGGGAGACCACCTATACATTTTTTTCATAATTTCCTTAAGGTGATGATTGTGATACCATGAGAATAGTGGTCTTCCCGAGAGGCATTCACCGCTAGAACCGTTAGCCACGGCGGCAAGGTGTCACCACCTAACAAAACACGGGGATTAAGGGTTCTGCCAGAGAACGCATCCAGTAACCTTGGGGTGGGTAGTCAACAACTGCTACTAACATGGAAAGCCTCTCACCCGAGCACGGTGTTGTCTCCCGAACTTAGCCGAATCTTTCCGGCCGCTGTGATCCAAACGCAGAGCTAATTAGATATCCATGATATCACGTGACATCAGATTTCCAACCTAAGGCCCAATCCCAGTGAGCAGATAACTAAAATGCTGGGAATTTTCTGTTAAACATGATCTTCAAGACTTCAATAGGCGGATCCGATGTTTACCTCGGAGATGAAGAGAGACGTGATTGATTCTGCTGCGAACGCCGGGCGCGACATAAATTCTGTTGCGGACTCCGAAAGCTGGCTTTTCTCGCTAACTGACGAAGTCCAACTTGTGGTCTCAGAAGCCTGACGCTATCAGCTTGCATAGCGAGGCGAATGCTGGAGCGGCATTCGCATGGCGACACAGTCAGTAACGGGAGCATGCGCATTACCAGAACGGGCGTGACTGTAGTGGCCTTCTTAGTAAAGTCTCATATACCGTGGGCCATCTTCGATCACCGCAGACATCAGACACAGAACTGCAATGGTGAAGTGATACGACCGAGCCATCTGATTGCGCGTTCCGTGAGTGAACCCTTAAGCGTTCTTGAGAGGAAAGATCCATGTTCCAACTTTGTATATCAAAACCCCACTGTACTAGTGGCATAATTTGCCAGAGCTATATTTCCCATTGTGGTGCGCTTGCATAGTAATTTTCAGATTGATTCTAAAGTAAATTACAATTGTTTGCTTGCTCATGACGGGTTATTGTACCTCTGATCGTTGCTGTGTGATTATGCCTTCTTGTATTAATACTAACGGTAAATTCGCTGAGATTTGTAATCGCCAGTGATACCAAATAAATGGCATATTGTGACAGTTTTCTTGTAATCCCTATATCAACGAGATTCTTGCATAAATCCATATTTTCATTCACTCATAAAATCAAAATGTATCCCCATTGTTAATCATAAATTTATTAATGATAACCATAACGTATTCGCCCATCAAGGAACACATATTACAACAGAAAGAAGAAACAGCATAGTAAATCATATTTCAGACAAGCGGTTTTGTTAATTAGTTATTGGAGGTAAGAACTGTAGAGGAGGGCAAAGATTAGAATGTATGAAGCAGATAATTGAGGACGTATGTTGTAAGGAGTGTGTTGAGGTTAGGCATTTCAATCTAGCAGAGCGAAATCAAGCTATCCCGCATCATTTAGCAGGTTGGTGAATCCCATATAAATTGGCGCGGATCGGCAATCACTAAAATGGAACAAAAACGTGTGTTAGTTTGCGTGTCGTAGCCGCCCCTCCACGCTATCTGGCCCACCTCGGTGTCGACTGGTTGCGTGGTCCTGCTTTCTTGCACCCTTCCAGTCGGCACTTGACTCGCATCGAGAAACGTGTGTATTTACGTGAATACGTCTTCCAAGTGTCATCCCAGAGTTACATGGAAACTGACTAGTTTGAGACAGGTAGTACTGAATGACTACTGCAATTAGCACGACGGAGTGGTAAGCGTTCGACAGCGATAGCTTTAAAGGTTTCAGTATATTAGTCTGTATTCGGAAAACGGAACAGGGGATTCAGTGAACAGCGAATAGCGTTAGATACCGTAATCCCGACAATCACCTGGAGTGATTTGGGGAAACCCAAATCTGGATGTGTGAACCGGGATTCGAACCCCCGTCGTTCAGAACGCGAGTCCAGAGCGTTACTGCATCATCCACCACTCTCGGTCGATGTCAAGTGAATTGTGGTAAAAATAATAACATTTTGTACGAAATGCACTATGACGAGCAGTTTCAAGACCATTTTAATTTGGATAAAAAGAATTTTCTAAAAAGTGTGACACTTTAAAAATGTCAAAGCAATTGCAAGAAAGTGGAATCAGAACCGACAGGACTCGGGTAGAATTCGAGCAAACCCCTTTGAGGAAGAAAGCCGAATGAGAGAAACCCATGTTAGGGAAGGTGTTACGACAACGGAACTGCTTGCGATGGACGAGGGCTGCTGGGAGAAACACGTTGATACCACAGACTTGCAGCTATGTTTTCTTACTTCTGTGTACCAATACGAAATTTTTATATGTAAATTAAAGTTTTAATACACCCATCACTTACCAAAGTTGAATGGAAGAGGCAATAGTGACATAAAACACTCCACGAATACAAGAACCACAATATTTCGGGCTAAGCCATTACTAACGAAAATCGAAAAATGTGACTGAGCTCGGGCAGGCAGACGCAGTCGAAATAGTCACAATCAGTACTATTTGTTTGTTAAGATATTTCTTCCAAACGTCATTGATAAAATGTTTATTTTTTCAAGACCGAGATTGATTTATTATTTTTACTCAGGTATCTTACATACAAAAACCAACTAACGCGGTTGTTTTACTGCTTAGTAGACAGATTATTTTGTACAATGTTATGATTTACTATAAGGCATATTACGTGACTAAAGACTGAGTACTTGCCATATATGATTATTTAACAACCAGGATTAGATTTAAATCAAAAATCTAAACTCACAAAGCTACTTTAATGAGTAAGAGATTCATTTGTAGTTGCAAAGAGTATTAATAAAAAAAGGTCTAGCCTTTCTTAAGAAATGAAATTTCTTTACTTTAATCTATTAAATGTTTATTTTTATTATTTAACACTAAAATTGGTTTATTACTTCATTATTATTTAATTAGATAACACTTTAAATACTTAAGCTGCATCCCGCGGGATTGACGCCAATCCCGCAAATGTTTTGCGGCAATAATAACACTGTGGGATTGCAACCTTTAATTGAGATGAAGAAGTTAGCGCAAGATAGGAGGAGAAGAAGGATTGCACCAAACCAGTCTAGAGATTGATGACAGCAAAGAAACTACCAAAACGTAGTATCTTTGAAGAGGATCTATGTTAATCATGCACAATAGTTTCAATAACAGCACAGATCACTCCAAAAATACATGACACGAAATTTCATACCAGGATTGCAAGAGTGTGGATCTATTGATACCATATGAGGGAATATTTTTTTTTTTTTTTTTTTTGTAATGCTTGTAACCGTATGTCTCAATAACGTAATTCAAACTCCTACGTGATCTGTGAACTAGATAATTATTATGGTTTTCTAATGTAGATGTATTGTGTGTCTCTCATTTAAATGGATAAGATGGAACATCATGCCTTTATAAAAGCCTTCGTTTTGATCAGTTTGTTATAAATGCAAATTTATTTAAGGTTAGTAGAAATTTATGAGTCTTCCCCTTCATTTTGACATTTGAGAAATTGGAAGGTGAATTTAAAAGTGGTCCTACATTTTTTGAAGATTATCCAAGTCAAAGATGACCAATAACAGTATTTACAATAGAAATAATAATAAAATGAAAAAAGCTTTTTAAAGTAAAATGTTTTTATAACGGACTAAAAAGTATAAAATAATTTATCTAATCCTTATGAAGGATAAAACCACATACAGATTTCTAACTTCTTCTAAATTGCACTCAAACTTATACTTGGAAATTTTTGATAGCTATTAAATTACTAGTAAGATTGATGACGAAAAACATTGGGCGCATGCAACAGATAATTGATGCATTAAAAGCTCTACTAACAATTTTTTGCACCGCAAATAATATGAACTAATAAGTAAGTTCTTTCATTGATACCTACTCTCTACACTTCTTATAGTTATGTATTGCATGCGCCCAACGTTTTTCGTCATCAATCTTACTAGTAATTTAATAGCTATCAAAAATTTCCAAGTAAAAGTTTGAGTGCAACTTAGAAGAAGTTAGAAGTCTGTATGTGGTTTTATCTTTCATAAGGATTAGATAAATTATTTCATACTTTTTAGTCCCTTATAAAAACATTTTACATTAAAAAGCTTTTTTGTTTTATTATTGTTTTATGCTTTTTAGGGTTATGTGAGTGGAAATTTGGAATTGATTTTAAATACTTTGATGACATATTCACAGAGACATGCTACAAATTTCAGATTTATTGCAGTCTCTTTTCTTCTGATTATATTTGAAATGGAAAACTGTTATATTTACATACCAATAATACATCAAATTATTCATTTATTATTATTGAGAAATGAAATAACGAAGTAGGTGAAATATTTTTTATAAAACTTTTATTTAAATATTAAAAAATCAATGTCAGATTCGTTTTGTAAAATTTTTAAATATATGACTCCATTCATGATGGTGGAGGTCTTAACTGTCGCATTCGTTCCATCTCCTTCATTGCATTTTCGTTGCACGGTGTCTTGACAGTGAGTTTCGAGCAATCGAGCTCCACTATTCTTAATCCATCCAAAGATCTGACACGGCTTAGTGCGACATACGCCAGTCCCTTAGCAAATAGTGCAGGACCGAGGTATACAACAGCATGGTCCACTGTACATCCTTGTATTTTAGGGACTGTGCATAGTATTAGCGGAAGTTGTGTTCGCTCAATTGTTCCATAGTTTCGAAGTGCCGGAAACTGTATTGAGTTGTATATAAATATTAGCATTCCAAAATTTAAGAATCTGTTGATTATAATTATTGACCCATTTCTCATTTGTTGTTCGTTTTAAAGTGCAAAATCTTCCGCCATTTCGAATAAATTCGTTTGAACTCGGTGGTGCAATACGAGTTTGTTGACATGGGTCACGAGGAAAAGCAAATCGACATGTAACAGAGTTGTTCTTATAACATGTATGTGTATGGCGATGAATTTGGTTCAGTTTTACGAGTGTTCTTAAATCTTGATCTTCTTCTTCGCTTGGCAAGCGGTATGAGATCACTTGGTCGATGTACGCAAGTCCTTCTTGAGTTTCAAAAGATGGAGCGTTTTCAATCCATGCAACAAGGTGAATATGTGGACTTCCACGGTTCTGAAACTCAATTCGATACCAGAAATCAATGATTTTTCCGCCAAGAAGATCATTATTACGTTTAATTTGTTTTATGAAAGCATCAACCCGACGTGAAAAATGTCGGCTCAACACAACAGGATACGATTCAATCAAACGTTGCACTTCATCGACCTTTAATTGGCTAGGATCTTCATCGAGTCTGCCATCTGCAATCAATAAAGCTTTGCGCATGTCAGTCCAATTCAAATAATTACAGCTCAAAGTAAGAAACCAAGTTGGAGGACCAAGACAACGAATAAATGCAATTAATTCATTATGAGCTTTTCGCCAATATGATGGAGATCCTCTGAGATTCTTTAAATAAAAATGAAGATCCACGTACAGCTCTGCCACATGCATTGATTATCACCTGCGTTTTATGATATTCAAACATCGATAGCGCATAAAAAAACAAATAATCTGTTCTTTGAAAACGAGTATCCGAGCCTAGAATTCGTTGCTGAAAATAATCCAGTGGAGTAATTTTGACCGAGCGCTTTTCGCTCAAGCCATTTTTGCCTTAGGGGAAGAGATATAAAGATGAAAATTCTTCTGCTTTTAGCTCCCGATTTACATTTACAATATTGTACTTAGTTTTGCGAAAAATTTCGTTAATGTTTCTACTTCTTTAAAATTCGTCATTAACATCTGGCTGCTCGTGATCAATTGGTGCCATTACAGATGTTTGCACAGGAAAGAATTGCGATACATTTACTAGCTCTGGTTCTAGATCATTTTGTTCAGTAGAAACTCCATTGACATGTATTAATGGATGTTGTTCTGAATATTGTTGCATTGGTACAACTCTTTCTTTTACGACAACATTGATTGCATTAATTGAAAATTGTGTACCTGCATTGGAATGTGTAGTTTGGCGGATAATACGAAGAAACTGGTCAAGAGTGTTGCATTCGACAATACATGCTTTTCCATTTCGAGCTCCAATTTCCCCCCCCCCCTTCGGTCCGCATGAATGAGAATCGGTGAAATAAAACTTTTTATCATAATGCGTGAGACCATGTACACTACTGGCAACTATCAAAATACCAACATTATGTTCGACGAACAATAAGTCTAAAGAAGCACGAAGATTTAGGAAATTAACTCCATCGTTTTCCCTGTCGCATAAACTTCCATTGAAGGCACCATCTAAATCATTATATTCAACAGCAAAGATATTGTCGAACATAAGGATATCATGTCTTACAACATCAAGATTTCTGATCTCTAAATAGCCGCTACTATCAATTGGAAAAGCACCTGGTTGATTTTTAGTTTCCCTGTCAATCCGTTCGTAAAATCTATCGCATTTCATCAGGTTTCGATTTAAAACATTTGTATCTCATTGATTCGGTGGAAGAATGGCAGCAAGAATTAAATTTGCAACAACCATGGCAAAGCATTGATGTCCAGCATGTCCAGATCGGAAGATTTCATTATTTTGATTCCAGGAAGCACGTACGATTCGCGATAAATCATTAATTTCCATATAGGCACTGCCAGTTGGAGCATCAGTAGCTTGGTCATCAGATTCGTCGGGTTGTTCCGGCTGAGCTGGAATAACGTGAATGATATCCTACGTATTTAATCGAGCAAATCGACTTACTTGTACGTCTTTGTACAGTCGGTTATTTGCAATTAACCAATCAAGCGCTTTGTAGATACGATCCGGCGATATGTTGTAATTTCTTGATAAATTTAAGTTATTCAGAGTTTCAGTTACTACAACCATTCCTACATCTGTGCTCGATCGAGAAAGAATTTCAGGCAGCTTTTCACTGGCTTCAAAAATATCGAGAGCAAATAATGTCGCATGTCCATTGAAACCGTATTGACCAAATCTACCTGGAAATTTGATCACTTTGACATACGGAATGATGCGCTGAAGTAAACGTTGTTCTGGTTCAATTAATGCTCCAATTTGACCAGGAATATCGCCTGGAAGCAAATTATTCCAATACGCCTTAGATAGAGCACGACTCTGAGCTTTTCAAATGCATATTGCATCGATGACAAACAAGTAAATCATTTTTAGCGACAAGTTGATTGAAAGTCTGAGTCATCAGCTAACAGTTGAGCATAAGCCTCACGTCGACATCGTAATCTTGCTTCACGTTCCCGACTCGTCTCTCTAGTTTTTGATTCCGAGAATCTAAATCGACTAGATTCCAGTCGAGAGCTATGTTGATTAACCGTTTCATTTGCTCTTGCTTCGGCATGTCGCTGTGCGTCACTACCAAGTCGAGAAGAGTGTGTGAACGAGTTCTCGATGGATCTTGCACGAGCCTTACGTTCCTTATCATTAGTGCGTTCGACATTACGCTGATGTTCAGGAACTTGTGTTGCTCGCTTCCTACGTTTGGCTAATCTTGCATACCGATCTGCTTCCAATTCCTGTTGAAGCGTTGCAAGTCACTTTTGCTTCTGCTTTTCTAAGCGTCGGTTGCGTGAAGTGGCTGTCTCCTTTACCATAACAGAAACTTTTTGCTGTGTACACAAGGCGACCGAAATGTCAACACGGCGGACGAGAGGTCGCCCGGAGATGATCAAGCGAGAAACGAAGCAGAGCCCAAGGAATAAACCGAACGTAGACCGAGAAGTGCACTGATCCGAGTCCAACACGCGATGCACAGAGTCCAAAGGAGTAACCGAACGTAAACCGAGGTGCGCGATGGTCAGAGTCCAATAAGCGATGCACAGAGTCCAAAGGAGTAACCGAACATAAACCGAGATGCGCGCTGGTCAGAGTCCAATAGGCGATGCACAGAGAGACGGAGGCGAAACTTAGTAGAAGTGAACACAGCACTGTCCTAAGTGGGACCACGCGGCTTTATTTATACTAGGAAGATCGCTTCTGATTGGCCACGGTGGATACCCTGCTAGGTCGTGGCGCTAGTTGACCTGTTGTTAGCGCCGTCTATCGGTTGTCCACCTCTATCTCTTCTTCCGGGCATTTGACGGTGTCGGTCCGGGATACCAGACTTTTCTATCAGGAAGGCTGTCTAGAATTTCGAATCTGTTTGAGACTAGGAGAAAAAAAATTAACTGAATACTAAATAATATTGTAACGACTGATCCTACAACTGCACCGTTTATTCAGTGGGTTTCTTTAATTTTAACACTGCATAGATAGAGAAATCAAAATAAAACAGCTGACTGCTCTCTATACTCTTTGGATCACGCTGCGGCAACGCGACGACTGTTCCTTGCCGGACAGGCAAAGCTCAAAGCGAGTTAGTTTTTACCTAATTTTCCAGGCAACTTCTTTCTTTAAAAACCTTCTTCAGACTATTAATAACATTTAAAAAAAAAAAATAGCCAAAATGATACACAGAAAAAAAAAGAATTTCAGTTTTCTCCGAATTTTCCAAAGGAAACTTTTCCAATTTTTCATCAATTAAAAACCTTATTCGCACCATTACAAACATTTTAAAAAAAATAGTCAGATTGGTCTATAGAAAAGAGTATTTTCCGTTTTTCCCGAAATTTCAAATTTTTCAGACAACTTTTCACATTTTCATGCATTGTCAGTCAGTTCTGAGCTATGGTCTAAATTTCAAGTCTCTAGCTTCACCCGGAAAAAAACCCAAAGCGAGTTACTTTTACCCGAATTTTCCAGGCAACTTTTCCAATTTTTCTTTGTTTAAAACCTTATTCGGACTGTTAAGTATATTTTTAAAAAATAGCCAAATTGATACAAAGAAAAAAGAATTTCAATTTTCTCCGAATTTTCCGGGAAACGTTTCCAATTTTTCATTAACTAAAATCCTTATTCTAACTATTACGACAATTTTTAAGAAAAATTAGCCAAATCAACAGAAAAGAGTACTTTCAGTTTTTCCCGAACTTTAAAATTTTCCGTACTCTTTTCCAATTTTTTCACATTTTCATGCATTGTCATCCAGTTCTGAGCTATGGCCAAAATTTCAAGTCTCTAGCTCATCCAGAAGCTAGTTTAAAATCAATTACTAAATTCCACCCGGCCAGACAAAGCCCAAAGCGAGTACATAAAAACATTTTAAAATGAATTACATTTTATCATCCAGAAATGTTAGTGTTTTCTTTTATGTAAAAAAGATTCTTTATTGATTACCTTCAGAAGGGTAAAACAATTTGAAAAACCATGTGTGTTTCAGCCGTCTCACGAGGTTTTTAACCGACTTCAAAAAAGGAGGAGGTTCTCAATTCGTCTGAATTTTTTTTTTTTTTTGATGTATGTTCAGCGATATCTTCGCCAATTTTGAACCGATTTAAATGAAATTTTTATAGTGGATAGAGTATACCTCCAAAGTGGTCCCATATGAATTTCATTGAGAAACCACCCCTTCTACCCCTTTACACCCCTAACTTGTATACAAACCAACACTTTTTATCCGATTTTGATGGAACTTTGGAAATGTATAGTAAAAAATAAACAGAAAAATACTGTCAACTTTTGGTTAGAAAAAACCGAACCCCTCTCCCCCTATTCACCCCTTAATTTTTGCCAATGTTCTTAATACAAAGCTAAAGTCGACACCATTTAACTGATCTCCGTTAAAGGTGGCATATACATGTAATTTTTCATGGAAAAGGTTTCTGACCCAAAAAAATAAAAAAAACAGCCCTCTCTCCCTTCACATCCCTTAATTTGTATACAAATCCACATTTTTTATCCAATTTAAATGGAACTTTGGACATGTATAGCCAAAAATAAAGAGAAAAATGCTGTCAACATTTGGTTTGAAAAAACTGAACCCCTTTCATTCTATCCACCCCTCAATTTTTGCCAATGTTCTTTATATAAAACTATAGTCGACATCATTTAACTGATCTCCATTAAAGTTGCCATATACATGTAATATTTCATGAAGAAGGTTTCTGATGCCGGCCTCGGTAGCGTAGGGGCTAGAGTGCTAGCTCCGCGTGCCGAAGGCCGCCGGTTCGAATCCGGCCGCGGGCATGGATGTTAAGTGTTGTGTGTCTGTGTGAATGTCCTGTCCGTCCTGTGGCGTCTATAAACTGAAAGCAATTATAATTACCTTGAGCTGGCTGTATGGCCTCCGTTGCCAAATGCCATTAAAAAAAAAAAAAAAAAAAAAAAAAAAAAAAAAAAAAAAAAAAAAAAAAGGTTTCTGACCAAAAAATCAAAAAAAAATCCACCCCATCTTCCCCTTTACACCCCTTAATTTTATACAAACCTATATTTCATATCTGATTTTGATTGAACTTTACCAATGTATACTTTCAAACAAACAGAAAATTCTTGTCAACATTTGGTCTGCCAAAGCTCAACCCTCTCCCTCCTACCAACCCCTTAATATTTGTGAATGTTTTATATATATATATATATATATATATATATATATATATAAAAAGATGCAGTCGCAACCATTTGACCTATTACCATTAAAGTTGTCGCTTATATTTATTTTTTCACGAGGAAGGTTTCTGACCAAAAAATAAAAAAACTACCCCCACTCCCCATTAAACCGTTTAATTTTTATACAAACCCACAGTTTTTATCCAGTTTACATAGAACTTATCAAACTTTTACTGTAAAACAAAGAGAAAAATAATGTCAGCTTTTGGTTTGCAAAAACTGAACCCCTTTCCCCATTTACGCCCCTTGACTTTTGTAAATTTTCTTTTTGAAAAGCTCCAGTTGACACCATTTGACCGATTTTTATGAAAGTTAGCACATATATGTATTTTTTTATGGAGAAGATTTCTGACGAAAAAATAAAAAAAACTACCCTAGCTCCCCTTTTGCATCCCTTAATGTTTGTACAAACCCACATTTTAATCCGATTTCGGTGGAACTGCGCAATACTTTAAAGCAAATAGAAAAAGAAACATACTACTCACATTACTTTGACAAAAACACAAACCCTATTCCCCTTTCTACCCCTTTAATTACTGTCAATGTTCATTATATAAAGCTACATTTTCTATCTGATTATGAAGGAAGTATGCACATGTATACTTCAAAACAAAGAGAAAAATACTGTCTGCATTTGGTTTAGAGAAGCCAAACCTCTCTCCCCCTTTCCACCCCTTTAATCTACACAAAGCGCAGTTTCTATTTGATTCTGAAGAAAATTTGCACACGTATACCTTAAAAAATACATAACAATTGTGTTTAAATTAGGGTGCAGAAGCCCAACCCCTTTTCCCTTCTACCCCCACCCCTCCTAATTTCCAATGTTCTTTATAGATACCTACCGTTTTTATCAGATTTCGATGGAACACTGCAAATGTATACTTAAGAATAAAGAGAAACATTCTGTTTACAAAACCCAACCACTCACTCCCTTACCCCATTTAAATTTTGTAAATGTTCTTTACACAAAGCTACAGTTTTTATCTGGTTTCTATTCACTTTGAACATGTATACTTTGAAACAAAGAAAAAAATGCTGTCCACACTACATTAGCAAAAACCAAACTACTCTTCACCTCCATACCCCTTAATTATTTTTTTCATACATACCTAAAAATTTTATATGATATCAATAGAAATTTACAAACGTATACTTTAAATCAGAAAAGACAGTCTACATTTGGTATACAATAGCCCAATCCCTCTTCTCCTTTACCCCCATCGTTTATAATTTCCAATGTTCTTTACAAAATGCACAATTTTAAGAACCGTCAAAATCAATTAAGCTATTTTTAAGTCATTACAGAATATTTATAAATTGTATGTGTCCTAATGTCTCAACATGTACTTCAGATTTAAACTTGAACGGCGAGCTTTTACGTTATGGAAACCAATCAAATATCTATATTCTCTGTGTGATGCCGGAACGAACAGATATATTCCAGAGACAGATTTGTGTATGTGGTATATATTAATGTACAGATGTTACATGTTTCGATTATCGAGCAGCAGATTTAACAGATTTATCAGATGTTAGATCGAAACACAGCCTGGACCAAAATGTAAACTGACATTACTTAATACAGCATCCAATTCACCCCATTCTAAAAGTTGTTCGGGTATATAATGATAGATTTTTTTTTTTTTTGGAAGCATTCGCTTTAACCACTGAGCTACCAGGAAGTTCGCAAAATGAGAACGTCTGCGGCATATTTAAATACAAATTAACAATAATACCACTGAAAATTTAAAAATAAAATACTTGTTTAAAAAACATATAAACCGCCTTCAAAAAAGGGAACTAAAAATTTTAAAATAACTTTATACCTTGCTTAGAAGAAAGTAAATCTAAATGGACAATATTTTACATTACTGTTATTGAAATTTTTACATTAATTAGTTATTTTTGGAGTCGGTGCCAGCCAAAACAAGAAAAACAAAAAGATAAAAACAATAATAAATAACAATAATACATAAAAAATCATGTTACTACTTACCTACAATTAATTCTAGAAATATTTTTCAACAAAACTGAAACATATAGATGATACACCGATATTATACTAACTATAAAGTGTTTACTGCATGATGTAGTCTAACAACTGACACTATAGCGCCAGAGAAATGCCTGGATGACCAATGAAGCCGAGCCACAGACATCATACCGTTAATTTGTTTCCCTAAGCTATCTCCCGCAATAAAACTATCTTCCTCACGATATGATGTAAAACATTAGGAATTTTTGTTCGTACTTTCGGTTCGCCTCGAACACCAAATAAAGTTCAGTAATTCGATCTTCGCAATCTGAAAGCTGGCACCGACTCCAAAAATAACTAATTAATGTAAAAATTTCAATAACAGTAATGTAAAATATTGTCCATTTAGATTTACTTTCTTCTAAGCAAGGTATAAAGTTATTTTAAAATTTTTAGTTCCCTTTTTTGAAGGCGGTTTATATGTTTTTTAAACAAGTATTTTTGTTTTAGAGATAGACTTAACAGATCTTCAGGGTAAACACGACTTCCTGCAGCATTTTTCAATCCATAAAGACCAGTTTCTAATTTGATATTCCGGTTTTCATTTCAATCTGCTAATCTTATTTCGAGTTTATTGAAAACTACGAAGAGATACAAACAGGGAATACGCGAGTGCAAAAGAAAATGCCGACTACAGGGTTACGTGTTGGAACGGAATGATCAGTAGTTGTATTCTAGGCGCCCCCTACAATATATCATACAGCATCCTTCATTCCTTCATTAATAGGTTCGCTACTATTCAATTTCATTCATGTTACGTGAATTTAATTTGTTTCACTTCTGCACCGTGAGTAGCCGACTTATAAACAATATTCGATACTGCCTTACGAAATAACGTTTTAGGATTTTTAGTTCACGAACTATTCGGTATCTCCAAATGTTTCACTTATCAGCGTAGCACCATAGTCATAGCCATTACTTTTGTCTTCGCTGGGAAACTGTGGGACTTGAAAATCTTCAGTCAACCTACTTTCCCCTGAAATTTGCGAAACATTTTACAGTGATTTATTCCAAGGTTGCTTTAGAGATGGGTTCCTTGGCGTGTGAAATTCACTGCCTGCGGACATGTGGTTTTACTGCTGCCGCGTTGAATCCACATGAACTAGAAATGCAGCAAGGTCACAAAGGAGAAAAGATATGTAATATTGAGCGTCCGGAAAACCACAGGAAACCGAAATCAATGCAGCTGTCATCAGCAAACTCTGCATGTTGATACCGTGGCAACCGAATGTGCTAGGTAAGCGCTGACACTCTGGCCTCGCATTCAGGAGGACGTGGGTTTGAATTCCAATCAGTCCATCCAGATTTCCCTTTCCGCTATTTCCCGAAGTCATTCCAGGCGTATGTCGGGATGATTCCTTCAAATGTCCATGGCTGAATTCCTTCCCGTTTCTTGATCCCCTCTAATGAAATTGACCTCTATGCGGCGTAAAACTGTAAGCAAAAACATGTCTGGAGAAGAGATATTAAAGTACAGTACAACCAGGATTATTGTTTTAAATAGCAGCGAAAGTCTGAAGAAACATGTAATTGTTATTTGGCTTGACGATTATTCTTGTTATTTCTCATTGATTTTAGACCGTCGCTGTCTTGACGATGCATTGGGTTTAGGGAGTGTGCATAAATTACACGGCTCGGTTTATGGGGGGAAGGGTTGTGTAGAAAGCTACGCTGGGCTACGTGGAGGGTGGGTTCGAAGCCAAGCCACGTAGCTTTTCACTCATATTATTTGTTACAGTTAAAATAAGGTACAGAATACACAACTGGCTGTGAATATTTATTTCCGTCGTTTAGTTACGTATGTCCGTATGTAATTTACGATAATCTAACACGAGAAAACAATACAAAATGTCATCTGGAATCAGTAGGCAAGAAAGCTACGTGCTACGCGGAAAAGGGGTGGGGGGGTGGGGTGGTTAGAGGCAAAAGCTTCATCAGGCTACGTGGGGGGGGGGGGGGTTTCAGAGGAGGTGAAAATAGTGATACGTAGTTTATGGAAGCTCCCTTACAAAGCGTTTCTTAGATGATAACATCGAGTTTTAAATTAAGTGATTGGAAGATCAAAAATATGTGTAACTGAAGTTAACTATGAATTACGTAAGCAATAGTTGCAGTATCTACAGCCAGAGATGAGTAGGTTTACAAGCGAAAAGAAATACAATAACACCTTAGAACTTAAGACAGTTCAAAAAGACTTTGTATAATACTACTAATAATTAAGCAATATTTTACTAACAGTTGGTGGCTGGTATCGATTTTTCTTTTGAATAAAAGCGGATAAATCAGTGCAACCAAATTGCCACAGGATATAGCCTTTTTTCGGATTTTCGGTGATTTTTTGGGATAAAAACAGTTTTAGTCTTGTCACTTTGCCAAAAAATCTGCCAGTTGAAAATTTCGACTATTTTTAAAAAAATTGTTGAAAGCAGTTTAATACAATATGCATGATTTACATGCTACACACACATATTTACAGAAAATGTTAAATCGGTTGTGGTGTTTTTTTTTGTTTTTTTTTTTAATTGAAGTTACTTCCCTCTAAGACCAACACCAATCTGAATTTCTCGTTTCGAAACTTATTCAGACTGTCGTTCGACGGTAAGCGGAATAGGTATGCTAGGATTGCAGAACCAACATGTAATTACTGTTCTGAAATATTCTGTGTCATAAAGTGTTGAGAGAGAAAGATCTTGACGTAGTGGTATATGATTAGTGACACACTAGAACGAATTAGAATTTGTTTAGATTCTCAGCTATCAATAGTACGCCTTCGTCGACATGAACATCTTGTAGCCAATTGAGCACAGAATACTGTGGTATCGACCTTCGTGGAACTGGTCTGGTGATATGGATTCCGCAATGTTTTTGATTCTTGAAGACGGCCGTAATAATTTTAGGTGATTTTCTGCAGTCATTTCAGGGATAGTTCACAATTTTACGCAACAAAAAAAGAAGTTACGTAGGCAAAACAATTCCTGGGTGGAGACTGACATCTCCAGTCAAAAATAACGATTTACGATGATTTAGTTCGACAACAAGCATTGCGATCTGGAAAAACAGTAATAATAATAATTCTAACGCTTTAAATGAATCACTATTTTCGATCACCGAAATTGGTTGGTAAATAACTGATAAATCCAAGATAATTGTATTTGACGTTCCGAACTACAGTTGGAACACTGGTAGCTTATTATTATTACTATAACGGTGCTTGGTATATAACCTAATTTTATCAGTTTATTATTAATTAGAAAGCGACATACGTTTTCGATTTATTCTTAACATTTCGGACTGAAGGAGCAATTCACTGGTGATTATGCAAAGCTGGGGCTTACAAAGATGCAGGTGTACGATGAACCTATGATAAATGATATGTCATCACCTTCTTGATGCGAAAATGGTCATTTGAGCAATACCTGCTTTTTGCGTGCGGCAACCGTTTGTACCTTTGTAAAAATAATTCCGTGGAAGTCTTATTAACAAGAATGCTGGCGTTCCGGGAGGATATTAACAACCAAATTTCATCATCACCCATGTATCACGAGGGCGGCCTCCCTTTGTTTCATTAGCTGCTTTGAGAATAGTTTAACAAAGCTGGGAGCGTATTAATAATGACTTTTCATCACGTTACTGAAATTTGCAAGTGGTCCTATGTGATCTGGAAGTGAGGTCACAATATAAGTATTTTCCATTGTGAGCCACGGATGGGGGAGTACTGTGGTCTGGCAGCCGTGAAGGTCCGCGAAATTCGTCAACACCTGTCATCACCTCTCCAGAGTGCCATCAATCAGCCACCATTACTTTGCAAAACTTACGACCCTGATCTTCTACTACTTCCAGCTTAATGGTAGGTTTCAAAATAAAATCAATATTAAAACTGTAAATTCGTTGCTTCCTGGTTGGCCCCAGAACTCGAATTTTTCTGTTACTGTTTATCAACTTACTGCACATATTGTTATACAATCTGATGACAAATGTTACTGAAACGACCCTATGTTTATGGGAATAATATCTTAATAAGACACTAGCATTTTGCGTTTGGAGATACTGCGATGAAGCCTATTTCAAAACGTTGAGACGTCATGAAACATAAGGGAAATATAACTAAATTGATTAAAAATCTGCATGCAAATCTAGAACCATTGCATTTTTTTTTTTTTTTTTTTTTTTTTTTAACAGTTTAACGTCCCTTTTTAACAACGTGGTCTTTAGAGACGGGAAAGGATGGGGGCAAGGAATGGGAAGGAATTCGGCCATGGCCTTTTGAAGGAAGCATCCCGGCATTCACCTGGAGTGATTTGGGGAAACCATGGGAACCATTGCAAATAGTCAAGAAAGTTGGCGAAGCAATATTAAAAAAGAATCATAACCGAAAACGCGTAATACAGGGAACTGCATCACGAAGAAATATTTGCTATAATGTTTGTAAATCTTTATTCCAGCTGAATCTTGTTAATTCGTTCATTCAATATATATTCTCACTTACTTCCTGTAGACAGGATTTAGGGAAACAATCAGACTTGAATTTTAAAGGAATGATGACGGACCGCAAACTGTTATAAAGAACACGAGCCGCAAAACCTTACTTTAACCGTAGAAAGAACGCCTACATTTTCACTAGATCATATGTTAGCTGCAATTGCTGTCAGTATTCTTAAAACTAAATGCACCGATTCTTTTTAAATCTGAGAAATTAAACAACAAACCTTAGCAATATAGCCTATATCTAATTCAGGTTTACAAGCAAACCAGTTTTCGAATTTAATAGAAGAAACAAAATTAAGATCATCATCATCAGTTTTCTGCCCTAGGGCAGGTTTTCACTGGGCTGCTCTCCATGCTCTTATGCCTTCTGCCTTTCTCTTTAGGTCCACGTAGTTGCCGTTTTCCTTGATGTTGTCTGTAATCTTGCACCTCCTTCTTCCTCTTATTCTCCTCCCACAAACTAGTCCTTCCAAGGCGTCTTTTAGCAGGCACTCCCCTCTCAGCAAGTGTCCCATCCAGTTCTTCTTTCTCTCTTTTTGACTCGGAGTATTTTTGTCTTTTGACTAACCCTATCCAGCACTTCAACATTACTTATTTTATCCACCCAGCTTGTCCTCTCCATTCTCCTCCACATCCACATCTCAAACGCTTCTAATCGTTTCTCATCTTCTCGTCTCAGTGTCCACGGCTCTGCTCCATAAAGACCTACACTGTATACAAAACATTGTCCAAGTCTTTTCCTGAATGATTTGTCTATTTTTACAGTTAGTACCCTTTTCCTATTAAATTCTTCCTTCGCTACGGCATTGCCAGTTTTTACCTCTTGGTGGTATCTCAAATCTTCGATGATCGTACTCCCAAGATATTAAGATAAAGCGAATTAAATATTTGTAAATGGTGTTGCGTGTAGTATGAATGAAATATTTTTTTTTTAAAAAATGTCTATACACAAATTAAAAGCATTCAGGCAAAGAAAAATCTTAGGCTGAATTTTTAACAGAATATGTGATCAGTTGATACACGAGCATATCACTGAATATCACCTTTAATACAAACAGATGTTTTCGACAAGTCGGGTTGCAATAGTGTGCGACTCTCATTGTGCCCTTTGATGTCAAAGAAAATCAGCGATGGAACCTGCCATATTCTTCGAAATGCCGCCAAACAAACATGAGTGCCACAACACGACATCAAACAGCATCGTGTATGAGACCACTGCCGCGGACTGACAACATGTTTTCCCTCGACAAAAGACCGATTAATAAATTCCGCGGCTCTTGTTGCAAGCTACATGAACTTGGTCGCCGTTTCGATCTGTCTACATATATCACTAATATTTATTGCAAACTCATGGATAAAAAGATATAATTGTACGAAACTACAAGAGAAAGTTAACTAATTTATGGTCCACAATACCTGAAATTATGTGTCAGAAAATGTTGAGAGTCTCTTTGTGAACGTATAAATATTGTTTTAAAAAATCGACTTTTTTTACTTATGGCTTTACGTCTCGTACCGTCGAAGTCATTAGATTCGGGATGGGATTGGGAGCAAGGAACTGGAAGGAATTCGACCATGGCATTTTGAAGTAAGCATTCCGTCATTCACCTGGAGTGATTTGGGGAAACCATGGAAACCCCAAATCTGGATGCCTGGACGGGGATTCGAACCGGCGTCCTCCCGAATGCGAGGCCAGAGCGTTAGCCTCTCAACCTCCACGCTTGTTAATTTTTTAGATATAAACATCCAAAAAACCATATACAGGGTGTTAAAAAATGTAAAATATTTTAGTATGCATCAAAATAAGATAAAAATGTCTAATAAACGCATGATTTAGGAGTTATTAACAGGTTTGAAATGTAACGCCCACCCACGGCATTGCATGCCCCAGCCCTTTGGCGTAAGGAATCATAGACTCTTTGAAACTGTCCTGGTTCGTCCTGTACGTGATGACATGCATTGAAGACGCACATGGCCAACCAGTACAGTTTCAAAGAGTGCGTGTTTCCTTACGCCGAAATGCTGAGGCGTTACACTGCGGACCTGTTATTAGCTCGAAAACTATGCGTTTGCGAACCAATATTTAATAGAGATTTAGCCTTATTTTGATGCATACTATCACTTCCTAAAACATTTTACACTTTTTTTAACACCCTGTATATCCAGTTACAAGTGACTAGAACTTTGGCAAGCAGGCTTCTGCATGTTTACTACACAGACTTGCGCAGTAAACATTGTCAAGTTAACATTTTTGAATACTTAGGTCAATATCCTTAGCTGCTATACTAATGTTGGGTTTTATTCTCAGTCTAGTGCAGCTAAACAAATGAAAAAAACTTTGTTATGGCAAATGCGTTTCGGTTTATTAGACCATCATCAGAGCCCTAGAACAAGTTATGTACAATTTTTGATGTGCAGCATAATGTTTATCTAGATGAAGGTATAAATTTTGTTATTAAATATTATTATAGCTTATTTTACTTACATATTCCATAACAAAGTTTTTCATTTGTTAGCTGCACTAGACGGAGAATAAAACCCAACATTTTCAAGTTATTTCATTCGCGAAGTGTTAATTTTTGCAGCTTTTGGCATAATCGCTGTGGTACACCACAAAAACTATTGAAACACTGTAGATTTTCACACAAGTTGTTTGAAATTGTTTGCAGAAAACGGAGTGATATAACGGGTTCTGCAGTTCTTGCGTGCTTCTAGAGAAAGTTTTAAGCAGAGTATTAGAAATATTTAAGAAACACGTCGAGAGGGCAGTATACGATTTTTTCATTTTTATAGAGTTTTTCAAGTTTCTATAAATCAAATCAGATGGACTGAAGGAAATAAGGTAGTATCCCTCAAGCATCTCGATTACTGCCCTCTGGCACAAACGTATCAGTTACGTCTGGTGCGCAACACCCTGACCATCATTACAGTGTATTAATTTTTTTATAAATGTTTTCTGTGTATTAACTTCTTAGAACATTGAGAACAATCCATATTCACTTTGATATAGACGTCACTGTCACATACAAGATTTTAAATCAGTCCAGTAGCCTAAAGTCATGTACAGTAATATTTAGTGAGAATCTAACGTCATTTCCGAAGGTAGCAGATTGAGAATTACATTCTTCGTGATATAAACTACCCCGTTAACGCCAAAATGAAATCTAGTAAAGATACGCTGACTGAGAGATCAGTAATAATAAATCGGCAGTTACGACGATGGGCCACAGTGGTTCAATGCAGCCAGCATTGTTAGTAACATCCAATTATTTATTTATTTTCTCGTATGCAATGTAAAACAGGAATAACAATAGAAAAATTATACACTTTCCTTTCAGCCATGGCATCTCCAGATAACTTGGTACCGGCAACACTTGAAAAATACCAGTTCAGTACCTTTGCAATCACATAATACGAGAAAGAAATTGACCCCATGGTGTCCTACATCTTTTCGCAGTATTTTCCATTTGGTCTTCCTTCCTTCCTCACTTTCATCTACTACACTGGTGTGCCAAACCTAACGACGAAAGTAGCTTTCGCGTGCTGTGTAGCTGAAAAAAAGGATGGATGAAACTTTAACTATACACAGAAATAACTACTGCAGTATGGTACAGTAGGCAACTGAAAGAAATAAGTTACGAGACGAACAGAAATGACACTTTTATACAGAAACAATAATTTACCCTGAAGTCAAGGCTACTTATTACAGTCCCCTGGAACTTACAAAAAGGAGGACATTGTCCTTAAAAGGGTCTGTGATCACTACGGACAGAAATGCATGCTCTGCAAATTGTTCCCATGCTAGCCACAAGGTTCGTAAGGAGTTCTTGTGGTAGGACGTTCTATTCCTCCACCAGCATGATTGACAACTGCTGGATGGTCGTTGGTGTATGTTGACGTGCTGCAATAAGTCTTCCCACCACATTCCACACTTACTCGATGGGAATTAAGTCAGGGAAACGGGCAGGACAGCCCAATCGTCGAACATTGTAATGTTCAAGGCCTCCTCCACATGTGCTGTTTCATGTGGCTGCGGATTTTCATCCATAAAAATGAAGTCAGGGCTGAATGCACTCCTGAAAAGACGCACATGGTAAAGAAGTACAGTGTTACAGTAACGTTGTACCATGTTCAAGGGCTTGGAGGTCGTTATGCCCATGCAGCATTTTACTCCCCACACCATAACACATGGACCATCAAAACGACCATGTTTTTCAATATTCCTAGGGACACTGCGTGTTCTCACCTCTCGTCAGAAGTGGATACGTCCAGAATCACTATTCACACTGAATTTGATCTCATCTGAGAAGAGCATCGGTCCAGTACTGATGGTCTTGGCACAATCGCAAACGGTATCGCCAATGTGCGGGTGTCAATGGAACAGAATGTAATAGTGGACAGGCAAGCAGACCAACACCACGCAGTCGCCGTGCCACTGTGGAGCAGGAGATTGCATGTCTTGCTGTCCTGTTAAATGTAATTATGATTGCACCTGCTGTTTTACGTGGTCCCTTCTTGCCTGTTGCACAAGGTGGCGGCCATCTGCAGCTGTAGCTGACCACCCTACAGTCTCTCGGGCAACAGTGCTTTTTGTTCAGAATGCTCCACGTGGACGTGAAACAATGCTGTGAGCAATACCAAACTCCTAGCCTACACTCGTCACACTTCGCCTTTCTTCCAATATCCGTATCATTCTTTCACGTTTTGAAGTCATCAAAATTTTGTCTCTGGGACATGTTGTAATGAAGAATACAACTACTGCAGAGAATCGTAATAGCTCGCTGATTGACTCAAACTGTATTGTCCCGTTTCTTCAAAACATTTGGCTCTTTAATTGAGCTGATCTTACGCGCACGTGTGGGAGACGTCCGGCAATATGTTTCCGCACTTTCATTTATTTCCATCGAGTAATTGATACATTATGTTACTTTATCTATCTCAGTAAGTTTTGAATACCAGTTTATTTCACCTTAGTTGGTACACTGCATAAAAGTACCATCCAATGAAACGGTGACGATAATTTTTATTCTTAAAAAAAGAACTCGTGTCAGTTTCTTGGAATGTGTAGCTAATTTAGTGTTTAATTCATACTTAGCTCTTGTATCTAAGTAAACGCCATTCTTTAATCTTTTGTTAGTCGAACGAAGCTAGGAAATTAACAAGTAGCCAATTATACTGATTTTATGTCGTGACATTAGTTCAACCGGTCACACTCCCAGCGCAATTTTATCAAAAATGAATGTTACTCTTTATACAGATAACGGGCTTGGTAGCTTAAGTTGATTAAAATAACGAAGGAATAAAAATTGTAAAAACAACTGTGGAAATAGGTAGAAATGATTCATTTCCATTAATTTTCAAGCTATATGCCTACGAATGTAGTATAAAGCTATGTAGCTCCTTCGGAATTATCTGCAGACGCTTATTTATCCCATTGTTCTTAAAATTACGATACCCATTCAGATTTACTTAAGAACAGATGGAAAAGAAATCATTTGGCCAAAGTAGTGTTTGATATGTGTCCAATATTCTCTGCAGCTTCCTTGCTACCGAATTATCCTTGTTCAAATTTTGACTCATTGACGCTGGTACTTTCGTGCAGGAAGAAGAAAAGGTTTCACAAAATTGATGTCGTAATGTAGAAAGCAAAGAAACAAATAAAATTTTTAATATCTCTTCTTCCAATTTTCTTGTTGCCGTAAACATTTGAACATTTCTGTTCATCATATCCTACAAATAACAAATATGAAATATTGTACGTTATCCTACGAACTAAAGCTCGTCCAGAATACTCGGCGAAGCATTTTTAGGACATCACCAGATCATTAATGACCTAGTTTGTAGCTATTTATCGCATCACCCGAGTTAACTAACGTTACTTAATTGTCGAGCATCTTTACACTGATTTTAACTAAAACTAATTAGCAACCAACTTAATATTATGGTTACTAATTATAGACATATTTTAAATCAACTGTCGGTAATGGATGATCTATGCTTGTCCTACTTGCTTGGAAAATGTACAGGAAATAATAAATTATATTGTAAATTTTTAATGAGGTGTTTATAATTATCGTGCTACATGAAGGGTCAATGAGAATTGCTCAATGCCCATTCAATCATGTAGTGTCATAATGTAATTACTTTATTTGCCTTCTATTATAGCAATCATAGGGAATGCAAAATAATATTAAAAAATATATTAAGATCTTACGGTTAAGTGCGTAAATTATTGTAAAGTTGAAATTAGTATACTGGAAATTTAATTAAACATATGAAAAAGTATTCTGTGCTGTCAGTGGAAAAAATCCTGCAGCATTCTTAATCTGATGCAAATTCATGTATACTAAGTAGACTTACACCGTCGTCTCCCAGCCCAAGCCAGTTTAACGTTGTTAAGAAGCCCATTATTCCCTCATCATTAGTCTGGTACCTCTGCCTCCAAGCTTCCGAACACACATCTTAATTGGAGGCATTACGTAGATTATGGTAGATTGCGACGATAAGTCATCAAACGGAACCACCCGACTGGCTGTGTCTGTGGATGTTAATTGGCTCGTTACTGAAGACAGGGAGAACACTGGTGGTAACGGAAGGAGGCCTCGACCTCGGAGTCATGCTGCACAACTTCACGTGTGGGGATAGCCAAAGTAAAATCCATCGCACTAATTACATACTCAAGACTGTCCATTTTGATGATCTAGCTATCACGTTGTCTATGTTGCACAGTAAAATTGTAGAAAACTTGTGTCCGTATATGAAATTTATTTCAAAATTGAAATTGCAAAATAAGCTACTAGACACGGAGATGTCAAAACCGTATAATTTAGAATTTTTGGCTGTCTGTATGTTGTATGTTCTCGCATCGCTTTTATCCGGATACGTTACAAATTCCCGATTATACATAGTCCAAAAGCGTAAATGTATTATATTTTTTTCACCGATCGTCCCCACATCACGCAGAAACTATTGAATGGAATTCAATGAAACTTCACAGAGTAATAGCTTATGTCACCGACTAGAATATAGTATACGTTTTATCCTGATGATGATATACAGGGCGTTTCATTTATAACGCGTCCGCGCGCACGGCAATAATCGCCCGGCGAAGCGACCCTTCGCTTGCCGGTAAATCACACCGCGCATCGCCCGTGCTCAGGAATGCCTCATGCTTGCGCTGATTTCTTACCAGCACGTGCTTGTAATATTGGCCATCGGCTTCAATACACGCTTGACATCTTCTAAGGATGTTTTAGATAACTCTCGGCTGTGTTTATAAAGAAATATTATTAATTTTAGTTCTCATGTTTTCCTTAAGTTCCTCTTCCGTACGGGGATTTGAATCATAAACACGCTCTTTTAGGTAACCCCACAAAAAGAAATCACAAAGTGTCATGTCTGGAGAAGGCGGAGGCTACAATCCACGACTGATAATTTGATGCTCCATGACACAGATACCAAAACCATAAATTCTCACCTCTTTGTCTGTCTGCGCGCTCCTATCGCCAAAACTAATTAAATAAATTGTAGAAATTGAGCATAATGATAGCTTATTTCATCAGTTAAGGCATAGGATACTTTTAATCCTGATTAATACCGTATTTCGTCCATATATATCCGAAAACGCTCAATAAACGAGAGAAAAAATGACCACAACGTGTTGTGGCTAACTCAAAAAGGCGACAACGTGATTCGCGACTGGTCCAGGTCGCATTCTCCTAACGTGACAATATTTATATATATCGCGACAGTAAGATGAATCATATATATTAAATGCACCCTGGACCGATTCGTCGCAAACACAAAGATGCTGATAAGTGATAACGTGTTGTGGCCGTTTTCAAGAAACCACAACGGGTAGTGGCCGTTTTTTGCGCTCAATGATCGTTTTCGGTCTTTGAGCGTAACATCGCCATGTAATAATGTGTGGCGGAGCTTTCTCGCAATCGAAATGCCTATCCCAAATCACTCCAGTGAATGCCGGGATGGTTTCTTCAAAATGCCATGGCCTAATTCCTTCCCGTTCCTTGCCCCCAGTTCCTTTCCGCCTCTAATGACCACGACGTCGACGAGGCGTAAACCAAGAAGCAAGCACTTAAGATAAACACGTGTTAATACAAATATAAAGCATAATTTGTTTCTAATAGATCCTAGGTGATACACAGCTGCCTACTTCATCATTTGTTAATATAAAAAATTAAATGAGTTTTACATTGCTTCAGATTCGCAGGGCACGTGCCTCTTGTCGTGGTTACCCTAAACTAACACGGTAACCCTACCAAGTATAGTGGACCTATAGTTTATCATGGAATCCGAACCGCGGACGCATTCTGACGTACTTCACATACCCAAAACTTAAGGTATTTTTAAGGGCCTTTGAAAAACCTAGCCGAGACAGGAATTCTAACCGGGGATAATCCGATATACACTTAGACGCCTCAACCACTGAGCCAAAAGACTGCTCATTATATGTCTGCTCCATGGTTGAAGCAAGAATACTGTTTCACGTATTCAGACTGTCACTAACAAAAGCTATCAAATCTACAGAACAATAATTGTACTGAAATGGAACCCCACGGTTGAATGCATGCGACGCTCGAATCAATAAACATAAAAAGCAAATCGCAGTTAATTTTGTTCTAAATAGAATTTTAAATGCATTCAATGTTTCAGCCTCAATGTACGATCCATTTCCGCATGCTTTGAACATCGACCAAACTTTTCACCCGGTTTTTGTGTAACTTTACCGAGATATCGTTTAAGTCACAATTAAAGTTCAGCGTTTCCGTGAGTTTGTTTGAAAGTCAGCAAACGCAGAGTAATATCTTAAGCTGACAGTTATCGCTTCATAAACAGCATCTTCGTTGTTCCTGTTGAGTAAAGAGGACATCAACTGTAAGCTGTTTTGTTTCGCAGTTGGTCCCTCCACACCGTTAAGCAGTATCTGCACCGAACAAATGCGAAGTAGCAAAGCTGAAGTTCTTTGTCCCTGGCAGACGAGCTCATCTTTCCACCTTCTCCGGAGACTGGCTCCGCCACGCCTGTCATTATTTACTGTGACTTCCTCCAGCCTCTACTCAGCTGACAGAGAATTCAATTGAGAGCGTGCGTCTCTCCTCCAAGGGTCCTTTGTAGTCTCGTTCATTCCACCTCTCTTCATTCCAGTATGTTTGCACCTCTGATTATTTTATTTTTGCCCCCTACAAAAGCCTTAGTATGTCTCCCAGAGACATCTGAATTCATTTGTGATGGTATTTTCTGTTTGCGACCTTTAATTTATATTGCATCAGGGTCATCCAAGTATTTTTCAAAACGAGTGGATAGGCATGGAAGTATGGAAGAGCTTATATAAAACATCCATTTGCGGTAAATGCAAGATTCATTCCCTCTCTATCTCTCCGTTTTATTTTTATCTTTTTAAAATAAACCTTCGTCCCATGTTTGTCTGAACGACCCTTTTCGTGGTGGGTGAGTGGTTAACGACCTGTCCTCGCATTAGGGAGGATGGTGGTTCGAATCCCCGTCCGGGCATCCAGATTTGGGTTTTCCAATGTTACCCCAAATCACTCCAGGCGAATGCCGGGATGCTTCCTTCAAAAGACCATGGCCGAATTCCGTCCATTTCCCTGTCGCCAGTCCCATCCCGCCTCTAATGATCTCGACATCTACGAGGCATAAAGCCATAAGTAAAAAAAAAAAAGAATCATAATTCTTCACATTTTTTTTTTTTTTTGCTTATGGTTTTACACCTCGTCGACGTCTAGGTCATTAGAGTCTGGAAAGGACTGGGGGCCAGGAATTGGAAGGAATTCGGCCATGGTTTTGAAGAAAGCATTCCTGAATTCGTCTGGAGTGATTTGGGGAAACCATGTAAAACCCAAATCTGGATGGCCGGACGGGATTTCGAACACACGACCTCCCGATTGCAAGGCCAGAACGTTAATAGTTCACCCACCACGCTCGGTCATAGAACTTTACAAACCTATCTTGTATTTAATACATACATTTTTCATCTTAATTATGTAATAAGCAACTTTTTCAAACACCTAAATCGCATAGGTCTGAGAGATAACCCCATATGTGACTATGTTAATGAAGCAGTAGGGGACATAAATCATGTCCTATTTTCTTTTAAGAAACACACCAATATTCAGGACAAAATGCTGAAAGAACTTACAAAGTGCAATACTCCTCTTCCAAACCAATTTATCTGTCTTTCTCTCTTCCAATAAACACCAAATATACAAAATCATACTTTTTCAAGGATGAAAACATTCAAATATAAATCTAAGACAATTAGGGAACCCAATAGGAAATGCTGGGAACAATGCTGATACATTGACTATCGTATACCACCCGAACAGAAATATCCTCCAAAATATCATCATCTATACATGATACTAGACTCAGTGCCCAGTGTGAATGCCTAGGGTACAATCACTGCATATTGACCAAAATAGAATGAAGTCACAGTATCCGGATAATCCCGGTAATTATACAGGGCGTTCGCCGGGAAACGCAACCCACTGTTAGCGCTACAAGGAAGAAACTGCTCCCGGCGAGCGAGCGGTCAGCTTCCGGCATTGTTCGACCGTCGGCCGCGGACTATTTCAAAATAATTACGCTTCATAAACTTCATAAACTTGTATGTGCTAAGCATTTAAATGTGACGTAATTCATTAGCTTACCTTATAAAAGATGCTGGAAGTGTTGACCCTCTTGTGTAATGCAAAATTTCACATCTTCTGAACATATTTCGAGACACACGCTGCCCTAACTGACTTAATGATTTTTTGGGTGACTGTTCTAGTCGAAAAGCGATATCGTCAAATTTCTCCTCTGTGAGAATACGGTTGACCGATAGTCTCTTTTTGTTAAAAAATGAACCCGTTTCTCTTACTTTTTTAACCAGACGCAGAATTGTTGATTTAGCTGGCAGTAAAGCGCCAGGAAATTCGCGACGAAATTTGCTGCGACACTTTTTAAACGACTTCTTCTTCACATATGTATCGTAGAGAAATATTCTTTGTTGCAAACTGTAACGTACCAAAATTTTACTCACACTCAAACACGGTACAGATTAGTAAGAGTATGAAGCCCCAAACCAGCCTAACCGCAAAGAAACGTTTATTCACAACACTGATTAATAAGAGACTGAAGTCACAAACTAGCTACAATGCAAAGAAACCTTTCTTAACAATGTAAGGGTCCCATTATACTGTGTCACTGCACTGTTGGGCAGCGGAGGTGTTAAACAATGCGGTGATTCACGGTGCCGTGTGGCGGGAGTTGCTGGCTTCACTGACCGAGCAAGTTGCCGACGGCAACAGACTGGGAGGGTAGCGTTTTCCGGCGAACGCCCTGTATAATGAAACTTTATAGATAATAGATATAGCAATGTATCTGATTTCATGTCGACAAATTATATTTTATTACCAAGAATGTAAACTGATGTACATAGAGCATGAAAAGAAAATGGAACATAAATTGTTGTAAAATAAAATGTAATGAACTTGGCTGTATGGTTGATAAGGCTTAAAGCCATTAAATAAATAAAGAAAGAAAGAAATTCAATGAGTACTTAAACACATAGGTGATTTTTATCTGTATGTAGAAGAAATGTCACTTGAACCGGGTGGGAGAGCGGCAACAATAGGGACTGACATTAGGATGGGCGCGAGTTCAAATCCCCGTCCGATTTACGTTTTCCATGGTTTCCCAAAATCACTCCAGGCGAATGCCGAGATATTTCCTTAAAATGGCCATGCTGAGTTCTTTATTCCCAGTTCTTTTCCACCTCTAATAACCTCAAGATCGACTATGCGCAAAGCCATAAGGAAGAAGGAGCTTATTCACCATTTCATTTTTTTTTTTTTTTTTTTATTTTTTTTAACCGAGTGTGGTGGTGTAACGGCTAGCGTTCTGGCCTCGCATTCGGGAGGACGGCGGTTCGAATCCCCGTCCGGGCATCCAGATTTGGGTTATCCATGGTTTCCCCAAATCACTCCAGGTGAATGCCGGGATGCTTCCTTCAAAAGGCCATGGCCGAATTCCTTCCCATTCCTTGCCCCCCCCATCCTTTCCCGTCTCTAAAGACCTAGTTGTAATAGGAGACGTTAAGCAGGTTAAAAAAAAAAATATTTTTTTCCCCTTTACTAACTTTACGTTACTTTTTTTGGACATCTTAAGTTATCAAAGTCCCAAATAGCGATGCTTTTAATGTGGAAAATGGGTTAGTTGTTATATAGTTTCAAGATTCTCAAATACATTTGTTTTTATTTTTCGATTGACGCTATATTTTGAAGCCACAGAAAATTGTGTTCTTCGTGAACGGTTCTCAGCGATTTTTATTCTTCCGAGATATAACATAGCCAAGACTGTAAAAAGTGCCTGTAAATAGATTCTCATGATTGATTCGTATCTAATACTGAGAGCTTTTATTTATGTGTTCAGTACCCTTTTAGCCTACGAAGTGTCCTCAGAAAGAGAAATTCTTAATGAAAATGGGTCTAAAATATGGACTTATTTCATTATTTCAGATGCAGCTAATTAAGGATAATGTTGCGGAACCTACATTTTTGATAAGTCATTGAGCTTCCGCCTTTTTGTTAGGTATGTGCACTGCACCAACAATTCCAATGATAGGTTCCCTTCATATCATATATACCCCTCGTTTCATTTTTAAAAATCAAATGAATTATATTTTTATTTCCACAATGAACGATAAATTACTAGCCAACAGTTTATTTTCCTTGGACAAACTTTCATAATGACTTAGGTTCTCTAAAGAAGCCCTTAGTTAAGATTCTCTGGTATCCGGAAAAAGAACAATTTTTCACAGTTATCTGAAGTGATTGGAACCGGATTTACGTATATTAAAAACAGCATATAACACACAATCAAACATTGACGGATAATATGTTTAACTGCTCTATATTTGAGTTTACATCGTAAGCTGTATTTACATGCTTCCCTTAAAGCAATAAACAAAAGTAGCATTAGCGATCTTGACAAGAATGATCATCTGATTTAGTAACAGCAATAACAATTTTCATATTGAAGCAAGTATAACAACTTAGCAACGAATGCATGGCTCATTGTCATATTCTCGCCACGTTGTTTATTGTTACTACGTAAAGGCATTTTGTTTAATTTCCAATAATTTTCATACAATATAAAAACCCAATTTTTTTAGAATATTATGTTTACCACGGTAAACTTTGTTTTAGTAGTATGGTGGCGTTTATATGCTGGAGGACCGAAGTTACTTCAAGTTTCAAAGGCTTACATTGAAGAACTGATATACCATAAAGATATTATCGTTTTTATACATTTTCATACGATTTCTTTTATACGTGGAGCTATGGTTATCAACTCGTTTTGTGATTTGTTCTCTGTCTAACTTCTTATTTCACAAGGGTTATTGGAGCCATTTAGTTAGGTGCCGATTTTTTATACATCGAAAGCGCATCAACTCATGATGTAATTTGTTGATCGATACGTCGAATCTTTACCAAATAGTGTGCTGTACAATATCACTGGCTGTTTATAATTGTCGAATAGACCAAGAATCATGGTTCCTTGCAAGTCATAATATCAACAGCTGTGTTCAAATTTGCGGAAGATTTTTTTAAATACATAACAACGAAACTACTATCAGCGTTGAGAATTAATATAATATTCTCGGGTGACCAGCCCAGTTAAAAGATCTTAGCACACGATATTTCGGATAGCATAAGGCCCTCCCTCAGTGCGGGATCTCGAGGGGGAAGTAGGTAAGAACCGGGGCACCCATTTTATGGGATGTTTGCCTCGTGCCGGGGCCCTCTTCTGCTGGGGGCCGTGACATTTTGACCGTACTGCCTCCATATTGTTACACCTCTACTTGATCGCCGAAACATCGAGTGCAAACGCCCCATTAACTCGGCTAGTTACCCCAGAGCATTATATTAATTATCATTTATCTTTGTACGGAATGAAAGCGGAGAGTTTGCATTGCGTTATTGTTACTACACTGCAGAGCCAAAGAAACTTATATAGGCATGCGTATGCAAACACTCAGAGTACGGTGCTGCAGTCGGAAATGCCTATATAAGACAACAGGTTTCTGGTGCAGGCGTTAGATTGGTTACTGCTGCTGCAATTGCAGGTTATCACGATTTAAGTGAATTTGAACGTGGTGTTATAGTCGGCACACGAGAGATGGGACACAGCATCTCCGAAATAGCGATGAAGTGGGGATTTTCCCGTACGACCATTTCACGAGTGCACCGTGAATATTGGGAATCCGGTAAAACATCAAATCTCCGACACCGCTGCGGCCGGGATCAACGACTACTGAAGAGAATAGTTCGACGTGACAGAAGAGCAACCCTTCCACAAATCGCTGCGGATTTCAGTTCTGGGCCATCAACAAGTATCAGCGTGCGAACCATTCAACGAAACATCATCGATATGGGCTTTCGGAGGCGAAGGCCCACTCGTGTAAACTTGCTGAGTGCACGACATAAAGCATTACGCCTTGCCTGGGACCGTCAGCACCGATATTCGACTGTTGATGATTGGAAACATGTTGCATAGTCTGACGAGTCTTGTTTCCAATTGTATTGAGCGGATGGACGTGTACGGGTATGGAGACAACCTCATAAATTCATGGAACCTGCATATCAGCAGGGGACTTTTCAAGCTGGTGGAGGCTCTGTAATCGTGTGGGGCCTGTGCGGTTGGAGTGACATGGGACTCCTGATACATCTACTGTAGATATGACTCTGACAGGTTATACGTTCGTACGCACGCATCCTGGCTGATCACCTGCATTCATTCATGTCCATTGTGAATTCCGACAGACTTGGGCAATTCCAGCAGGACAATACGACACCCCAAACGTCCAGAATTCCTACAGAGTGGCTCCAGGAACAATCTTCTGAGTTCAAACACCTCCGCTGGCCACCAAACTTCCCAGACATGAACATTACTGAGCATATTTGGGATACCTTGCAACGTGCCGTCCAGAAGAGATATCCACCCCCTCGTACTTATACGGATTTATGGACAGCCCTTCAGGGTACATGGTGTCAATTCCCTCTAGCACTACTTCAGACATTAGTCGAGTCCATGCCACGTCGTGTGGCGGCACTTCTGCTTGCTCGCGGAGGCCCTACACGAAATTAGGTAGGTGTACCAGTTACTATGGCTCTTCAGTGTATATCTTTCGGTGAATAACCTTCAGAAAGAGTTTCAATGTTTGACTCTTAAGCCTTATCGTTTTGTAGTCACCACATGACTTAGCACCGGTTTTTTTTGGTAATGTAATAAACTCTGATTTGAGCCAATCTCGTGGAATACAACCAGAGTTGTAGATATCATTGAACACTGTGGTCAACCACTTTGTACTATCTTCATCAAACAGTTTAAAAAATTCTACATTTATCTTGTCAGGGCCTGGAGTTTTATCATCTTTCATTGCTTTTATTGCTGCTAGTACTTCAGTCAGTTAAATGCTTGGACCTGTTTCAACTTCAAACTGGGGAGGTTCTGGACGGATATCTGAGAACAGTTGTTTTTCGTGCCTCTTTCATGCATCTCTGATATCTTGATTTTAAACAATGACGTTTCCCTCATTGTCCACTAGTTTATTCACTGTATTAGGTCTACATCTGCCTGTTACTTCTCTAACTTTCCCATGAATGTTGAAATGGTCATATTTCAACTGAAGAGCCTCTATTTTAGTACATTTCCCCTGAATTTCTCTTTCTTTGGCTTCTCTTATCTTATTTCTGATCATCTTATTGATGTTTCCATATTAATCAGGATTACTTTTTACAACCCTTCTTCTCTCTATATTGTTAAGAATCTCATTTGGTCATCCAAATATTCTTTTTGGCAAAATCTGATTTCAGGTGATCATTTTTAACAGATAATACTGTCGAATTTAGTTTTTCAATTTTTTTTCTTCTGTGTGTAAAGTACAAGACATGTTTTTCAGTTCATTATTGAGACGTTCCTCAACCTGCCTTCTAATGAATGACACTTTTGATTTCAGAATATTACTATCCATAAGCGTCTTTTTTTGTAACTTTCTTCATCCTATCTTTGAAGACATCGATTAATGGATTGTGATCAGAGTGAATGTCAGAACTTGGGTAAATTTTTGCTGAAGTACAGCTGTTCCTGTATCTCATGATTACTTGGATGTAATGAATATGATTTCTGATGGTGTTTTCCGGTAAATCTCTGGGAGACCTCCAGGTGTACAGGCGTCTAGGTGGTAGTTTAAAAAAAGGTATTGGCTATTACAAATCCCTGTTCTCCTGCAAACGTACTAAGTTTTTCACCTCTTTTGTCCCTTTCAGCAAGTCCATAAGGGCCTATAACATCCCCCTCCGATCCTATTCCAACTTCGGCGTTGAAGTCTCCCACTAATATAGTACCTTGGTACATTCTTTAATACTTCTGTTATTTGGGCATATAACTTTGCTACTTCTTCATCACTCTCATTTGTGGTTGGAGCATTCACCTGAATTATATTCATCCGTGTTGGTCTGGCATTTATTTGCAGTAACAAGAGTCTCTTTGAATTTTGGACAAAATTAGTGACACTCTCTGAAATCTGTTTATATTTTATGAATCCTACTCGAAACTGACCATTGGACGTACCTGAATAGTACATTCGATGTTTACTGATGTCACAAAAACCGGAACCTGGCCATCGCATTTCACACACTCCTAAGATCTTATCTCCATTCTTTCCATTTCCTAAATTGCGTTGTTAATTTTTCCAGCCTGTGCCATGGTTCTTACATTCCATGTGCTTATCCTCACACTATCATTCGTTGAAAATTTCCTTCTGACAGTGGCGTCCAATACTGTCCCCCCCCCCCCCCGGATATCCGAATAGGGGATGTGAAACCCCGGAAAATTTAGTTTTGAACACATCCATGATGTGTTACAAGAGAATCCAATGGATCTTTAATGCAGTAGTTTCTCGTTGCTTTCTGCATCCTCATACCGTTGGCCCACTTGTGGCTCATCCGCCTTCTGGAGCGATTCTCACTCCAAGGGCAAGAGAGTGCCCTACCTTCCACCGTTGGGTAGAAGGAACCTCCTTATCCCGTGAGATATATGGTCCCTTCATTCGTTGGCCGCTTACATATATAAAACATTGACAAACGTTGCCCCATCTCTACCAAGTGGAGGTGAATGTCAGGATTTTCCCTTCCCTGAATCTAGGACCTTGATGGCATTACCTAGAATCCCCAATACTTTTAGAGAGGCTGTTATAACTTAATATGCTGCTTCTAACGATACGTTCAACTTTAGTACCGATACGATGCATCTAAACCGCCTTTAACTCCATTTCTTCTGCTATACAAGAAAAATAGTGCTTCCTCGAGTTTCCCGTGGTTATCTAATTTTAAGGTGGCATACTCTACTTGAGGAAATACTCTTGTCATAGTTTCAGAAAAACTAATACTTGTTCTTGTTCGGGGTATGCGATGTAGATCTTTTGGTTACATAATGGGAACTGAACTTGTGGCATACTAACGCAACATGCTACCGAGCAATTCCTCTCAAACCTTCTGTCATTGGCTCATCAGTCACGCGTGATCGTGACTCCGCCAGTCAAACTACTCGTTTCTAAATACACGCCATGTATATCGCACCTTCTAGTAAGTTCTAAATATTAGCACCTGAATTCAGGAAACTTTAGCTGAAATAGGTCCCTCTAAACAGCAAAACTCAGAAGTATTTTAGAAAATCCTTATTGCCAAGGTAACTATGTATTTGAGAAGTCTATTTTTCTCGATTATCTCAACAATGGTTTTGTTGCACTTTAGATACAAATTTACTCATCTGAATAAAATAAATAGATATAACGAATTAAATAGTTTAGATTTATCGTGTGTAATGAGGTTTATTACGTGTAAAGAAGAAAACAGCCATGCAAAGAGAAAACATCTTAACATTCCGTCGATAGGTGGCATGAACTGTCTCTCCAGCCAACCTTGCAATCCAAACATTGGTCCTGCCATCTACTTGGGTGTAGAATTACTTCACTATTAATACAACAACTCTGGGGTGACACTGCTCACTACAGCATTGACACATTATGCGTATTTCATACTTATAATTAATCTTCTAATTTCAGGAATACTGATGGCACTGGGAAGGCAATGGGAACATAATAACTCCTAGGTCCGTAGCTAGAAATGAAAGTTTTGCAGCTCAGTTTGGTAAATCGCGATATGTTTACCTATTAAGTCTCCCATTTGACACTTTTATTTATTTAATAACTCTGCGAAAATCCTTGAGTACTATACACGCTACTAATTTTATCATATACTATTTGTAATGTAAAAAACGAATATGCAAGTATTTAAGAATTACAGTGCCTTCAGCGAGGGAGGAACTTTACTTAGGTAACGGTACAATATAAATTAGTTATATACAGTGCTACGTGTCACAGCCACATTATTTAATCATATCCGTATTTGTTCATATAGAAAGAAAAGATGTGTAGCCGAAAGCTGTTACTACTTTAAATGACAGAAGATGTTTTTATTATTTTATGATATTCATAGAACTGTAGATGATTCCAGTTGTTAAATGTACCGTATTTAGCACACAACGTGTACTCTTCTTGTGGTAATAAAATGTGGACGTTACATGACGACTTTTTAATATCGGAAATATGTTGTTTCAGGGATTCGTGGAATATAAAAATTGCGAATGTTCTACGTAATACCATTTTGTGGGGCAGGGATGCAGCGAAATACCTTCTTTGCTGCTGTCCCCAGCACTCTATCCGCACTTATTTTGTTATGCCTCCCTCCACATGCAGGGTAAACTTGCATTGCCGTCACGCACGATAAAACAGCGCGATTGGATCCCGGGATGCATTTTTATTCGAGCAATATGCTGAAAGTTCTCCTACTCCACGCTGCACTAAGAAAAAGCAAAAATATAAAATAAAAAAATCTTGATGCGAAGAATCCGCTCCAGTTGCCCGCCTAGACATTCCAGTATACCGTAGTTGTGTGACCCGTAACGTCGCTTGTCGTGTACGAACAATATTTTCAACTCAACGGTTAATACGAAAGAAAGTTTTTATTTTGCCCTTACAAAACTCTGAAGTGATAAAGTTGCATTTTTACTACTAACTAGTAACTCAATTGAGATTTACACTCCTAAAACTCTGAAACCTTATTTCCTCATTACGTTTAAGTGTGGCACACATTTAATTAGATTTTGGTTTTTTACATAAATGAAGGTTGTGTGGTTTTTTCACCCCTTTTACATATAATTGTTTCAAGCATGAAAATTAATTTTAAAAAAGCCGGTATTATACTTAAGAATTAAAGTCCAACAAATTCCTTTTTTAACTTTTAACGTCTTAAAAGTGTACCAGTGATAGCATAATAAACTAACAAACATTGTCCAGTTAGTTAGTGAAATTTTTAAGTTATATAAAATTATTAAGCCGATTTTCTTATAGAAAAACCAGTTACAACCGTAGAATAGCTCTTTATTCTCGTTTAAATCGTTGTTATTAATCGTATGGGTGTATTTAGTTTCTGCAAAATTTGAAGAGTTTAGTTTCTCTACGGTACGTATACCCGTGACAGCTATTCGGGCGATCCGACAATAACGCATTCCGCTGTTGGCGTGTGGAATGAAATAACGGAAAATAAAAGAACGCTGAATTGCAGCGCCAGTAAATAATTAATATTTATTTTAATTTTCTGGTGGTACAAAGCACGTTATTACTGTGAGGCCCGGTAGGTCGTTGGCGTATCGGTCGCGCCTACAAATTTACAGCGACACAAATTTTTACCAAAAAAGTGGAAACAACATTCGAAATTTTTTTATACCAAATAGGGTTTGGTTGTTATGATTGTGCTTTAATTTAGATAGTGGACTGAATGAATAATTTCATCTCTAAACTGCTTTAGTAGGAGCAAACAATAACACCAACGTTTGAAAAATTATAACTCATTCCGCATTAACTAAAAGGCGCGCACACAGCAAATGTTATATTCATCAAATAATGCAAGAAAGTTAATGTTCAGTAACACTGAAAATTTAGAAAAAGTAATCTTTCAGGATGACAGATAATTTAGAAAAAGCAAAAGTCAATACATTAGTAGTAAAATTCATAATCTGAGAATAGTAATTTTTTCTGAGTCCATATTTCACCCAAAGGTAATGAAAAATAAATGATTCTCCTACAGTTGAATTATAAGACCTTACAATCATTGTAAGTACACTAATTAAACATTATGATAAAACTAGATCATGGTTCAAGACCTTGGATCAATTTTTGGAAAAATCAATACTTTGGAAATTCGTAAGTTTCATCGGAGAAGAAGACATGAGTTGAATGGACTGATTTTAACTCCAAAATCCAGTAAATTGCATAAAAGTCTATTTGTTCTCACTGTTTATGATGCAGTACAAAAACTTTGTAACTACTTAAACAAGATGAGAATGTCATATGTTGTTAGGAGTTACTTTAATCTCTTAACCGCATTTGTAACTGTATTAACCCGTCAGTGTGGCTCAGTGTTCTGAGGCCCCGCAAACCACTGTATCTGGTAGCTACAACGGGGCAGGGCACGAGCCTCGACACACTCGTACCGGCCTTCCCGAATGGGTTTCCACTGCCATCAAGTCGATTGCCGAGACAGTCACCAATTTCCGACCCAGAAACTACACATTACGAAACACTAAACATACTTATCGCATACAGAAAATAGTTACACTTTCACAGACAGATGCAACAATGCTTGGCCTTACCAGAGGCATTAGGCCGTAAAACAAAACTCCAAATCTGACATAATACTCATCATAGTCAACCGACCCCAAAAAGTTGGAAAAAGGTAGTGAAGAAGATGAAGATATTTCTAACTGTATTATCTACTAATGTTTATCCAGTGTTGGCAATGGATATACCATGGTATCCATAACAATATTATATTATGATCCCAAAATTTTTTTAAAGACAGTGTTTGAACGCTTCTCGCAGTATTTTTTTCTTTTTTTTTATTTCTGACTAATGGAAATTTCTTCCCAACTACAATACAAGTCAGCCTTGGAGAATTATGTCACTCCTCATGTTGATCAGAAAATAGTAAGGTACTGCAAATAGTTCAGAGAGCCATTATTTTTTAAATATTATATCTTATAAACATTTTGCGTTCAGTATATTCTGTTCGAGTGCACATGACTCTTCTTACACGACAGGTGGAATTTCATGAGCCTCATTTAATAGTTCTACTGACAGTTTAGGTATATTTTTTTTTTTTTTACTGACGACTTTATGCCTTGTCGACTACGGGGTCATTAGAGGCGGGATGGGTCTGGGGGCAAGGAACGAGAAGGAATTCTACCATGGCCTTTTGAAGGAAGCATCCCTGCATTCGCCTGGAGCGATTTGGGGAAACCATGGAAAACCCAAATCTGGATGCCCGGACGGGGATTCGAAACGGCGTTCTCCCTAATGCGAGGCTAGAGCGTTAAACGCACTCCCACAACGCTCTGTTTTACGTATTTCTCGCTGTAACTTAGCACCAATGTTGATTTTGTTAGTATGTAATACCATTGTTGTAGTTAGAAACTTAACTTTGATTCCTGATTTACCGAGCGTGGTGGGTGAATGGTTAACGTTCTGGCCACGCATTCGGGAGGACGCAGTTTCGAATCCCCGTCCGGGCAGCCAGATTTGGGTTTTACATTGTTTCCCCAAATCACTCCAGGCGAATGCCGGGATGCTTTCTTCAAAAAGGGCATGGCCGAATTCCTTCCCGTTCCTTGCCCCAATCCCATCCAGCCTCTAATGACCCCGCTGTCGACGAGGCGTAAAGCCCAAGATTCCTGATTTAGTATCTCAATGGTGATTTCAAATACATAGAACAAAAATAATTGAATACTTCGTATAGCCAAAACAATTAATGCTGTCATGTGGTCATTTGGCAGCATCTAGCCAGCACAATCGATTCCTTCCTATCAAAAAATTGCACGTGCCAGTAACAAAAATGTATTACAAAGAGGTTAGCAATTTGTATTCGTTGTTAGTTTTGGATGAAGATCGAAGTCATTGCAGGTTTTGAAATAAAGAACAGAAGTACGATGTTCTCATGCTGACGTGAAACTATGAATATGATCTTGAACAGCGGTGGATATTAATCGCCTGCTGCAGAAGTTTCCAAGTTTGTTACGGGATTTTGGAGCTATAGTTATCATCACTACAGAGAAAAACGTGTATAAATCTCTGTTCTAGAAAAATTTCAAGGCTTGATCTTCTAATTCAGGCTTCAGACGTGCAAACCATGAAAAATCAACTTTAGACAACCAAGAATGATGAGTGGTCTGTAATATATACGAATGGCATTTTGGAGTACATTGTTTCGATCCCCGGTCCGGCAAACCAAATTTCCATGCTTCCTAAAGTCACCCCAGGAGAGTTCCTAATAATTAATCCTATTGTAAATTATAATTTACACTAATCTAATGATTACGTGAATCAAATGCACAATATCCGACATGTTATACATAGTTCCTTCCGAATAACGAATTTCCCAGAAGCCCTCCTGATTTATGCAAAAGACAGCGGTGTGTGTCAGTTCAATTAATAGTTTTCATGTTATTTAAGATACCTTATAATAATTACTAATAGAAATTTTTTCTGAGTCTAAAAGAAACTGTAAGTAATGTAAGTTCCCATAAATTAGTTTGCAACCTTTCTCAGTAATTAGGTTATTTCGTTTGGATAAGGATGATCTATCAAAGACGAACATAATGTTGTGGTGTATGAATGTCTTAAGCCTTTATATTTATTACGTAACGCGATTAAAGCGCTGAGGATTCCTTATGCTTAAACGGTTCAAAGAGGCGGTGAATATGTGTCAGCAAAAACCACGACCTATACAGGAAAATAATTACGAGTTACTAATGTCATTCCAGGTGCATGTGTCGAAGTATCCAATAGATTTTCAAACAGAGAAGAAACATAAATAAGAAAAATTCTTCTGTTTTCTACATTTCTAAACTGTCTTTAAGTAAACTGCTTCAGATATCTCCAACTGGGCGGTATTCATAGCTACGTGTTTGCAAACTTAAGTAGTCATGATGATAAAATAATTTAAAGAACGAGTGTTTTTATCTTCCAATGATGTACCACTTCTGAACTTTTGAGTAACTGTGTCCCAAGATACAGGGTCAATAGCCTGGGAATCTGAAGTATATGTAAATTTATGCAGAATGTTTCCACAGATATGTGCCTAATTCTGAATGCCTTTTGAGGCAGAGACAAATGAACACTTGTTTGTGAAACTAAAAATTTACATAAATTCAAAGAATTCCAGCATCGCTTTGTGTCCAACACTCAACTCTCTTTACAAATAAAGTCTAACTTGTCTTATTGCATCGTTGTGATTCTTTATGCAAGGAACGCAGATCGTGTGAACTAACTTTTCTACTCTGATGAGTCCAAATATTATGACCAGTACACACCGCTAGGTTTAATCCCATCTGGTGGGTTTACGGGTACATCACGCGGTAAGGAAAGTATATAAGCAGAAAAGAGACGCTTTTTGTTTTACTTAAAACTGTCGTTAAATATGGTGATAGCCGGTCGAACTTTCTTGTGTTACAAAATACTGTCAGATTTGAATCGCTAATAGCTACGAGACTAATAATGCGTTAATAACGTTTGATCCCATAACGGGTAGAGCATGTCTGTACGAGTTCATCGTGCAGCATTTTTTTTTTACTGTTTCGTCATCGGACTAGTGTAAGTGTAGGTTGATGACTATTTCGCGTTGTGTAAAGCTATTAATTAGTGTAGCCTGCAAACACGTTCAGCTAGGACATTGATTCAAGTGGCATTGTTCGCATCGCTCAAGGGTCTGAACCTTCCTCCGGGTCGGCCTGGATACGGGAACGGCGCTCCAGGGGTCCGGGGTACCAAGCCCACCGTCTCTTGTCTTGTTTCTTATGTAGAGGCAGGCATGGCGTCGGGGAAATTTTTTCCCTCTGGAGGGATGTGGTAGGTTGATTGAGCTGGAGAAGTTTGTTATGTTGCCTGATGATTTGAAAACTTTTGAAACCTGCTGGTGTCTGTCTTATGCTTATTGCGTCTGCCAATAGAGGGGAAATTGCTGGCCTTCGGGCGTGGGTCTCTGTAGGGGGCGGTTGGAGGGGGCAAGCGGTTAACTTGCCACCCCTGAGACTTGTGCTCGTCGTTCCCAGTCTTCGGGCTGGCTGTTCAGTGGTGGTCGCATGCCCTGTGTGGACGGCAGGTTTTTGGGTAGTCAAGCTGCATCTAGGCGTTCTACGGTGTTGGCCGCAGCTTAAGTCGGTGAGCAAGCTTGACCTGACTGCTCCAGTGTTGGGGGTGTCCTGGTGATCGAAGACCAAGCACCCCAGAGGCTTGGTGCACCTCTGCTGCCAGCGCAGAACTGAAAAATCCCTGGAGTCGAATGAAGTGGTCAGAACCACGGCCTCGGTCGCTGCGCCCAGGCGAGGTTAGCCGATCCCGGGTGTGGCACTCGGAGCTCAGGGGTAGCGTCGCTTTTGGTGGGAGCACACGTTTCCGGGAGTCAATGTGCCTGGTTGATTGAAGACGGTGCGAAGCAGTCACGGACTGGTGCCCCGTGCCGCCGGCATGCAATCAGTGCCAATGCCCTCGGCAATAAGGCCATTGGCGCGGGGAGGGGGGACCCATCTCCTCCTCTGCTGCTCCCGGCAGCAAGACCTTGGGTGCAGAGAGATGACGAAACTCTGCTGGGGGGCGATGTAGGTTCCGGTAAGCCAGCGTGCATTGTTGAAGGTAGCAGGTATGGGCTGCTACTGCAGTGCGCGGTTCGATAATCGAGGGTAGTGGTTTCCTCTGCCGCTAGCATGCACCTGACTGTTTGCTAACATAATACGTCCTCTATACAAGTCGGGACCGGTAGCGCATGGGTTTACCCGGTGTGCAGCAACAAGCTTTGAACACTGTGGAGTCTTCGGGCACCAGTGTTGGGAACGTGCGCTACGGTGGTGCTCTGTGAAGCTTGTACGAGTGCGTCGGAACCCGATCTCAAAAAGTGAAGCTTTGCGTGTCGGTTGGGTGCGTGGAAAGCACACTAGGAGGGCGCCCTAGTGCGGGAAGCCGCACTATTCAGTGAAGCTTTGCGCAGTCGGTTGGTGCGGTGGAATGAGCGACGGAGCACTCCCGCGTGGCGCTCGGTCGCTGCGGCTTCCGCCTTGGCCCTGCGTGCTGCGCGTAGGTAACACAGAGGGACTGATGCTATCGGCCTGGTTTTGGAAGAGTCATCGGCCTGGTCCGTGGTGGGCGCTACATCCACGCTGCTCCCCGTGGGCACCCTTAATGGGTGGCGAAACGCGCCTTGCCTCACAACTCCTGCTATTATGGTGGGAGAATCGGATCGGCCTAATGCCGCGGTGGGGGTGGCTGCTCAGGTGGACGGATAGTATCGGCAGAATTTGGTGAGTGCCTGATGACCCAATTTCGAGCTTGATTAAGACGTCGCACGGTTCTCTCCAGACTGTGGCAACATTAATTGTAAACAGCTCACAAAGCACTACTAGGAGCCAAAGTGAGATTATAAAAATATTCGTCGGAAAATAAGTAAAGTTCGATAATGAACTGAAAATTACGCAAAAAATAAAAATGCCGTCTTAATAAGTCGTAAATATGCTCGGATTTATAGAAAACGCAAATTAGAAGAAAGCTCGCATCAAATGTTACCCAAGGAACCAAAAAAGTCCCTGGCCGAACAAATGCGAGAGCTTAGATATATTCGAAAATAAAATAAAATGAAGTGTAAGTGTGTTACTTTAACTACCACAGACATGTCATACATGCAAAGCTTGTAATTTATCTGTTCTGTAATTGTTATACTACTCTACGTAACCACTGTATTAAAGGGATTGGTAATTAAATAACATATCAATAGGAAACACTTCATATGATTTTAACATGACGTTTTCACGAAAAATCCACGTCATGGCACCGAACTGCGCCTTTCCGTATGATTTTTGCTTCTGGCTTTACGCCTTGTCAAGGTCGACGGTCATTAGAGGCAGAAAAGTGCAGACGGCAAGTAATGAGAAGGAATTCGGCCATAGCATTTTGAAGGAACCTTCACAGCATTCACCTGGAGTGACTTGGGGAAATCATGGATTGCTAGACGGTGATTCGAACCCGCGTCCTCCCAAATGCAAGGTTAGAGCGTTGCCGCTAACACGCCACTCTTGGTAAAGACACTAATGATGAGTGTGGCAAGTGGGGAAATCCACTGATGTAAGTGAATTTTACGACGGTCAAATTGTTATGGACGGGTGCCTGGGAACGCATATCTAGTAATATAGTGAGCATCTATGGAAAGTGGTTGAAGACTGTGATGTGACAAGTGACAAACCTCACACAGAACGTGGAGGTCGGAGGCGTGCGCGCTATTTAAAGCAAGATAGGGGGCGTTCTGTGGCAGATTTGACGATAGAGTTTAATGCTGGAGCAGGCACAAGTGTTTCCAAGTACACGGTTCAGAGCACATTTTTGAACATGGGGCTCCACAGCAGACTGTCCCTATGCAATTATTATTGCAGTGAACACGAGATCATAGATATCGGAACGTGGATCAATGGAATTGTATCACCTGGTCCGGTGAATTAGGTGTATTATTATGCCAGGTCGATAGATGCTTCCGGATACGTCATCTTCCAGGATTTTTTAAACATAAGCATTGCCATGGAAGCAGACCGGTGACCAAAGTATTATGCTATGAGGAACATCCACCTGAGCTTCCATGGGATCTGTGGTAGTGATCATACGAGCCATGACAGCTGGGAGCTACGTGAAAATTATTTCCGATTACCTGCTTCAGAGTCAAACGTAATTCATCCTCCGTTTTACTAGGACAGCATCGTACTACTGTGGTCTGAGGACGATGATAGTGAACTCATGCTGCTATCTTCACTACCTAATTCGTCTGATCTCAACCTAAGAGATCACATCTGGGGGACTATTGGCCGCAGCTTCACGTCCACAAACCATGGACCCGTAATTAAAGGACCGAGCGTGGTTGTGTAACGGCTAGCGTTCTGGCCTCGCATTCGGGAGGACGGCGGTTCGAATCCCCGTCCGGGCATCCAGATTTGGGTTTTCCATGGTTTCCCCAAATCATTCCAGGTGAATGCCGAGATACTTCATTAAAGAGGCCATGGCCGAATTCCTTCCCATTTCTTGCCCCCCATTCTTCTCTAAAGACCTAGTTGTTATACGAGACGTTAAGCAGTTAAAAAAAAAGTAATTAAAGGGAATTGCGTGATTTGGGATTTGTCGAATCCTTTAATGTATTGCGTTCCAGATGTGGACCAACACGCTATTAAGCAGGTGGTCATAATGTTTTGGATCATTAGTGTATATTTTACTATTTATCCCACTTTATTACTGCCTGCATTATGTCTGAAGATTTTGGTGTACAGTTGTTAGCAACAACGGAAATTGTTGATAATTGAGAAAAGGAGACAAATACAACACAAGCTAAAAAGAAACACAGTAAAGCAGCTCGGAGTCTGTTTCAGGAAATATTTTTTAGAATGGCTTTGTAGAAATATTGCTCTGAAATACCACTCTAAACAGCTTTGACTTATGAGGTTAATAATATGTTAACGATACCATTCTTGCAACTTTATGAAAAAATCGTTATGTTTATATGATATAATTTTTATTACATAATTTCATTAAGTTATCTAGCAGTTGTTCGTTAATGTTTCACAGTGTTAAATTCTAGTAATGGAAATACTGAAAAGTGAAATTGATAATGGAACTGATACTATTAGTAGTTGAAAAATTTATTCAAATTGGTAGTACAATTACTCTTTTTCTGAAAGTGGAAGAATGACTGGAACAGTATAGCAGTTTGCCGACCCCGGCAGCGAAGTGGTAGCGTGCTTGCTTCGAATCCGGCCGAGGGAATCGGGGAGTTTAATTAAATGTTGTGTTCGTCTTGTGCCGTCCTTACAGAAGATGGAAAATAATCACACTGAATTGAAATGTATATATTTCAAGAGTTTTAAAACATTATGTGTTAAAAGTAAACATTAGGGGCCTACTGATCTAAATAGTGCTGCAAATAACCAGTTTACATCAGAGAAAACTCCTCCTCATTGCGTTAAGAATAATAACTATTTACTATATCTTCTCAACTTAATGTTCGATTTCTGATATTATTTCAGTTCTGTATTCAATTATCTTTTCTACTTTCGATTTTCTGTCATACAACATACCAGTGTTCTTGGAGATAAACGCTAATGATAAATAACAATTTTTATTACCTTGTGAAGCTAATGGCTTCCAGAATTATTTGCAAGGACCAGCGGATATACACTGTCCGAAAAAATAATAATAATAAACTGAGCGTGGTGAGTGAGCGGGCCTCGCATTCATGAGGATGCGAGTTTGAACTTCCATCCGACCATGTAACAAGCGAAAAGAAAAAAAGTTAAGCACACGGAAGGGGGGGGGGGGAGGAAATGAAATAAACCTTTATGGGCCGAGAGGGCATGTGACTGACTGCAGCATAGAGTCAAATTTACAAAGAACTTGGCAGTATGAACCTACTTATCAGTGTGTCGTTGCACGCCTCGTGGCCTTGATACATGCACTGATTCGGCTGGGAATGGTGTTATAAAACAGTTATATCCTTTCATAAGACAAGCTGGCCCACAACTGTTGTAACTGTCGTGTTAGATGAGCATTCTCATGTTGAATGATAATGTCGCATGAGATGTAGGACATGAGGACGTAGAATGTCCATGACGTAACATTGTGCCGTCAGAGTCCTCTCAATAACTACCAGCCGTAAACTGAAGTCATACTCGATGGCTCCCACACCCACATCATGACGCCAGGAGTAACACCGTTGTGCCCCAGCCCGTCATACTCACCGAAGATGGTCGCTGAACACAGTGCGATGCCATTCATCAGCAATCCATGCTTCCCGGTCACGGCACCACTCCAAACGCAACCATTTGTATTGCGGTATTAACATCAGCCTACGTTTGGAAGGAAATTTCCTAGAACGCCTGCTGCTAGTCTCCGAAGAATGGTGTGGAATGGCTCAGAATGTTGCAAGGAATCCATTGCTTGTTCTCGGATGGCAGGCGCAGATGTGAAGGGGTTACGATGTGCTTGTTACATAATACGGTGTTTCTTCCTTATTGTCATCAGACGTGGTAGACCGGAACCTTGACGACGAGTGTGCCTGCCCTCACGTTCCCATGAATTTCAACATCGAGCCACTGTCACATCCGAATATCCCACAAATCTGACAAATCGGGAAAATGGAGATCCATAATGTGGCCCTTTTCAAACTCTGTCAGGTGCTGATAACGCTGCCTCACACGAGTGCACGGCATCTCAGTGTCCTTCATAGTGATTACTCAATATGTGACGCTGTTCACGACCTTTACGTACCCTACCGTTCCTGGCACCAATAGTAAACACGAACACTCTGATAGCCGTTCAACCTGTCATAGAATATTGCAACTCTAATATTATTTACTTACCCGCCGATGGTGTGTACGTTTACGAAGTTACATTGACATCCGATCATATTTTGTGAGTGCTTCATTTTACAGTTTTACATTATTTCGTTGGCTATAAGCATACTGGCACAGTTTTGTGTGCAACTTTTTTATTACAGTATGTTGCTGTAGGTAATATATAACAGAATTATCTGAGAATATATTTAATCTTAATTTAATATTTAGGCAGGCTTTCCTGTTTTTCAGATCGTCTCTAATATACATGTTGTCACTGTTGCTGTAGGGATACTACACGCTGAAAATACGTGATAAGTTTCTCTAATCGAAATTTTGTATAGTTGTAGTCTACACTGTTCTATACAGTGAAGCAAAACATTGAAAACACCTTCCATTGGAGCTGCTTATCTAAAACCTAGATAACGAAAGACTTTCCCTTGAAAACAAAAACTCAACTTAGCCTAAAGCTAAGAAATACAAGTGTCATTTAAATAAATCTGGCAGGATATATCACATGATCGAGTGAATATGACGTCCCCGCCCTTTCTTCCTCTTCTTTTTTTAGGTAAAGCGTGAGTTTTACGGCTTATTGATGTTGATGTCGATATCATTAGAGCGGTGAAATACAGGGGACCAAATACTAGAAGGAATTTGTACATGGTCTTTTGAAGGAACCTACCGCCGGGCCATTCGCCTGGATGACTTAAGGAAGTCATGGAAAAATCAAATCTGGTTGGTTGGGCGTAGATTCGATCACACGACCAATCAATCAGATGGTCGTGGATCGAATCCACGCCCTATCTGCCAGGCCCCACCGTTAATCGCTATTATGGTAGGTTTAGTTCATCCTAAAGAATGATTCAACTTTGTTATAGTATGAGGAACTGTTGCATATTTGATGTTGTGCTAACTTAAATTGAAAATATCAATTAATTTTTGGTGAAATGGTATTTCAAATGCGTTTCGTTGGATTGTCAAAGCACAGAACTGGTGAGAAAAAAGATACTATTAACTATTACGAAAACCATCAGAAACCCTTACTTTGAGGAAGAAAATATATTTTAACCTACTAAGTGACTTCTGTATAAATTTACAAGGAAATAATTAAAACCAACAACAACCAGGCAACTAATCTGTTGGTGTTAAGCTAATTAGTTGACCTTGCGCATATGCTGTGCTCTTCCACAGAACAGTTCGTTCCGGAAAACAGCAAGTACTGGCCCAGCCCACCCGCGCAAACCACCTATTTAATGAAGCGAAACCAATTAGTGCCTCATTGCCTAACCTCTCCCCCCAGTCCCTTTGTTCGATTCCCTGCATTGTGATTTAACGTTAAGGGCCACGCGGCAGCTCGTCCTACGTGGGTTGCACACCATTCATAATCCATTTAAGCAATCCTGGATATTGGGAAAAAGGAACCAATTTGAGTATGGTGTGCTACGAAGGACGTAGGAGATTTGTACTGTGGCATAGTTAAACGAAAATAGAAAATTCTTTTATGTTTAAGTCCTAAGTAAAAACAAAGATAGGAAATTATTAAACTTTCATTTGGATTATTTTCCCCGCAGTCTTAGTGTGACAGTATTGTTTTGCATTACGCATATTTTAACAAAAGAAGTTAAATATATTTACTTCATTTTATCGTGAAAGATAATTTAATCAGCCCAAACGCGTAAGTTAAAGATGCATTAGATAGTGTAGTGAACAGATTACCCAAAAATTAAACACCCGGTCTCCGTAGCGTAGGGGCTAGAGTCTACACGCTGTAGGTCGCTGATTCGATTCTGGCCGAGTGCATGGAAGTGAAAAAAACCTTGTGCCTGGCATTCGAGAGCATTCAGAACCTATTTGACCATCCACATATAGTTTTTCCGTGTATTGACAAGCAATTTCCAGGGTGGTTCCTTCAAAAAGGCAATGGCGGAAATGTTTCCCGTTCCTTATCCCCATACCCTATCCGTAATGACCTCGTCGATTAAGATGCGTAAAGCCATAAGCAAAAAATAAAACATAAGAATAACTACATGGTGACAAAATTCCAACATTGATTAAAAGACTGAATAAAAAAATTTGACGTTCTAGACAATTTTTACGTAGTTAACCATAAACAAACCTTGGTTACCGAGCGTGGTGGGTGAATGGTTAACGCTCTGGCGTCGCATTCGGGAGGACGGTGGTTCGAATCGCTGTCCGGGCATCCAGATTTCGGTTTTCTATGGTTTCCCCAAATCACTCCAGGCGAATGCCGGCGTGATTCCTTCAAAAGGCCATGGCCGAATTCCTTCCCATTCCTTGTCCCCAGTCCCATCCCGCTTCTAATGACCATGACGTATACAAGGTGTAAAGCCATAAGCAAAAAACAGTAGGTTACAATCAATTTTGGCCGCTTGGAGACACACAGTAAACAAATTACGTTAAAAAAAAAAAGATATTGATCTTTCAGCCCCTTCAGAATTTACACAGTCCTCTGATGATTCCAAGATACTGTGCTCCGCCGTCATTTTTAACTAAATGTTTCCTTTTTAACAATTAATATCATTATATCACGTAAACGTGTACACTTGCTGGACTATGAAGCTAGGTACTCAATCTTCTATTAGTGAAAACTCTTCAAAAATTGACCTCAAAAATATTTGGCGAGTTCAAAAGCTAGTTTACAACAATTATTAAATAATAAGTTACTGTTTCCCATGATGGTAGACGTTACTTAGGCAGTATCGATAGTAGAAATACTGGAGAAAGTAAATCACTAAACGAAGGTAATAGCAACATTTTTTACTTTTATCTTTTTTAAAAAGAAACACAAATTTAAAAAATAGCTTCCTAAATTGGAGCCACCGAAACACCCGGAGAACGTGATGCGCGCATGGAACAAGACCACGTTCAACATTCTTAATGGCAAACACGGAAGCCAAAATAGAAGCATTCAACAAAACTATCAACATGTTCTTTGATGATGTTGGTGAACATTTAGCCAAGTCTTCTTTTGAAAGCAAGTCAGCAAATTAAGAATGACTGACTAAGCAGCAGTGTTACTTCCAGTCAAATTATCTTTCAGGTTTAGCACAAACTGTGCTCTCCACACAAGAACCATCTCGAATGCTGGCGCAAACTAACATCGAAGGCATACTGAACTGGATTTTGTTACTTGTTGTCAAGTAAAGTATTTCGATTGAATGAAGTAATCAGATTTAATACAAAATTTGGCGCCACATTTGTAAAATTCGGCTTACTTCCTGGTTTTAGGACTGCAACATTGTTATCTAAATATCTATATCTACATATATACTCTGCAATTCACAAAATTGTGGGTGGCAGAGGGTGCTCACCACCAAAGCTAATCTCTTTGCTGTTCATTCCAATTCCTAATGGTACGAGGGGAAAAAAGAATTCATATAAGAATCAGTCCGGCACCTTATTTCTCTAATTTTATCTTTCCTGTCCTTCCGTCTCAAGTAGGTTGGTGGTAGAAGTATTTCACTACACTCAAAAGTGAAAGTGGGAGTACGCATGTTTACCAATAAGTTTAAACGAAACGTGTGTCGTCTATCTACCAGAGACTCTCAACCTAATCTACTAATCAGTTCTGTGACGCTTTCATAAGGACTGTAGCAAGCGGTAACGAATCGAGCGGCTCTTCTCTGTACTTTCTCTATACTTTCGATCAACCCCTTACGAAACGGGTCCCAAAAGGCACAACAATAATCCAAATGTGGACGCACAAAAGATTTGTACGCTATCTCCTTTGTTTGATCATTCAATTTTTCAAGATTCGACCTATGAATCGCTGCCTAGAATTTGCTCTACCTACTAACGAATTAATGTGTATGTCCCATTTCATGTTCCTTTGTACTGTTACTCCCAAATATTTCATAGGATCGACTATATCAATAACTGTATTGCTTAACTCGTATTTCTGAACAATTGGATTCTTTTTGTTAGTTATGCTCATTGTCTTGCACTTTTTACAATTTAGAGTAAGTTGCCACTCAGCGCACCAAGCCAAAATAACATCCAGATCGCGCTGAATTTCTAAGCAATCGGCCAAATTTCTTACTTCCCTATAAATAACCGCATCATCAGCAAACAATCTAAATAGGCTTTTCACTTTGTCTCCGAGATCGTTTATTGTTGTTGCTATTGACAAGGTTTTGGCGCCCAAAGTGGTGTGGCCTTCCTCAGTTCTATTTCGGACTGATGAATACCCTGTTGACGACTGGTAATGCCACCTAGTCATTCGCCTGCATACTAGGCGGATTTTCAGTCCCATGCTGGGTGCCTAAACGTTAGCAGTAGCAACATTATTGTCGCAGCGCTAAACTAACAAAATAAGTGGAATTTTACAAGTAATCAAATTTAATTAATTTTCGATAATTATGTAGTCAAATTGGTAGTTATAGTTACTGAATATTTTGTTTTTTACCGAGAAGTCAATCGGACATTTGGAAGTTGGTGAAACATTGTAATCAAGATTTTTTATGTAAAACTGACAGGTGAAACTAAGCCTGGTAAAAACAGAAACAAATCAACACAGCACGTTTTGTATTACATATTTTGAATATCCAACAATTATTTGTAATTTCCCCTTTCTTCTTTTTTTTAAGAGCCAAAGAAGGATCTGGGAAATGGTGATCATGCTCGCCCTACCCGGTGACGCAAATGTCGGTGCCGCCATGGGTGGTGTTATTCCTCTAAGGCAGTGAATGGGAAATTTAATTAAGGTGGTTTCGAATTGTTTTTATCAGTAATAAAAATGTAAGTAATCGTCATTTACGTTCCCCAGTCAATTCCGTGAACAAGTGTACTATGCTCTTTATTCATGAACGAATCATAGACATCGCCGTACCACCTATGATATATGTCTCAATTTTTTCCAATAATTATGAATTCATGCTTGCTCGCATTCCGGCAGTATGTAAAAGACATATTCGTGGCTACTTTGCCCTAGTAAATCTGTTTAAGGTTAATGTTTTAAAGAGGATTATCAGATTTGTGCCTCTAACAAAATGCTTCGGTATCCCTATATTCGCCTGACACAACTAGAAGAAATCAAATAACTGGTGTTTGCCATATATAGAAGTGATCTCGTATATTATTCTGACTACCAAACGAAACATCATCAAAAGCAAATACTGAATTTCCAGTACCGTCACTTGAAGGTGGTACATTTTAGTTTTCGCTAAATGAAAAACACCGGAAGTCATTAATTTGTTTTAATATTTCACTCAGCAACTGATACTGTAGAGGGAATTAGAAAACATATATTTTCAATTATAATTTCATTGAGATGTTCCAACAGTTAGATAAAATAATTGTTTTTTCCACAGTTTTAAAGGTCTCAGATCATTACTTTTATTGTTTCATGAAGCAGGAGAGTAATCCTCTGATTCTGCTATCTGTTATGTTAATCATGCAAATTAATTACATGAGGACACACTTCCCTCAAATACGGGGACAAAGAACGAATTTTGACGCCTACAACTGAATGTTATTTCGCTCGACGTGAGCTGGTTGCCTTGTTCTCCCCGTTATTTACATCTACGCATTCCACCCACACCGACCAAATACACAGATGTATGATCTCAATATACTTTAACTCTGAATTTTATGGAGTTATTCCTCCATTTGGGCTGTTAAAAATGATGTTTTTTGAGTATTTGAAAAATGTTGATAGTGAAGTGGTAAAACAACAACAGAAGCTTATTAAATGACAAAATTGTGTATTTTACTAAACAAAAGTTAGTTGTAGAAAACGTAAGAGCAATCTATAGTCAATGATTAAGGCATCTGTCTGGTGATCGAAAGGTCCCCGCTTGGAATCCCTGGCTCGGTGTGGATTTTCAGAGACCCTTAACCCGACCTTCATCTCTGGCAGAGCTTACTCTGTGATGTGCAGTACACCAGAATGCTTCCGTGGTACAGATTCCACGATAAACTGTAGGTCCCATTCATGGCTAAAAACACGTTATTTCATTACGTGTATTGTAAATATCTTTTTTCTGGTTGTGAAATCTATCCAAAAACTAATCCACAATCACCCAAATCCTTACCCCGGCAACCTGCAGACGGTTGTTACGCTGTATACATATTCAAACGTACAATAAAACATTAATAGGAAGACAAGAAATGTAGAAAATATTAGCCCTGGAGATGCGTATTGGTTACTAGAAATGATAAATGAGACTAGTTCTGATTGTTGCTAGAATTTGTATTTCTTTGCTTTTTTTAAAAAATAAAGCCATCATATTTTTCAAGTATTAGAGTAGTCAAATTAAATTATTTCAAGAATTAATGCCATTCTGCTTGTTACTGTGATGAAAATTAATGTTAATTTATGTCGTAGGCTTTTTCAGATTAAAATCAGTTGTTTTTTTAATTAAATTATGTACTTTCGCAACACCATTTTCTCTTGGTAGCTAATTCTACGTACCTAAAGATCCAATTTAGTCTGATACAGTTATAAAAACGTAATCCCATGTTATTGGTAACATTATTTCCAGTAATACCTGGCCAAATTTTTTATCCATGGTGCAACATTACAAAATTTTTAAACTCTCAGTGACTGCAAAAGTGTGAACGTAGGATGATTAAATACTAGCAAATGTATAATGGGAGTAGTAAAGCAGACACTGGAAAATCTGTTTTCTTCTCATAATTATTACTAGCAGTTGTCAGCAATTTTTTTTTTTTTGCGTGCCGTTAATGTATCCACTATTCTCTTAAACCAGCATGGTCAAGAATTACATGATCCGTGGCCTCCCTAGTTCACTGAACGTAAAATCATTTTGCCTGAACTCTCTCTACGCATAGATGTGGCGTCATTCTTCCGAATAAAAAGATGCGGCTCGTATGCTCAAATCACGATAAACATTTCTAATACAAACATTAGCTTTCCTTTAAACGGATACTAATGGGGTAATTGATGGTATAAAGAAAACTATGAAACTTTAACTGAAACAGACACAGTAAATAGTAACGATAGCCAAAATCAACTTTATTTTCTCGATAAGAGTTGGAAAGATGCTGTTTTTTATAAACTAAAAAAAAAGAAAAAAAGTAACTTGACTCAAAACGGAAATCAGAGGTCCTGACGTCAAGTTCCAGCACTCTCCGAGTGTTAAGCATTTGTCATCAATCTGTGCGTCGTAATTTAAGATTCTACGTCGATCTATCACTTAGTTCTGGTGTCCAGTTCATAAAACAAAATTAATGTGATGAAGCTGGGAAAGTTTTTCTAAAAAAATAGTAATTTTTGCAAAGCAGAATTGTTGGATGTCAAAATTTACCTCAAAGTATACGCAGTCAAAAACTAAAAGCATAGTTTTGTTCGTAAAAATTCATATTTTGTTGTATAATTAAGAAAATTTATATCAGAATGAGGTCCTTCTTGGCGTTTTATTTGAATATTAGTCTCAGTTTAGAGGACAGATTTTAGAAACTGATATAGCCTTGAAAGAATTGTTCTTATAAGCTAAATATTGTAGCAGAGACAGTAGTAAAGTTAAAAATATAACTTAATTGCTGTGTACAAAAGTAGATCAAGAACTAAGGGCAAGCATTCTACGCGACAATATACCCATATTCGGATTAGTTGATATATTAATTGTGATTATAAAGTAAAGATAAACCTATCAAAATGTAACTATACTTTTATTAGTCATAGGCTATTAGGAAACATAAATTAATCGCAGACATTGTTGAGCAATGCACTCTTAACAGTAGCAACGTTACGAAAATTACGGACATATTTTGAAATGAATTACTAATTTGCTAGATACGTTATTCATTTAAATCATGAGATCATACAGATGATGTTTAACCAATTTCAACAGCTTATAAAGTTTTGTTTACGAGAGCACAAGATACTCAGCTTCGGAAATGATAATTCATTTACCGATAAAAATTTAAGTTTAAGACAGAACAAACTATTGATGTAAATAGCTTATTAATAAAACGTTAAGTAAAAAAATTACATCAAATTAGTCTTCACAAAATATATTGAAACCTTTGTAGACAAGTATGCTGGGTCACGTCGTGCTAGTTTTAGAAATTTTTTCCACATATCTTCCTTCAGTGGAATGTAAACAAAAATTTTGTTTGTTTTCATCATGACGACAGTTGCAGGCGTTTTGGTCCCAAATTCAAATCAGCGTATAAAAATACAAAATATTTTAATTTTTTAATTTTTTTTTTAGTAAATATTATACGATAGTAAACGCACAGCTATAATACTGACTACTTTTCCAAAATTAGTCAAGTACACCATTTGTGGACTCTTTTACTTTAATTTCCCGACTTTTCGACGACACATCAAAATGAAGAACCATGGGCTGTACTTTGATTAAAACCCAAACAACATCCGAAAATTATTTTTTCTTATATCAAGTTCACGGAATAATTACCTAAAATTTATCAGCTTTACAACACCACACCAGAATTATACATACAGTTTTATAACCGCGAGATCACAGGCAATACATTAATCGAAACTCCATAAAAAATCAAACCAATAATTTTTACATAATCGCATTTAGCAAAAAAGTTATCCTAAATTTGTCATTTTTCGACTTCAAATCCAAATGAAAGGCATCCTATTTTACCTGTAGGAGCGCCGTCTGTACGTTAGTAGAAATCGTTCTAAGTCTTTGGGTGTGTGAATAGTGTTAAACGAAAAAATAATACTAATATATTAAATTTCTCTGCTTTCAGAAATTGTATCAAAATTAAACGAACACCAGTTTACCCATGTCACGGCGGGCTGTACGGTAATCTAAGCGTCGTCAGAATCAGACCAGTAAATTTTTCGTGAAGTGCGTTCAGTTAAAAACTTAATGATTTGTCAATTTTTTCAATTTTCGGTCATCACATCAAAATGATATATTCCAAATTTTACTCACTTCACCATGGACAGAGCGCTGACCGAAACACCATGTGACTAGTATTTGGCATGAATCACTTCCAACGAAAAAATAACACTATATTTTTTTATTTTTTGAACGTCACATCAAAATGAAAGATACCCTATTAAACGATATACCGTCAAAATATGACAACTAATTTTGGCGTGTATTGCATTGAACCAAACGCAGACAGACAAATCATAAACATAAATCTATGAAGCTTATTAATAATACCCACAACTCATTATTTTTTAAATCGCAAATACACAGAATATTTCCTGGTTACAGATTTAGTATAAGCATTAATTATAAGCATAGTAACATCCCTGTTTGCACTGTCTCACAGTTATCCCTAACTATAATTGCAACACTCGTATTCAACTAAAACCTATATTTGCAACAAGTCCTTAGAATTTTAATTTTAGTGACGATTTATCGAGTAGTAAATAAAAGAAAAATTTACGGCTTAATAAGGACATTATGCGAAACAGATTATTTTTCTGTTTCGTTTGTCGATAGAAGATTGTTGGAAGAGAGTGTCTCGTGATGCGCTCCTTCATAATAATTTTAATGTTCTCTCTGTAACTGAATCAACGTTGAAATTGTGTTTGATGTTCTCTTCGCAGCGCAGAGAGTGACAGATTAATGCTGTGTCGGTGTTTCTTGAACACGACGTTCTTTGTATTCTAATGAAATTCTCCTTCGATTTTGTTTTCCATATCTTGTGCATTGCCATCCGCAGTGTAGATAATTTACGTGGTCATTTAATGCGAAAAGATTAAACTCTCGCTATGGTGCGTTTTCATTGTTTCGTCAGTTGCACCAATTTCTGATCAAACCGCTACGTGCTATCTATATATATAAAGATGAATGTATGTATGTTTGTTTGTTTGTTTTTTCTTCATACAAATCCACAGTTTTCATCCCATCTCGGTGAAACTTTGCACACTTAACCTTTGAAAAAAGGAGAAAAATACTGTCTACATTTGGTTTAAAAATTATCTGTATAAATAATACATGTTGTCTTATAATTTCGAAATATTACTGAACGGCGATAGGCAGACTCGTTGAATATGTATGTCTCTGTACTATTCTTCCGTGTAGCGGTCAGTTAGCTCAGTGCTGAAAGGGCTTGCTCACTAATCCGGTTCAAATCTTCGTGTAGGCTAACATTTTTAAAAATTGTTTTTGATCGTAAGAGTCACGGCTGGGCCGTCGGTTATTTGGATTGAATGTTAAACTGTAGATATCACAAAGTTAGGGGTTCAATGCGAAGTAAATCGTAGATAGTCTTGCAATGCTGTAGGTGTATACTTTTTTACGTTATATTGATCCCGCAGGGGTGATTCGCAGTCAGTGTGTGTTTGATCTGCAGTAATAATACTGTAAATGCGGAAGTAAGTCTCTGTCTTTTGTTACGTTTTGACGAATAAATGCCTGAACCGATATTGGCGGAGCAGAGCACGAGCACCTAAGTTAACTGAACGCAAGAATCGGATGCTCATGCTGAAGAAAGAAGAAAAGTCTAAGCTGAAATAAAGCTGCCCTTCGTTAACAACCCCCTCCCTCACATCCCCTCACATTTCTGTTTTTAAATATGTTGGAAATTGATTCTCTTCAAGAGACATGTTCGATGGTAGAATTATATAGTGCTGGCTTTTGGGTCATATTATGCCGACTCGGTGTTGTTTGGGACCAATCCTTCGCTACCAACAACTTTCTATATTCAATTCTGGCAAGAAATTCTTAATCCATGCGTACGACGAAGTCGCTGGTATCAGCTAGTCATCTATAAAAGCACAATACTTATCACCCGTGTGCGTTGCCTCCAGAATTGAATAAATAATATAGAGTAATATAGAGTTGTGAGTGCCTCGAATATAGCTTTAAACCTCGGTGTCGTATTTGTTTCTTCAATTATAAATCCACGCTTTCTTTTTAGGCCAGCTCTAGGATCACATAAACTGTCTGCGAAAATGTGCCAAGTTTCTACTCACTGCTCTGCAACATGTAGGAGAACAGAACTGTAACCTCATTTATCTCCAAATGGGGTGTTATGCCATACATTCACAGCATGAAGAATTTATTCATACAATAATCTATAACAGATTCTTAGGGAAATCGATAGCAATTCTTTATTGATTCTGCAGAGGCTAGTCAGAATTTGAATCCATATCAGAATCCTAGACAGATCGATGGCAATTGTTTATTGCTCCAACAATGGCTAGTCAGAATTTCACCAATTATACCAGTTCCTGCTAGTGCGTAGGAAGAAATACAGTATGGTTAGCGGGCCAGGGCGGTAGAGCGGTTGCGCTGGGACGCTTATCCTGTGAAGGCGTGGAGTATGGTCGGCTGCCTAGGACCAGTGAATTGCTTACTACACCGTGGGGTACCGTCGCAGCCATGAACTATGCCAGCTCCTTATCTAGGATCTCAAAACCCTAATGGCGTCCACAAACCTGCATCGATAGCAGAAAGATAAACAACAGAACTGAATCAGAATGATAAATCGAAAATCTACATTTACTTCCACCGTTGGAGAGAAATCCTCGGCTTTGTTTGTGCTGGTTGTCATTTCTTCCTTCTACAAAATTCGTTCTCAATTTGAGAGCCAATATTTATGCCACTTTTCTGGAGGGCTGGTATTATGATCCTCGACATCGTGAGTGCTCCCATAAGATTCGATTGCGTTTTATAGTGCAGAAAGTATTAGCACTCACAAAAGGGGAGCACCTGCCGAAGATAACCGGGAAACGGAATTATTCAGCTTTTGTAGACAAAACACCCAGATAAAAGTAAAATCATTGGAAAAATTATCAAACCGCGGCCCTAAGTGTTTCGTGTAAGACGAATGAAATTTTATGCGTAAAATCTACTCTAGAAATTTAGTATAAGATTCCCATTATCCGTGTAGTGTTCAAAGAAATGTCGACTAAACTGTGAGATGAAACAAGGTATGGATCCGCGGCTGTTCTTGACAATCAGGGTTTACTGACTGAAGTTGGTGTTCCTTCGTTAAGTGAAAATCGATCTCGCTGTATATGGGCTCGCAGGTCCGGTTTGGAGAGCAGTCATTGAAGTTTTTGGTTATAAATAACTTCCTACCTATTTGTCGTAATACCGGTACTTATACCGTGGTAGTCACTCGATTCAACTTGTACTTTTTTTAAATCTGCTGCAACCACACATATTTTCGAGTCTGTATTCTCCAGTAATGTAGTAAGTTGTCTTGGATGAGAAATGTTTCCACGCACTTAGTTCTTATTCCTAACTTCTTATTCGGTGTTCTTTTTACAGTCAATGATCAGCTTCGACAAGATACAAACATTGGTCCAGAAAAGATGTTCAAAGATTGTATATTAGGAATCTGCACCCATTATCATAATGGCTAGCATTTAGTAGGTTGAGATGTTCCATACTCTCTCAAAAGAACTAAAAGTATTAACAGAAAACAATACCATTGTGCAAAAGTAGTTTGCTTCATCTCATACATACCATCCAAACAATCAATAGTATACAAGCTAATATCAGCATAATTTTACAAACGCCTGTACTATCCATGGAAACAAAAGTAATTCCTCGCCTTTTTTCTATACGACAAATTCAGTTCCGATATGATTCTTTCGCCGTCATTGATGTCTAGATTGGTGTATTGCAATCTTTCACCCTTTTCTTCGTCTCCACACAATTTTGAAAACCTACATGACCATTACATTCCTCTACATTTCTACTCTCCAGCTGTTCTAAATACAATGAAATTAACCAATCGCAGACGCCTTTAAATATCTTTTCTTTCAGTGAGGCACATACACAAATTGCTTACCTGCCCTATCATTTCTAAAATATGTTAATTCTGTACTTTACCTGGTTGAATAATTTTGAACATCCTTCCACAACATTACATTTCGAATGCTTCAATTTGGTTTTTTCCTAGCTTCACTTTTTCAGGTAACAATATTTTCCTCACACTAAAAGTATCTCTTTGACTATATGGTATAGTAATTACTCCCTTACACCAGAATAGGGGGCGGCCTGGTAGCTCGATGGTTAAGGCATCTGAATGGAGATTGAAAGGTCCCCAGTTCAACATCCTCTATCGATTCCATGGTAAACTGCAGACCCCCTTTATTCAGTAAGATTACCTGGCTACGTTAGGTAAGGAGGAAACGACCTGGACACCCTACCTCCGATACTAGGCCATGTATACCTCCTTCACCATGCTTAGTTCTATTTTTTTTTCCTGTATAGAACAACTCCTGATAGTTTCAGCTATATCAAATAACACGAGTTCACAACATGCACTCTCGTCGTCTTTAAGTGGGTCTCACTTAAGCCTAACCTGGTCAGCGCAACATGAGTACTGAAACATGTCATATGCCTTCAGTCGATGGCCTCTTGCAACCTTCCTCCGAATCTCACAAAAAAGTCTTGAAACTAATGAAATAACACTCGATTTGTCAGAGATAACTGTTCACCACTTATCTATTAATCCACAGTTTATTTTTAATTAGACTCTCCGACCGGTATCACAAATTATATTTCTCTATGAAAATTCCACCACAAAAATACTTGCAGTTTTAATTAATTTTCCTGTTGCATTCACAAATTTTGGTATTTCTCTAATATTTCCGTACACTCCGCAAACTTTCTTTCATTTTCACACATGCTGCGCATGTGCAATGAAAATTAGTATTTGTTTTCCATTAGTAAAAGTTCTTGTCTGTTCTTAACACTCATTTGGGTATGTTTCATAATGATGAATAACACACAGTGGCCAATTTACTGCTTCTAACCCAATCAGATTAAATGTTGAGTCACTAAACAGCGGAATACCTGTGCGATTTAAGTCTTCGATGAATCTAAGTGGGCCGACTAAAATCTTGGTACATTCGCATCTATACTAACTAATGACCTTTCTGAGTCTCATATGATACTGCAGTGGCTTCGCTCTTTCTTTCGATGAAGCACAACTATTACAGAGACACTTCTCAAGTACTCATAAATAAACGGCAAATGACCAATTTACTTCCAGTTCTTTTCCTCAAAAATGCACACATAGATAAATACTGCAAAAAGTTAAACGAGCGAATACATACGATCCTCCAGTGGAAAATGATGAATGATTCACACACGCACGTACACTCCTCCATTGATAACTGATGAAAGGCGTCTGTCTTACTCTTCTTCCAGAATTTATACCTTCTGTTTAAATTGCTCCTTCTGGTACAACTTGCCGACTTGGCTATGGGATGCTACACGTTTCGTGCAACATTTTTCCCCTAATTAAACTTCTATCGTTGTGACATACGATCAAACCACCAAACATTCTCTAAAAAGACTCATATGGTTCCTTATTTCTTTTAATTTAGCCCCAAAACCATAACAACTCCCTTAAAGTATTGTGCAGCATAAAGTAATGTTTCTCCATGCCACGTCACTGATTGACAATTAGAGGGTTTTTGAGTTTAGATCTTTGGAAATCCTGTTGAATCTAATCATTCACACAGTATCTCTAACATAACCAAAATCTTCCACTCTTACCAACACACTATGGGCCAGTCGCACCGCGTCAATCACTTTGTTTATATGTAACTAGAATCTATAAGATCACTCTACTAAAATACTGAAAGACGTTTCCTATCAGAACTTTTACTGTCCATACAGCCTTTTTCCACGATTCTGTTTTATCTTCCTTTATGACTTAGGTATCCTATCCACCTTGCCCAGACGAATTTGTTTCTTTGTTTTTTCACACTTTTCTTCCTGTCATTCTTCTTCGGTTTTCTTGTACTAAGTGGTTATATTTCATATCTGTTATCTTGAGCTCCCCCCCCCTCCCCCCGCTTTATATTGAGCTGTTCTCCTTTGATCCACTAATTCAAAAGTTTCTTATGTAATACCTGGTTTTCGATCCGCTCCCTCTCTTTATAGTAGTCTGAATGTTTCTTTGCCTTTATTCTAGTTATTAAATATTTCCTACATTATTCCAAAATTCTTCTTTTTTTTGACTTGTATCTCGATCAAAATTATTTTATGTAGGACATCTACAAGCAAGTCTCATTTTCTTTTCCTGTTCTACTCTAAGTCGTTGTGTTCTCCGGATTCTTCTAATTGAATACAGCGATATTTCGTGACAGAAAAAAAAAAATAGTTCCCCTAACAGAATTGTCAGCCTAGGTGCAAACTTCTTGTGTCTCATACAGTAATAGTAGGGTGCATAGGCTAAAGCATTAGAAAACAATATATCTTCTTTGTTATTTCTTTTCGTCCATACCCTAAATACAAGGCAATTGTTACTGCATTTACTACCGAATCATTACAGAGTACCGAGCGTGCTGAAAGCGATAATGTTCTGGCCACACATTCGGAAGCACATGGGTTTGAATCCCCGTCCGACCATCGAAATTTAGATTTTCCATGGTTTCCCCAGATCACGCCATGCTAATGCCAGGATGGTTCCTTTAAAAGGCCATGGCCGAATTCCTTCCCGTTCCTTAACGACAGTCCCATCCCCCCTCTAATGAACTCGACGTTGACGAGGCGTAAAACTATAAACAACAAAAAATTCTATAGAAAACCGCAATCCCACGCGGTAGATCATACTTTGAAAGCAAAGTCTAAGTCATGTTGATTATAAATAAGAGCCGGATTATTATCAGAAATATATATAAATATCCTTCACATGTTTTGGAATAATTAATTTACATGTCTGGAGGATGAAACAAGGATTCAGTATAATTAAATATTCATTTTGGACGTCTAATCTAACTGAGGATCGAAGAAGAGTCCTTCATAGTAAAACATTCCAATTTTTTGATTAAATTACACATCCCCCCCCCCACCCAAAAAAATATGGCCCGCCTCTACGTTCTAACGGTAGCAAGAAATACCAATTGCTAGCGAACTTGAAAATGTCTATAAAAAATCAGGATGACCAAACCAGTAATCAAATCACCGGATCTATGTCACAAAACAAAGGTTTACCAAAAAATATGAAACTGACAGGAAGTCAAACCACGTGCTGAACACAAGTTCCTGGTATCCAACTACCAAACAGCAGGCCTCGGTATCGCGGGGGTAGCGAGCTGGCTTCGGCTTACAAAGGCCGCCTGTTCGAGTCCGGCCTGCGGCATGGGTCTTTTTAATTAAGTGCTATGTCCTTCCTGTGCTGTAATTTCACTCGTTATCATGAATAATACTAGATGATACTATATTCACAATAGAGGAATAAAAGAAACAAAGTTGTTGGCTGAATGTATATAAGGCCGAATGCGATTTAAAAAACTACCAAATAGGATGACAAACAGTTTGACGTCGGTCACACAGGCCCTAACCACCGTGACGTCGCCTTACATAAACTCATAACAATACCTGGTAAATTGAATCTACAGTATAGTCAGATCTAATACCACTGATTTCCCGAATGCAGCTTTGCATGCTGTAGGACGTAAATGTCGAGATTTCATGGAAATTCCGCTGCAGGACATCAAACCGGTGACCCCCGGGAAGTTACTGGTTAAGAATTGCAGGTTTACTAGTCGTAAACATAAATAAAGATGTAATAAACTACATAATTAATCGGTATTGACACAAAGCTTAAGCGGGTGGCAACATTAAGATATGACCTAACACTGTGAACCAGCGGCCAACAGGGAGGGTTGTCTAATTGCAGCTGAGTATGACGTATGTTCTGTGCACGTGCACTCTGGCTCTAACAACTCTGACATCGATTTCATGGCTTCAACTGCCCATTGGGGGTGGGCGACGTGTGTAATCTCTGGCCTTTGACCCCTGAGAGGAGGTAATTAGCAGCAGATTATGAACGGACGGCAGACGGCACCTTGGGTGACCGAGCGCAGTTAGTGCGGTATGACATAATCGCCGATAAACCGTTGTCTACGCTAATTGGCTAGCTGAGGTGCGCTTTTAGTCTTCAAGAAAAACACTGGAAGAGCCAAAGAAACTTGTGTAGGCATGCGTATTCAAACACAGAGATAAGTAAACACTCAGAGTACGGCGCTGTGGTCGGAAATGCCTATATAAAACTACAGGTGTCTGGCTAAGGCGTTAGATCGGTTACTGCTGCCACAATGGCAGGTTATCTCGACTTAAGTGAGTTTGAACGTGGTGTTCTACACGGCGCACGAGAGATGGGACACAGCATTTCCGAGGTAGCGATGAGGTGGGGATTTTCCAGTACGACCATTTCACGAGTGCACCGTGAATATCGGGAATCAGGTAAAACATCAAATCTCCGACATCGCTGCGGCCGGAAAAAGATCCTGCTACAACGGGACCAACGACGACTGAAAAGAATCGTTCAACGTGACAGAAGGAAAACCCTTCCACAAATTGCTGCTGATTTTAATGCTGGGCCATCAACAAGTGTCAGCGTTCGAACCATTCAACGTAACATCATCGATATGGGCTTTCAGAGCCGAAGGCCCACTTGCGTACCCTTGCAGAGTGCACGACACAAAGCTTTATGCCTCGCCTGGGCCCGTCAACACCAACATTGGACTGTTGATGATTGGAAACATGTTGCCTGTGTCTGAAGATTCTCGTTTCCAATTGTATCGAGTGGATGGACGAGAACGCTTATGGATACAACTTCATAAATTCATGGACCCTGTATGTCAGCAGGGGACTGTTCAAGCTGGTGAAGGCTCGGAAATGGTGTGGGGCGTGTGCAGTTGGAGTGACATGGGACCCTTGGTACGTCTACATACGACTCTGACAGGTGACACGTACGTACGCATCCTGGCTGATCACCTGCATCCATTCATGTCAATTGTGCATTACGACAGACAGAGGCAATTCCAATACGACACCCCTCACGTCCAGAATTGCAACAGAGTGGCTCCAGGAACAATCTTCTGAGTTCAAACATCTCCGCTGGCCACCAAACTTCCCAGACATGAACAGTATTGAGCATATCTGAGATACCTTGCAACGTGCCGTCAAGAAGAGATCTCCACCCCATCGTACTCATACGGATTTATGAACAGTCCTGCAAGATGCATGGTGCCAGTTCCCTCCAGCACTACTTCAGACATTAGTCGAGTCCACGCCACGTCGTTTTGCGGCACTTCTGCGTCTTCGCGGGGGCCCTACACGATATTAGGCAGTTGTACCAGTTTCCTTGGCTCTTCAGTGTATAAATGTTTCAGTGATCTTTCCTATCTCCTGAAACAGTGAAGAATTTCTAATTGTGTATACCTCATAGTCCCCTTTTTGTACAGCAGATTGTTAGGAATATAAAAGGTAATATTAATGGAAGTAAAAATCCAAAAGAAGTATAAAAAATAACCGTTTCATTTAAAAACGATAAGTTAAAAAATGCACGAAGAAGCCAATAAACGTTGTATGGTATTATAACTGCAGAAACTGAAGTGGTATTTTAGTATAAGGCCCTAAACGTAGGCTGTGTAATCCTCCAATCACGTACGTTGTTATTTAAATACGTTGTGTGAACTGAAATTGTTTTCCTCCTCTTCCAATGGAGGCTGGTAATCGATGTGAACACCTGTGAGGCTTCCGAAGACTAGGTAACCGATCCGATGTGGGCTTTCTGCTTGTTACAGGTAACTGAATGTTTTCTCTACTTGTACAACGTACGCGAATGTATACGGTGAAATAAATCTCATTGCTATAATGTTTATTTATTAAAACATTCCGTTTCTAATTTATTCGTTTTATTTACGTTTTTGATCTGACTCACAAATAGCAACTATAATATTATTTAAAATCTTAGCTTTGAAAGGATTTAAAAACCTCTGTCTATTAAATATGATTGTAATTTTGGTATCTGCGATGAATTGCGTAGTCATGAAAAATAAGATTTATTCACATTAAATGTCAACTTCCGTCTGACAAACACAAGAAGACAAAATTACCAGACAATAGGTACCGGTGAGACCTTAGGAAGTTGTAAATGTAATTTTTACAGTAATATATGTTGCAGATGATATACAGGTTGTTAAAAATAATTTAAATTATTTTAGGAGGTGATAGTATGCATATAAATAAGACAAAAATATCTAATCAACACTGGGTCGCAAAAGCATACTTTAGGAGTTAATAACAGGTCCGCAATGCGACCAACCATAGCATTTTCAAAGAGTGCATAACTCCTTACGCCGAAGGCATCAGGCATTCATTGCAGTGGACGAGCGTAACATCCCGGACCTGTTATTAACTCCGAAAGTATGTGTTTGCGACCCAATGTTTACTAGACATTTTTGTTTTATTTTGATGCACACTATCTCCTCGTATTTAACAATTTCATTTAACACCCTTTTTTAGTCACTGCATAAAAAAGAGGATTTTGAGCAAAGACACACTATACACAAACTAGATGACCCGTGCGAAAATTTCGTGGATAAAATAATATGAGACTGGGAGCTTGTAATAGATTGAAAACAACTGCAACAACTGTTTATTTGTTTAGTGTAATAGGTACGCATCAAAATATTTACAACATATTACGAAACAATTAGGAAAATGTAAAACATACTGTATGTATGACAAACTGTCACTGATCTTAACAGAATACAACCAGCCTCAACAAAATACACACAGCATATCTTTGTGATAAGTGTTGCTATGATCATAGCATGTGAAAAATTTCAGAAATAAAATGTTTACACTGGAATTGTATAGCAAAACAGAGATGTTTCCGTAACAGAAAATATATCCGAAAAGCTATTTATTGTATTAAAAAGCAGTTTTTGACATGTCTGTGATACCCATATGTGCTGTTGCTATCTAAAGACTCGGCTCTGAACTGTCTCATACGTCAACCTACATAGTTATTACTTTTGCCCTTTAAACGTCAAATTCCGAAAAATTTCTTTCTTAATTTATGGTTTTACCTAATTGGAGATCTTAATAGTTGTAGAAATAATACTGATTCCTTTTCTCTTTAAGGATCGAATTCCAAACAATTCCTTTCATTGAATATGGTGTGACTAAATTGGACACCTTAATCTTTAAAATTATACCTTATTTATCAATTTCAGTTAGGAGATAATGGCGTGTGACAAAAAACACCTTATTGAACGTATACGATTAGCAGATAGAGAATTTGTTTATGGTGTCTGTAAACGAACTATCACTAAATATTTCTTTTAGGATTTTCAAATTCGTCACTCAAAATATTTGAAAAAGTAAATAAAGTTTTATGTTGACGAAATGATATTGATTATCGGGATTAAATGAATCCTATATAATGACCCATGTGATAATCTATCACCAGGGTTCGGATCTTTATGGCCAAAATAAAAAAAGAGAGAGAAATAGAGAAATCTACATGTGAACATGACCTTAAAAATAGGTAAATATGACCTAAAAATCCCAAAATATGACCAAACATTTAAATTTACTATGCACCAAACATGCTCAATTTTTCATTATTTATTTTATCTGTTAGTAGACAGCATAATTTGGTTCCGTGCACTAACTGTAGCATTGGAAACTTATTTTTTTTTAAATATATTTTCTTTTCCTTGTAAAACATTAGATTATTAGAATTTTACTTTTAAAAAGTGGAATTTATTATAAATATTTTGTGTGGATTAGTGTACATACCACTGTTTACTTTTGTTTGGTGCCAGTATTACAGTAAATCACACTTACATACTCAAGTTTTCATAGAATTATTAAAATTAACATATTTTCCTTAAAATTACCGTAAATACTATCGTAACATAACCAAAAGTAGAAAAATGGCCTAACATGCATTTATATGCTGTAAAAAAAATACATTTAAATATAATTAGAAACGTTCAATCAGTATTTAATTCAGCATTACAACTAAAACGGAAGGCAAGGAAAAAATATAACTTTTCATAAAGATTCGAACATTATCACTATGTGCTGTTTCGTTAAAATCCTCCATTATATTTTGCGTGATGCGCGGATAGACAGACAAAATTCAAAATGTTTTTATTTTGGCATCTCTAACTTTAGTAATGTAAATTACTCTTTGTAAAGTCAATTTCTTATACTAGCACAACTTTTGTACAATTTTATTATACAACCTAAATAAACCTGTTTGAAACACGATTGAGTACTAATGTAAGTAAATGTGTACTAATTTAGTTGTTAATGGAGAAAGGTCATGAATTCCATCAACGAAATGTCTTCACAGCGCTGGCAGGTAGAATCCTATTGAAGCCGACAGTGTTGGAGAACAAAGGCCGCACTGGGATATGAATTATTTATCGTCCACCGAGAACAGGATTAATTTGCTTCCTGCGATCAGAGGCACTAAGCAAACTGTTAAGTAATAATTCGTACATCCTGGAGGCCAGCCCTGATACAGCCATGGAGCTCACGTTGCTTCAAGTTGTGTCTTCACTTTCAGGATTATCACATCAGACACCTGACACCACAGAGAAAATAATTTGTGTCTTTGGATTATAACATGATATACTAATAGTTTTATTCTCTTTCTTTATTGGTAGTGCAGAGATTTTTATTCTGAATTGTCCCTTTTTATGCGTAGCTACATTGGGGAATACTGTAGATGACTTTATACTTAACTACAAAACTAAAATTAATGCACGTTTTAGTAAGGTAAGTTTAAGAGTGATCCCAGCAGGTTATATCACAATGCCCCATTCAAAAAATTGAAGGAATGGTATTATCGTTTGATTTTTTTCGGTCTACTAACAGTTTGTAATAAGGACAGGTGCAGAAACGAAAAAAACAACATTATTAAAAATGGTATATAGTGTTTGAAATAAAGTAGAAAGAATATTCAAACTTAAATTGAAATTTGCTACCCATTAATAAACAAGATAGCAGAAAGCTATTTATATATAATGAAGACGTTTTCGCTATATTCACTGCCACTGTTAAAGTAAGCTCGAAGAAATTAATTCCCAGAACTCTGCAATCAACTCATTGTTTTTCACTGACTTAGAGGCTAGTAATTAATATTTTATGCATTTTTAATGCATTCATATTGAATTACATTTTAATTAGTTGATCTGGAAGTTGATTATTACCTAACCTACATGTTTTAGAACTTCTAGTGCCACTTCCGTACAGCAGATACATAATAATGATTTTCTTGTCGTTTTCCGTAACCTTCTAGGCTAATACTGTGTTTATTATCCGAATGTTTGCCTAAAATATGAGCCATTCACAAAAGTAAATCATGTTACCGGAAAGATGACAAAATTTACAAATTTACTTTCCCGCTGGCACAAATGCTCACTATCTACCCAAAGCAAACCATGATATTAAATCCTTAGAAATCCTAAAATCAAGCTCAAATAGCATTGAAAAAATAGTGATTGAAGTTAAAGCTTGAATGAGATTTATATAGATATCATCAACTCAAATCCAAATATCATAGGAATCGTTATAAAACATTCTTGACTATGAATCCATATTTCTCTACATTCACTGTTGTTATACAAGAGTAAATGAAGAAGTCGTATTTTGTGAACTTATTAATGATTATGGTGCTAATCGTTTGACAACCGGCAAGCGAAGTCTGAAAAACGAACTTCGGCACCGCTCTCTCGATCTATTAGTCGGTTGATTAGCGATCAAATACGTTCTGAACCATACAAGATGAAAAAAATTCAGATCAAACTTGAAAACTTGGTGTAAGACAGTTTTTAAAGAAAGCTCTCTTGCCTAAATCGCGGATACACACCATTGTTTTCTATTACTGATATCAAAAGCTCTACTTCGTATTTGAATTTACGGTTCACATTTCACGTAATTCCATAAGTGCACAGTAGACAATCACCGAGCGTGGTGGTGTAACAGTTAGCGTTCTGACCTAACTTTCGGGGGGACGGCGGTTCTAATCCCCGTCCGGGCATCCAGATTTGGGTTTTTCCATGGTTTCCCAAATCACTCCAGGCAAATGCCGGGATGCTTCCTTCAAAAAGGCAATGGCCGAATACATTCCCATTCCTTGTCCCCCATCCTTTCCTGTCTCTAAATACCTCGCTGTTAAGAGACGTTAAGCAGTTTAAAAAAAAAAAAAGTAGATCATCATTTGGCGGAATTTGTGGAATTGGAGGAAACCTTCAAGAAATTTTGAACGCATTAGGACAATGACACTCATTATCTTTGTTAGACATTTCCAGTTTTGCGATTCCTCTTCCATATATGGCATTCACTCCAAATGTTTCCTCCAGCACTTGTCTCCAAAAAACTTACTTCCCCTTTACGTCTTTCTTCACTTGGTCCATTCATCTTGACCATTGGTCTCCATTACGTCATATTTTTCTCCCCCTTCCGATCCTCATAACATGTCCCAGCCACTGCAGTCTTTTCTTTGTTAACTTCTCTTCCCATGCTTCGAATTTTAATCTCTCCCTGATGTTTTCGCTTCTGGTTTTATCTTTGGCGTTCTCTATTTCGTTCAGAAACCTCATCTCTGTCACCTGTAATCTAGCTCTCTTTATCCAAGTTCAGGTTTCAGAGATATAGATCAGTACTGCAGGACAACTTTTTCTATCCACTTATCCGTCAATTAAGGCATTAATTTACATAAGCAGAATCCCTTTTTGTAATTTTATTAAAGTGAATCGTGTGAAATACTGTAATAATGATATTTTCTTATTGGCTGCGCAATCGTAGCCGAATAACTTAACTTGGTAGTCCTTCTTGGTAAAGGGGACCTACTGTTTTACTAGGAATCCGCATCCTGGCATCTTCACATGAATAAGCTTAGCTTTGACAGAGGTGAAGATCATTTTAATGCCCGTAAAAGCTCCACCCGAGGCCGGGATTCCAACTGTACTAGAGAATATACAGATAATAACGACGGTTTTGCAGCATTACAAGCCAATTAGGCTGTGGTAATTGTGCCTAAAATTTTCAAACGGCAGTCAAATACGAAGCTGCCTATTTGGAGATTGTTAGTTATGTCATGTTAAACAAATAAAAAAGTAGTTTCCTCGATGCGAAAAATACAAACAAAGATCAAAAACTGTTTACAAAAAACAAATGCAACAGAACATGGAAATTATGAGATTTAAGTAAAATCGTTTTGCTTAAGTCGTTTACAATTGGCATGGAACATATGCCATTGTTGCTTGTCTATTTAAAATTGCGTGCCTATTTCTGTTCATCTACTCGCCACTGCTTCCATATTTACAAAATGAAAATATCGTGTTAGTAACGTTAGTAGAATACACATGGATGTTTCTATTGAGGGCCAACAAAGCGATAGTGTTACTTTCAAAATTAGTTTTAATTAATGTATGCAAACACCCTATATATGTTAGGCTCAAAGACCAAAAACGCTCATTGAGGGGGGCTGGGAAACGACCACAAAGTGTTGTATTTTTTTGAAAACGGCCACAACACATTGTGGCTTATCAGTATCTACCTCTTTGTGCCCGACTGCATTTAATATGTATGATTCTTCTTACCCGTCGCGTTACAAGACTAAAAAAAAATTGAGTCGTCATGTGTGGAGAATGCGACCTGGACCAAGGCGAATTTCGCGTTGTGGCCATTGAGTTAGCCACAACTCATTCTGGCTGTTGTTTGTAAGTGGTATAACGCGAATAACGTATTGTGCTCGGTTTCAAGAAACCAGAGCGTATTGTGATCTTTTTTTTCACTCAATGAACGTTTTCGATCTTTCAGCTTAACATATATATTAGAAAGTTAGAAGTTTTATTTATTACACTATCGAACTCACATTTATTTTTTACATCCATCACGTTGTACCTAGGAGACCATAAAAATTGCATTTCAGATTAAGGGCATTAAGGAACAAACGAATCGCTTGGCTTCTGGCAGAACTGTTCCAGCGTAGGAAACTCCTACAGTGGTCACCGACTGTTTGCCAAAGACTTTAAGAACCCCTCCACAGCAAGCTGGTTGCAGAGAATGGAAAGTTGGAGTCTGAAGTTGATCGGTCTCCACGATACTCCTCACTGGGGAAGCTGTGCGTATCTATTTGTCCTATTTTTAATAACGGCAGTGAAGTGGCTTCTCCTCGCAACTCGTTACTACCAGAAGCTCTCTTCTCCTCGTTTCAGGCTAATAACGATACTCGGCCAAACTAATATGTTGAATCGTCCGCACTGTTAATGATCTGAAATTAATTTAGACAAGAAAATGACTACTGTGTAGATTTATGTTAGAGATGGCTAACATGCTGCTAGTGACGAGTACTAATATATTCCTTTTTAAAATAAATTATTAAAATGTTTATTCCAAGTAATATAGTTAAATTCTGTAGATTCAACGTTAAACTGTAGGACCTGGAAGAATATGGAACTGGCCGTCTTATTTCTGACATCCTGGCTTGGTAGCTTGCAGCCAACTTTCTGGTGGTCAACAATGTTTAATAACATGTTAATTTTTGAATGAATTACGTACATTGTATAGATTAGTTTTCAGGACTGTTGTATAACACTACAATATGAGACTGGCTTCTTCTTTTACGTAATTGCGACATCCACTGAGTTATTAAAAAAATAGGTTTTGGTTTAATAGTCCATTCAGCCTTCTGGATCGTACATATGAGAACATTTCTAATACCATATAACTAAAAATCTTTTTTTCTCTTTCCTGAACAAGTGTCCGTTTTACTAAGTGGAAGTAAAACAAAAAGTATTAATAAGTTACTAACAAATCAAAGGTCATTGGTTATATAAACATTTAAATCCTCCTCATTTCAGTCTTTCATACACTCTTAAAAGGATTTTTTACTCAGAATTTTTTTTCAAGTATCTGCTAAACACGAGATTAACAACTGCTTATAAATGGTTTATCTACACTACTATTCTCTAAATTTACATCTATAGAAGACTCACAAAACTTAATTTAATATTCAATCCAATCTCTGATTACGAAATTAAGTTCATTATTCGTAACCAGCCATAGGTACATCAAATCGTTAAATTTCGTATTACTGAGCTGCGACTTGTTAATATCTAATAAATGTTACATCCCAACCTGGATGAAAAAGTAGCAAATTTCTGGACAAACATTTAGAATAAAACGAACAGCATTGAGCTTCAACTTAGATAGTTGATTAGTACCAAACATACCACTATTCACCTCTATATATTATAGAAAGTTTTAGCGTAAGTGAAATTTCTGGAGAGTTACTAAGTAATATAGCTAATTAAAGAGACATAGTTACAGACTAATAAAATGAGACAAAACCCCGACATTTGAACGTAAGAGACCCCACCACAATGGCAAAAATTAAAATAAAATTTCGTAGTCACCGGATGTTATTTATTATTAACGAGTTAGGTGTTGAAAATTGTGTTTTGTTGATAGAAACAAATACGTCTCTACTGAAACTCCGAAATCAATATTTTTCAGGTCTCTAACTATTTATCTGTATTATCACACACTCAAATAAAGAAAAAAATAATGTTTCGGTGTCATTGATTTAAAAACGTTTTTAAAAAATCCATACAGTTTCACCGTGGGAAAAAATTTCAGTATCATTGTACTATTCATTTTTGTTTCGATGTTGAAATAACGATAAGAATGTTGACCGCCCTCTCCTGGTAACGGATAGAACTAGGGGAAATTTTTAGACGGGTAGCATACAAGGAGGGGCCTACATAGCCCTCTGCTGTAGCCAGAGTCAACGCAACACCAGTGGCACATGTTGGAGGACCTGCGGCAAATCGATGGCCACGGGGGTGGGGTGGTGTTAGCAGGCTGAAACGCTACTACTGAAGTGGCCGTTACGATCCTTCGTTACTGAACTCCAATATACTTACCCAGCCTCACATTGACTCACAGGTGGGATTTTCGAATTAATGATTCTGTGCCAGTAAACAGTAGCGTAACTACGTGATGCTGGGCCTGAACTTACCATTGTTCCACCTGGTCTTGAAGGTAGTGAAATTTTGTCTTTTTTATAGTATCCTGCAATCAAATAAACATGAAATTCACCAAATGATCCTTTCCCAGCAACAGGAACCTGCAATACAATTCATCGTGTTATATACGCCGTGATATTTGCTTAGCGACAAGCAATAAGTGTTCGGAGAAAGACAAAAAAAAGACAAATTTCGAAATTATTGCTGATACAATTGTAATTTTGCTATCGATGTTTGAGTATTTAGCAACTACAGATAGTGATTACCGAAAGTAGTGGATGAGTATGCTAAATTGCATTTAAATCAATAATAAATACAGAAACAAGTAGTTAGCATGCTGAACATTTTTAAACTTAAGTAGCATACTATATTCACAACAAATCATGAAATATCTTGATGCTTCTCAGCTTTATTGCCCACAGCTGTCAATAAACATTGTGAAAGTGTTTGTACAGTTTACAAAAATCGTTTAGAAGTAGCAGCATCCACCATATTATATCCTAATAAAGAATACAAGTACTTATTTTTATCGTAGTATATTATGAAACAATGCTTCCACCTCATATGCATCGGTCTGGATTAGACAGTACACGAAGTACGAGAAATAACGTATAGAACGGATGAGTGCAGAAATTGTTTGCTTTACAATTTTATGCATTGAATTTTAATGGACGAAACAAAATTTACCTGTAGTGGTAAAAAAATTTGGCATTTATTTTAGTGCTGATGTAGCCTTCAAAAATGGTAGTTTTTTTTTTAGCAGTACTGAGGTAACACCTGGATGTAACACAAATCATTAAAGTCTTAGTCAGGTCTTCAGTTCAGTTAGAAACTGGTTTTATCAGTTAAGCACCAATAGAGTGGTAATTAGTTATCAGTTTTTATCAAACAATTTACTCTCACTGACAATCTATCTTGTTAAACTAAGGAACGAGATCGGGTTACTAACAACTAATTGCACAATTAAATTTGGCAAGAACTTGAAATAATTCAGACAATACTAATGAAAGACCGAAAATGAAGGAAATAAAAGTAAAGAATCCATATTTTCGTGTAAATACTATCACAATAGCGTCAAGGGCCAAAGAGTGGGAAAACACTGGGTGGTTAATTATTTTCAGTCCATCGCCCTCTCCTCCACCCAAACAATCCGACTCAATGACCTGATTTTTAATAACAATTTGTAGATAATCGCTTTATATATACTTAAATTACTACCGTGAAAGCATTTATAATGCAATACTAACATGATCATCGCTACTTGCAGCAGGTATCAAAAGTTAACAACCCATTTTTGACTCACAATACAGACACTACCTTATTTACCTTTTTTATATAACCGCGTTATAAACACATTAATTACTACTTAGAAAACTATATAACGCATACACACATTGCAATTTGATCTTGTAGCAGGCATCGGCTGTTAAAAACTGATTTTTGAGATAGTCTATGCATTTCAAACAGTGTTTCAATTAGCCTTTTCTTTACACTCGCAAATTACTACACGGAAATCGTTTTAGACTAAGCGGTCATCGTTTAATAGATCGGTGTTTCCCAGCCTTTTTAAACCCGAGGAATAGTAAATTATGAAAAATAATGCTGCGGACCGGTTTCTTTAAAGAAGCTAATTTTTTAATATGAACATGTGGACATACTTTATTGTACCATACAAATACAATAAATCTAAAAGCATGTTTTGAATTTCTACGGAACCAGTTATGAAACTGGAAGTAAACTGTTAAAAGATACGAATGTTGACCAGACTCTTGGCATTTAGTAACCAAATGAATAATTGTCTTACTGTAGGCTGGATGTTGCACTGTAGCACCAACCTACATGCGAAAATAAAGTAAAAATAAACAAGTCTCACCACCTTGTAGAATTGTTTCTTCTATTAAAAACCCTACAATTTGCAGCAGCCTAACATTTACTACATGACTCTCAAAAAAAGACCATTAACTTAATCCTTAAATTGAACGACGATCTTTTTGATGCAACTGGAAATAAATTGACTACAGTAGGAAGAATGTTCTCATTTCCACCGAGCGTGGTGGTGTAACGGCTAGCGTTCTGGCCTCGCAATCGGGAGGACGGCGGTTCGAATCCCCGTCCGGGCATTCAGAATTGGGTTTTCCATGGTTTCCCCAAATCACTCCATGTGAATGCCGAAATGCTTCCTTCAAAAGGCCATGGCCGAATTCCTTCCCATTGCTTGCCCCCCATCCTTTCCCGTCTCTAAAGACCTAATTGTTATACGAGACGTTAAGCAGTTTAAAAAAATGTCATTTCCTCATTTCCGGGAAATACCATATTTTTGCCGGATCATTGAAGTATTTGTGGCTTTTAAAAATTGTGGGCATATAGCTTATACTCGCTTGTGGCCTTATACAGTAAGATAACGGTATTCAAGTTTTTAATATGCTTTCGCGGACCGCCTCCAGCATCTTCACAGACCACTTGTGGTCAGCGAACCAAAGGTTGAGAAATACTGGTATAGATAGATAATTATTACTCCATAGAATATTAAACGCATTGAGAATGACGCTTAATCGTTTCCATTCCAATTTTTGTGCAATATTTTCGTATATCTCTTCCTTACAAAGGTGATAATCTTCATTTCAAATAAGCCATTTATTTCTTCACTTCACATCCATTGCTACTTGTAACATATATAAAAGGTTATTGTAAATGATTAAAGCAATTTCACATTTTTCTATATTATTTGTCATGTTATCACAAAAATTTACGGTCATATAAACAAAAACTATTTTAGTACACAGTCCAAAGGTTGGCTGGATCCCAAAGAAGGCATACTTAGCCATTCTGTCAGAGGTAGGAAGTCCAGTTTGAGACCTACAGTCTAATGTGGAATCAGTATCGCGGAACAATCATACATTGAAACTCAAAAAGTTTTTTGATATATTACGAGTGCCCTGTATGTGTGCCTTCACTGTTTCTAAATAATTCAAGTCGATAATCAAGTTCTTGCCACATTTGGTGCAGCATGACCACATCAATCAGTTCAAAAGTACTGTTTACGACAAATTGTAGTTCTGATAGGTTTGTTGTTAGAGTAGGCTTAAATTCTGAACCACACACAAAAAAGTTTCATGTGTTTAGGTCGGAAAAGCGTGAAGGCCATGATAAGAATTGCTTGCTGATCATCATCCCCTATCGTTGCCATCTTGACTGACTGCTCACGTCTGCACTCTGGTGGCAAGAATTTGAAAGGCGACTGCAAAACTTTTTGCATTTTTCTATATGACTGTAAAGTTTTGTGGCAGTAAACCTGTGAAATCAGTGCAATCATTTACAATAGCCCTTTACTGTGTTAGTGGTAAGGGTAAGCAGAGTATATACGTCAAGGTGCGGTATTCAGAATTATCCCAGTCCCAGTTTACGCAACCAGATTACACTGGTTTCCAGGAATCTCGTCAAACGGATGCTGAGATCGTTTCTCTGTAGATGCAAACTTTTAATGTTGTCGCATCTCACTATCTGCGAAATTTCTTACAATTTTAATTTAATTTCGATGGCAATTTCCCTACACACATTTTTCCCCATTTCCTGTACACGCCTAATTTTTCCCTCTACAAATTACAACTTTAAAATCTTTCAATGTTTTTTTTTTTATAAATTATTCATAATTTCTCTTGGTAACTTATTCCGATTCCTGATCCCCTCAACTACGAACGAAAATCTTCCCACACTCTTGTGCCTGAAATTCGAGTGCCACCTAATTCTTAGAACAATATCTTTCCACGCCTCATCACCAATATATATATCCCTGTCTAAGACATGGTACAAAGATCTGCTTTATTTTTCCACTCGTAATGTTTCTATAATCATCAGCTTACCATAGTTATTTGACCAATAAATATTCGGAAGGAATAAGTTTACATCTCTTTAGATAACTCTTACTACAGTTTCTACATTACGAGGAAAATAATATGTAATTCTGTGCAGAGTATCGTTGGACAAGAGTGAGTCGAGCCTCTCGAAATTAGGGTTCCTGATCTGAGTGATTTAAACACCTACCTCGCATGTGGTATGCGGGATAAGTTACTAAACGTTCAAAAAAGCTGTAATCCATATTCGAAACGACTATTCTTTGCCGATAAGGTTCATGCGATGTCACGTCAAGACATAATTTTCTATCTACCTTTATAACTATACTAATATTCGTTGATGCTTCTTTTTGCTGTCATATCAACTACGTAATCCACGATTGAATCAGAAGATAGAAAATATCAAAGAAGATCGAAAATACCGCAGGTAGCCCCTGTCACCCGTGGTCTCGGATCAACCGATTTTTCGGTATTACTACTGACATGGAGTCTGTCCTATCGAAATGTAACCATTTATCCACGATTTCTGAAGATATAATGAAATTTTCCAGAATTTTTTCCCGATTTTACAGGTTGGCAACCCACTCGTTTATGTTTTACGTGGAATTATTCCATCTATTTAGCAGAATGTTCTGTTTTGGAAACTACCCCTGTGCGTTTGTGCCTTACATTATAGACGTTTTTAGGGGATTACCGAGATAGTTCCCTTGTCTACATTCTCTTGGTCAGATCACCAACCCGCAGCTAAAGGAATAAGCTTTCCAAGAGTTAATATCATTTTGTTAAATAACTTAATACACGAATTTCAAATTACTAACTCTGCTGTTTTTGTTATTACGTTTTACTAGTATTGACTAGTGCTTATTCATGATATGAATTTTTATTTTTTTTAAATTTTGGTATTAGTTTTAAATTTATAAAATATCCTTCAATTTCCTTTTTATCATACAAAGATAAAGAAGTTTAAAATAATGTATTGCAATAATGTAATGAAGTTTTAAATAAACTTAAATAACTTGTAATTCATATAATATTAAAAAAAAAAACCTCAGTGCCTTTTTCGTTACTTCAGTTTATACTATACGAAACTAAAAAGGTAATATAAAAATCAAGCCCATCTTTGAAAGCAAGTTGAAACCAATTGCTTTTTCAATTTTTGATGACTAATTTGTAGTCTAGTTGGGGCAGCAGATTGCCTTCAATTTGCGGCACAGTTTGACTCAACTTGGTAGCAAGTCTTGAAGTTCCAAGTCTGGTAGTAAAATTGGTGTAAAACTGATATAAATTCTTCGACAGCACATCTTCTCCAGCTAAATGTGGCTATTTGGGTGATATTTTTTACCGATTTTGGGTAGAAATATACCGATAATAGTGGGCTGATCTACCGATTTCGCATTTTGACGTTCTAGACCACTGCTTGCCACAACGGTTCGAGTAAACATATGCCGAGGCACAGCTGGGCGTTAAGCCGAGAGGGAGCGCCCAGAAACAGCATCTGCTAGGGGTTGGAGACAACTGACTAATATATGCTCATTACTCATTCTGTCACACATACGGGTGTACGTTTTTTCTGGCATCCGGCCCAGAGTTTATACAGAACGTTCTGTCCAGACACCAAGACCACTTGTAGGGTGTCCCTCAATGCAGCACATGTTGTCGGGGATACCTCAAAGCCAACGAAAATATTGCCCGAGTGCGGCCTTGTTTACAAGGAACACCCATGAGCATCAGATGGTTCCTCCAGCAGCGAGAGAGACAGAGGACACCACCAAAGAGCCTTTATTCATCAATACACGATGGAAACTGATCCGTCCAGATAGCTACGTTTTAATACGTACACATTTGACTGTATAGAACTAATAAAATCTAGAGCGAATCTTGCTGAAATTTTGTTTTTACAGGCTACAAGTTTTTAACTAAATGTTATATGATTGGAGGAATATATCAACCACCACCTTCTAAATATAGGTAACTTCCTTCCCCAGAATCACGTTGCACATCCTAACTCATTTTTTGCAGGTGAAGTAAAGTGTAGCAAGTGATGGGCACATTTCAGTTATTCAATTGAATTTATTGCTGCGGAAGTACAACAACGATTTTTTTTTCGGCGTTTTAAATCCATTAATGTTCCATCTCGTACTCTTCACCAAGTGCCATAAATCGTAACTAATGCCACATCCTCGGAAGACAAAAAATTCTTAATTTATTTGACGATGTGGAAAAGACGGTTAAACATTGCTTGGGTAAGACGCGCCCCTAAATCAGTTTTTAGAAAATATACATTGCAAGTTTCCACGTTGCACTGATTGTACGTTGGATGAAACGCTTCCTTCGTAAGCCACGTCGCCTGAATGGTAGCGCACTGGCATAGTATTCCTGTGGGCGTAGGTCCGAACCTGCTTTCAGTGGAAATTTCTTTTTCTTTATATCTATTTCACATATTGAAACAGAAGTGCCAATTTTGTGTGAAGCATGAAGTGCCATCACAAATTACAGGTAATAATTAAGATAACTGACGAAAACAAACATTTTACTTCTACACTTTTAACCATGAAATTGTAACATGGATCAATTAAAAGGTATACCCAACGTTTACCTACAGTACAATGTAAGCCATCAGAATGTAACACCTAACTGCACTTTACCTGCCCGTCGACTGTAGGATACAGAAAAAGAAATTGTATATTTCTATGTCATGGGTAGTTTTTTTATAGATAAAACCACGAGTGTATTGCCTAGAACGACCATCTTATATAAACTTATTGTATGACAAATTATCTAGAGTTTGTGTTTCTAAGAAGAGTGAGAGAAGCAATAACTGGTGACAATTTCAATAATATAAGAAACCACTAATATAACTTCTTATGCTTTACCATTAAGGCTACGCACCAGAACATTCTTCTTTATGTCATAAGATAGTTCAACTTACTCCTTCATTTCTGTCTGTCCTGAGTAAGGCATAGCCTCTCATTATAACAACTACAAAACTCCGTTTTCGATTATCCGCTTCATATTTTTAAGATTTCATTAATAATTTTTCCTTAAACTGTTTTTCACTTGCAACCTGACAAATCCAAGACAAAATGTAAATAATTAATATGTCTTTTAATTCTATGAGGGATAATGCTGGTTTGAAGTTTGGTACTAAAAGATTTTGAAGTTTCTCTGACCAAAATTTTGCTCGGAATAATATACAGATAATCAATCTAAACCGTAGAAACTCCTTAGTTTTCAATCTGACTTTCACATGAATATTGTTTATTATTGCAAATATATTTATGTGAGGAATCATGTGAATATGGTTTATCACTAAACCGAATAAATGAGTGAAACAGTTCTCTACATCTGCATCTATATATATACTCCGCAATTCACAAAACTGTGTTTGGCAGAGGGTGCTCAGCACCAAAGCTAATCTCTTTGCTGTGCATTCCAATCCCGAATGGTACGAGGGAAAAAAGAATTCATATAAGAAACAGTGTATCACCATATTTCCCTAATCTTATCTTTCCTGTCATTCCGACTCAAATAGCTTGGGGGCCGGAGTATTTCACTACACTCGTAAGTGACAGTGGGAGTACGCATGTTTACCAATAAGTTTAAACGAAACGTGCGTCGTCTATCTACCAGAGACTCACAGCCCAGTCTACTAATCAGTTCTGTGACGCTTTCATAAGGACTATAGCAAGCGGTCACGAATCGAGCGGCTCTTCTCTGTACTTTCTCTATACTGTCAATCAACTCTTTTCGAAACGGATCCCAAACGGCACAACAGTAGTCCAAATGTGGACGCACCAGAGATTTTTACACTATCTCCTTTGTTTGTTCATTACAATTTTCACTATTGTGGAATTAATTCTGTCGTTACGACAACACCATTGATGCATCGTAGTCAATTCTGATGAGTAAATGCCTAACGCTAACGCGTGGCATCCGGGATGCAGGTTCGATGGTCCGGCTATCCAGATTTGGGGTTTCCTTTGAATCCCATCATCACGCCATGCAAATGCTGGAATAGTTCGTTTGAAAGCTCATATTCGAAACTTCCGTTCTATGTCACCTATTCACTTCCAATTCTTATACCCCGACCCCAAATATCCCCAAAGCTCTAAGAAAAAATTAACTATTTTTCAGTAATTACAGATAGCAATTATTCTACGCTTTTCATGCACCAATGTTTTTTAACACTTGCCCTATAAGCATTATAAAGCTAATCTCAGCTACAGAATAAAGAGAAGCACATAGTCTAATCGGTGCAACGTGGTAACTTGCAAAATACATTTCCAAAAAGCTGGTATCATATTCTGTGATTGAAAAAGCCGAAACAATTTGTCATCTCCACAACTGACGTGCAGAGTACTGTGTTGCTAAAGTGCGCAGATTAATGATCGTAGATTCTGATGAAGCAGTCACTTTTATTGACAAAGACTGTTCCTACTGGCCCCTTTTGAATTTACCAAAGTTTGCCGATTGTGGTGTGGTATTTGATATGAATTTATAACTGTTATTTACGGAAACGGTTAAAAAGTTGTTTTGTATAAAACCCTTCAAGTTCACACACGCAGTGCTATAATACTAAATTGAATCGCTATTTCTCTACTATGCAAACAAAGCGGGACGCGATAGTGTGTTTCATATCTCACCATCCGTCTCGTATATCTCTGCTACAAAGAGATTAAATTCAAAATCTTTAACTGTATCTAGTAATTGAGCTTAAGGAACAGTCGGCAGAAGTAGAGCAATAAAACCAATGAATATCAATTTACCAAGTCTCATAATCAGTCTAAGTATTTATAACACATTTTGGCCCCAGTTAACAATGAGACACTCAGGACATCGCTAACTTCGCAGTTATGATTCATGAAAAATTTTCTGCCATTAAAAGAAAATTAATGAGGAAAAATAAACTAAGAGGTGACACAATTTTTTTTTTGGCTTTACGCCTCGTTGATATCATTAGAGATGTGAAAAGACGGGGCACAAGGAGCGAAAAGGAAATGAGCCATGGAATTTTGAAGGAACTACCCAGAATTCGCCTGGAGTGATTTGTGGAAACAATGGATAACCAAAATCTGAATGACCCGACTGAGATTCGAACCCGCATCCTGCCGAGTGCAAGGCTAGCGCGATACCGCCCAATCACCACGCCCTGTCAACGAGAAATCCCACACTCGATGATGCCTAAAATCAATTGATAGCATACAGTCATCTCTACCATTTCACTTACCATTCGTAATTAATCATCCATACCTCTATGTAGTCATATGCCTTACATGCTCCCAGTAAAATCTCTACACGCCTCATATCTTCTAATGATTGTCAGCTCATGTAACAGTTAGTCTTCAGTCATGCCCCTTAATTAATTACCAGTGAAAAGTTCTTGCCTAATCCGATTAAAAATATTCACTCCTCTATGAATTTAAATGAGGTCTGGTTATGGAATGTAGATGAAATAGTGGTTTAAATCAAAAGTGTTGGACGTTAGAAGGAAACACGTCTGTCGGTTTCAAACGCCGAAATATAGCCGCTTGAATTGGCAAGATGATCTGCTGCAGATGGCATTGTAGCAGTGAAAAATCAGTCGATTGCAAAATAGCTTCTGATTAAGGTAATTTGCATTTATAATAATAATTAACGACGTTTACAGGTAATGTTCGATGACGGCATGAAGCCACATTCTCTTACCTTGAGGCAAGACTAACACGTTTTTATTTATCTGCTTAACGTCTCTTAACAGCGAGGTCTTTACAGACGGGAAAGGATGGGGTCAAGGAATCGGAAGGAATTCGGCCATGGTCTTTTGAAGGAAGCATCCCGGTATTTCCCTGGAGTGATTTGGGAAACCAAGGAAAACCCAAATCTGGATGCCCGGACGGGGATTCGAACCGCCGTCCTCCCGAATGACTAACAAACAGTTTCTTCTGATGACGTTATGTGCTTGAAGCAGTTATGACTTATATTCCTCATCATCAGGTACTGGCTTAAATTTTAAAACTCCCCGCATTGCATATGAAGTGAGGGAAAACTCCAGAAATTTTTGTTTCATCATTCCAACAATTATTTGGCAGTTTAGTTCAGTACTAATAACTCAAATCTTGATAAATTCATTTCCCATAGATGTACACTTCAACTCCATGATGTAAACAACATGTATAATTGTGCAAACCATTCGGAACTGAGCCAGCCAACGTTGGCATCATTTTTTTTTTATTTTTTTTTTCCTTCTGAAGTACTGGCCGTAGTTGCAGAAAGCTGAAATTTTTTACACAGATAAGTATTTACCCCCAAATAATAGGAAAAGTCTAGAATTGATGGATTTTCGCTTAGGCCTATTTACTTCATGCCTACCACAAACGTGAAATCACATACTATCCTAATATCTTAATATGCCACAGGTTTTAATTATACCATAAATGGAGCTTAATAAGATTAACTAAAGCATTATATTTCACTTCGTTCCTCACCTTACTTTGGAAGTTATTGAAATACAAATTATCTAACCAACTATGACTGCTGGCATCAAAATTACACAATTCTTCCCTTGGTCCCATAAACAGTTAATTTGGTAGACATGTATGATTTCACCCCCCAGTCATAACAATATTGACAATTTTCCATATGTTTATTCATTAACAACTCCAAACGTGAAATTGCTCGGTGCATATTCGCATGTTAATTGATTTGGTATAAATGATGCTATATGCCTCAAATCCCTGTTATGGATAGAGATCAGCTAGCTTAAGTAACACATTAAATTTTACGTTATTTCTATCCTTAGTTTGTGAGTTACTGGCAATAATGTAAGCTCACACCAATCAGCATTGATTGCCCAGAACGAGTCAGACGTGAACCCATTGTTTATAATGAAAGTGCTCATTGTCGAAGGAACAATTCAGTGTTTGAAATGGGATATTAGTAAGGATATTCGGAAATGCAGTTATCATGCAGTTGATAATGTGCAAATATTATATGCAGAAAAGAAAGACGACTCAGAATAAGCTATCAATCTGCAAAAAGAAATTAAATCCACAAAAACAATTCTTGTAAAAGCAGGGCCAAGTCTCTTGCGTGTTTATTGATAAAAAATTATGAAGCCTCGTTCATTGGAAAGGCTATAATAGTATGTATTCCCTTTACTTTCTGAAACTGAGTACTTACTATTAACTCACGTTTGTAATGTGAGTATTAAGTAAGAAGAAATAATAACAGTCAATGCCTTTTCAAAATACCAATGACAATGTGTATAATTCATTATAAACGTTCTCTGAGTAGTCATTAAGTTGTTTTTGTTGCGAGGTTTAAGGTGGGGTTATTTAAACTCGTGTATAGTATTTGAGTAACAGGAAGAAATTGTTATTAACAGTTGATGCCTACTGCAAGTACCAAAAACAGTGTTTATTATGCACCTTAAACGTTCTCTTAGTAGTGATTTAAGATTTTACATTGCAAATATGTAGAAAAGGGTAGTTGGGCTTGTAACGTATTAAGAAGAAAAAAAAACGGCTATTAGCAGTTGATATCTGTCGAAAATACTAATGACAGTGAAATGCACTACAAACGTTTTCGGAGTTGTTATTTAAGTCTCTGTAATATGAGTGTGTAAGAAATGTTATTAAAATCGTGTTTGTAATTCTATTATCCAAAAAGAGTTACTAACAGTCTCCAGACTGCATTAAACTTGAGGATTGGAGGGGCCAGGAGGAAAGAAGGTGAGGGGACTCGACCAGAAGTAATCAATCAATCAATCAATATTTTTGCGTTCTTTGGCCCGTGACCCTGTTGTCTTACTACTCACGTCTAGAATACTTAAAATGAAACTGATAAATTCGGAGTAGATTTAAAATCAGGCGTTATTCATTACATTCAAAAATTAAAATTAAACATAAAAAACAAAGCTGAACCAACGATTGCACAATGATATTGGAACTGAATCAGTAAAAGCATCTTCTGATTGCTGGCCAGTATTGAACGCAACGTCACTCCGCTTCTTGAGCTACAGGGTATGCATAATATTGCTGCGCAGTTCCTCTGAAAGGTCCAAAACTTGTTTCACATCTCGGAAGTAGTTGCTGAAAGACGGAGACGAGTCCACTTCACTGGAAATCAATATGCGCAAATATCACAACTGTCGTTTTAGTATTCCTATACACACGAGCCGACAAGTCTACCACTCTAAATAAATTATTGTTACAGTTGTCGCAGCATTAATATTAATTCGTCATCGAACAAGTGTTTTTTTTCCCCTAAATTAACAGTGAAAAACTGATACTTTGAAAAAAAAAATAATCAAAGAGGAAAATAACAGCTGACATCACCATGCTCTAATATTTTTAATTCATGTCTGTCATATGAAATGGAATTTTCGCATATACAGAACTCAGAACTGTCGTATGATTGTAGTTTGTCATAGTAATAACAATAGTCCTGCCTTTTAATTTTTATTTCATTTACTCGGTACAACCGTTTGTAACATCAATTCAGCCTGTCACAACATTAATAACATACATAATGTCATCACAGTGGTGATAGATAATTAAATCCTTTGATATTAGCTGCTGTGGTCAATTAGAATTGTAGACACCACGGTTACAAAACATGTGAAAAAAGTTCAAATTCAACTACAGAAAGTATGTGTCAACGAACTTAAAAAGCACTTAAAATAAAACCTATATTTGAGAGGTGAATGAAGTATAATTCTTCTTACATCAGTTCTAACAAACATTCCGAGTCTTTTGTTGACAAATGATATCTCTTGAAACTCTCCAAGTCTCTCTCACTGTGGAACAAATTAGGAAATTACCTCACTAATGTCTAGTGTACCGGGTCTGTGACAACACATAAACAAAAAGTTTTGAAAAGACTACTAAGAGATTCTTGAAAACGGAACAAATATTGTTATCTTGTTATCTGACTTTCTGTATTTTTTTGTTTTTTTTCTTTTTCCTGTTACACGCCAAAACCACAAAATAAATTTCTAACACATCTCTCACGGCACTATATCATCTGGTGGACAAGAGGAATATTAACATTTGTTCTGCACACTAAACTTTTTTGCTACATCATTTCATAGCACTTAAAAACTAACAATCCGAATTTGGTACCGTTTTCACAGCTCCGAAGTGTAGGGTAGTACTTAGTATCTGAAGAATATATCGTCACGTTACCTCATATGAGGACGGAGCAGGAAATTAGAATCTAATCAAACATTGTGAAAGATACACTCTATCATATCGCCATTTATCGGTTTTTAACGTCAAGTTCGATACTGTGAGGCATTTCAAAATTACAAGTGACATAAAAACTGCCCAATATGATACGGTTAGTACTCAAAAACCAATAACGGAGGGCAACGGGATGGCAAGCATTTGACAGAGAAAGCTTGAAAGGGTCATTTATATTAGCGGGCATCTCTCCAGTACCCTGCACGACGCGAGACGCGACTGGCTTGATAAAGAAAGCATCTTTCTCCACCTTTTTATAGCTTCTCTGGCCTCGCATGTGGGAGGATTCGGGTTCGAATCCCCATCCAGCCATCCAGATTTGGTTTTTCCATGGTTTGCCCAAATAACTCCAGACGAATGCCGGGATGCTTCGTTCAAAAGGCCATGGCCGAATTCCTTCCCGTTCCTAATACCCACTCCATTCCTGCCTCTATTGACCTCGACTACGCCTGAATTGATACAACATAATTTTGCTTTTTATAGAAATACACTGCGGTGAAGACTTTTAGACCATTTCAAAATTGATAAAAGTAAATTTCGTGAAAATGTGAGGCGTTAAAAATAATAATGTCTAAGAACACATTGAAAAAGTGGGAACAGAAGAACGGAATGTAGTGGGTAGAATAAAGCAAACTTCATTGGAAATGCGAAGACGTTTCGGCTCTACCTATTGAGGAAGAAAGCCGAATGAAGGAAAGACATAGGTGGCGATCACATCGGAGGGACCCAGTGGTGCGGGGGAAGGAATTTTGACATCGAAACTGCCTCCGATGGACTTGGACTTCCGGTATACGTGGACTTCCCAGAGGAACACAATGATACCACTGTCTATCACATCAACATGAGCTGTTTAACTTCTATATACCTCCCCTGAAACATACGTTGTAGCAGTTAAGAACTGAGCACTAGTTACTCTTGTATATACAAGGAAAATGTTAATCTATATTTGTTGTTTCCCTGGCGCTTTTGATAAAGAAACACTTATTCTCGTTAACACTGGCGGTAGTAGCTCCGACTGGCACACCCCCTCCCCCATTTTTTGCTGTGGCTTTAAGTCTCGTCGACGTCGAGATCATTAGAGGCTGGAAAGGACTTGGCCTTTTTAAGGAACCATTGCAGCATTCACCTGGAGTGATATGGTGAAACATGGAAATCCCAAATCTGGATGGCCGAACGAGGATTAGAACTCACGACCTACCGAATGCAAGGCCAGAGCGTTGTCGCTTACCCACCACGCTCGGTATTTTCTTTTTTCTCTGTAAGTATCTTAAAAAATACAATAGTTTGTATCGTTCAACTAACTGTGAAAATTCTCAATTCTGCCATTAAGTTTTACATTCTTTACCATTGGACAGTCCGTCCCGTTAGCTCGTTTTGCTGATGGTGTCTGATGCAGTCGAGTAATAGTGATGAAAGACATTTTCATCATTAATACTTGGCATACAGGGTAGGAGAGGGGGTGATGCACAATTATTAATCACCAGATCGTGCAACAAAGTCCTGGGTTAGATCTCAACACTCTCTGCATTGCATATGGGCATGCGGCTGTGTTGATGGCGATCCGTGCGTCAGATTAAGCTCGCTAAGTGATTTTCAGGTAAAAACACTGGACTGTTTTTAAGTGACACAACAGTCTATTATGGTCTGTTTATTACTCAGATATCGTCAGCATTAAGATAGAACTACCATCACTTTTATCTGTCGTCATCGGACGCATGCTTTTTCATACAACTCCAAAGCCAACTCAGAACAGTGGCAGTGCTTTAAAGCATTTTTTTTTTTTAGAAAAAAGAAAAGAGATTGTGAAAGATTGTTGCAGAAAGAAAATACGGGATGGTGGGTATAATTTGAAGTTATTCTGGATTATTTAATTTGTCAGGTATGTAACAAACTGTAATTGAACACAGAGATTAGGATATATGCAGCCGAGAATTAAGGACGTAGGTTGTAGTGGGTATGTAGAGATGAAGAGTGTAGTTCAATATAGGAAGTGCTGAAATGCATCAAACCAGCCGAGGAAGAAAACATAAACCACTGCCTCAATAAATTACATGGACCATAAAATCTAAAGTTCCGTTTATTAACAATCAGTGATTTACGAAAACAACAAAATTTTCGATACTAACTATGATATCTGTTCCCTCAAAAATAGTTTTTAAGACTATTCAAAACAAAGTTATTGTATAAAAATTGCTAAATACGCTATTGCAACGAAAAAAAAAAACAATATTTTTTGTATATAATTGTTACAACATTCACGTTTCATGGAACATTTCACAAGAACTTCATCAGAAAATGTATGAAGCAGACAACACAGCATTCGTCTGGGAAAGACCTAAATTTGTATGAACGAACCCAACTCTGCAGTTTCTGAACACGAACGTTGGGCGTGATCGATTCGATGGTAATTATACTTGTGCGCGGAGTCATGGTTGGGCCAGTTTGTCAACAATACGTTGGGGCAGTCGTTTGTCAAAAATACAGCCATAATTACCAGAAAGATTACTATACAGATTCAGCTTGTTCGTTAAGCGGGCTTGGTCAGTTCTGTTAGAGGACGTGATGGAACCGAGTTTTGATATCATGTCAAATATCAAAGACAGAGCAGGTTAGAATGGTATTGCACTGCGCGGCACCGAAAAAGCTATCATGAATATAGCAGTCTTCGATGAGCTGCGGTGAAAGCTGTTATGGTGGCTTCCCACGGCCCGTGGTTTTGTATGCCGCGCCATGCAGCGCAATTTCACGGATCAGAACGAGCCACAGGCTAGCCTTCGCAACCTCGCAGCCACCTCCCAACCTCGTTCCCTAATGGCGTTTCAGAGATGTGTTGCCTGCTGGAGCACGCTTGCGGAGTGGTGTGGCGTTGTGTCAGCTTCCCAGTTTTATAGTTCCTACTACGACAGATCTCTCCTTTACTCACTACTGATAAACTTTTCATCCAGTTTTTATTCACACGCTTACCAGGCATCTGCCAGTTATTTAGGTCACGATGTTTTTTAAACGTAATGTTCTACCATCTCGTTTAAAGTTTGTGAGAAAGAATACATTTACCCTACTGGTAAGCATATTAAACTGTATTAACAAAAACCGTTCACTCGTGTATCACATCCCGGATTAGTATTTCGTAATAATCCATTTATTGATTGCCCCAGCAGGTGATAGATTGTTAATTTTTTTGACAGGTATAATTCAGGCTTTAAGTAGGTCATGAGTCAGAAGCTAAATGCACCTCACGTTTTATCCCTTTCCGCACGACCTTCCAGCTTCTCCAGTTCGGCGCATGAAAGCTGCCGTGTCGTCGCTCTCTGCCTTGATGTTGCCACAGTTGCGGCCTACGCTGCGCAATTTCGCCACAGATAGCTTTCAGAACTTTTGCGGCGGCCGAAACACAGGGTACGGACCGATAGCTGCTAACAGCTGAGGCGGTGCTTTGTAGCCTCTGTACAGAACAGAAAAGAGACATGCTACACTTCACTTCAGCAGGAAATAAAAAAAGACTATCTATGAACACTAAACTAACTGCTGCACCCTGTTAAGTAGGAAGGAATAAAGCAAGCGTATACCGAAGCTTTGAACGAGCCTAGTCTCCCTGCACCGGAATCTCAAAGCAGATAGGCTTCGTAAGTGTTCACATTTATGTTGTGTGGAACCCGTAATAGACAGGAAACAGGGTGGAAACTGGAAACGTTCAAAGCATATCTGGTAAATAAAAGCTGCAGCTCATACGAAATTTAACATATTTGACAAATCGGTAGGTATGTTTTATTAAAAATAAGATGTATCTTCAAGAACATCTGCGAAATAATTGTACATATTTTAATACGCACATTTCAAAGTAAGATGTGCAGATTGAAATAGGAAATAAAAGGAAACAGGATGGTGATAACAGTTGAAAACAATACTTTCTTTTCGAGTAATCATTGATTAGTTGCAAGAAAAGCATGTACTACTTGGATCTAATGTAAGTGTAACAAACTATAACTACACAGCATTGCCCGACTCTCTCTCACTTTCAAGTGTAAAACATGTTTTATGTCTTCGAAACTTTAATTTCCATCTGTCGCACACTCAAAGCCTCTGAATCCTTTAACTCAGAAATTTTCAACTGCGTACTACTTTAGTTCTGAGTAACAATAACACTACCGGTACTTGGATCTTCTCTCTTCCATCATCCGCATCTACTTTCCGGTGTATATCAGGAGGTTCAATGCCCGCAAAAAAACATATTATATCAACAGGTGTTGGTTTCAGACACCGGTAATTTGCATCTCTATTTCATTGAGGACTGTATGCATCTGCTTTGCATCAAGTGGCTTGTACCAAATTGGGCAAACACACTCCTTTTGCAAAGGTATGCAGCGTCCAAACGTTTACGAAAAAACTATAGGAACATTCTGGAGTTTAGGTTTTTTAATAAAAAAGTAACTAAAGGAACGATTTTAATAAACTTGTTACCTCAGGAGATAACTGTGTTCGACAAAAAATCATATCATTCGGTAGGAAACTTCACGAATTTGTCAGTGAGTATAATGTTAAAATACCATTTTCTGAATATTATCAGGCCAAATGAAGATTATTCAACTTACTTTTTTATTATTTGATTTATATATACCATTTGAAAAATACTGGGGATGGCAAAGGGTGACAAAATCAGTTAATCTTCCCAGACATTCCATTGGAAGGGTAACATCCCTCACAGTATTACTGCTTACGTCCGCACACGTTTAAGGTGTTCATTGAAGAAGATTTGAAAGATACTTTCACAAAACGAATAAAACATTTGTTATTTTAAAAAAAAAATGTTTTACAAAAAATTGTTAATTCAGTGGAATACGCTGTTGACTCTGTATGAATCTCTCAGAGCACGATAGTAATTTTTATTTGACGTATTAGTTATACATGTGGCTTGTGAACACCCTTAAACAGGACAAAAGGCCTAAACATCAGCGCATAAACATCTGTGTTACTACCTTTCAACTGGGTGATGTTATAATTGTAAAAAATATGTATTAGATAACTTATTAATTTTACGATTTTAATTACGTATGAGGTTGGGTACAATTAAAACAATATTATGGTTTACATTTATGATAAATAGGAGGATACGATTTTTACTTTTAAGTAATAGAGTAACCTCCTAAACTCAAATACTATGAAAGCAGCGTATACTTTAACAGGGAGCAGTCAACGAAGCAATTTCTTTTCCTTTTAATTTCGTTTTAATGTTTTGTTCGTTTTCCTTTGATGTGGTCTTCCAAGTCATATATAGGGTGAGAGTAGATCTATGGCTGCAGATTAATTTTTTGATTCTCGAGCTTTGAAAGAAACGTCAACATGAGGATGGCACTATAAAACATCTTATTTTCGTTTGTGTTTTCAAACAATTTTTAAAGTTTAAAAATTAATACAATATGCAACTACTATTGAAAAGTAATTTTCTAGTAAGATGTAGTGTCGATTTCCGGGATATGGGTATATTAACATTATTTGTCTACAGCAAAAACAACAATCAATTGCTTAGCATTAGTAACGTGAACTAAAGGATGCTAATTTACCTGGCAGAGATCAGAGTGCTTGGCAACATTCATATTTTTGCTCTGAGTGGAAACACTGAAGATCCAAAGAAACTGGTACACCTGTCTAATATCGTGTAGAATCCCCGCGAGAACGCAGAAGTGACGCAACACGACGTGACATAGACTCGACTAATGTCTGAAGTAGTGTTGGAGGGAACTGACACCCTGCATCCTGCAGGGCTCTCCATAAATGCGTAAGAGTACTAGGTGGTGGAGATCTCTTCTGAACGGCACGTTGCAAAGCATCCCAGACATGCTCAATAATGTTCATGTCTCGGGAGTTTGGTGGCCTGCGGAGGTGTTTAAACTCGGAAGAGTGTTCCTGGAGCCACTCTGTAGCAATTCTGGATGTGTGTGGTGTCGCTTTGTCCTGCTGGACTGGACCAAATCTGTCGGAATGCTCAATAGATATGAATGGATGCAGGTGATCAGCCAGGACGCGTACCTACATGTCACCTGTCAGTAGTACCTAGACGTATCAGGGGTCCCATGTCACTCCAACTGTACACGCCCCACACTATTACAGAGCCTCAACCAGCTTGAACAGTCCCTTGCTGACAGGTCCATGAATTCATGAGATTGTCTCTATACCCGTAAATATTCATCCCCTAGATACAATTGGAAACAAGATTCGACAAACCAGGCAACATGCTTCCAGTCATCAACAGTCCAACGTCGGTGTTTACGGGCAAAGGCGAGGCGTAAAGCTTTGTGTCGTGCACTCAGCAAGGGCACACGAGTGGGCCTTTGGCTCCGAAAGCCCAAATCGATGATGTTTCATTGAATGGTTGGCAAATTACTTTTTTTGATTTTTTTTATTTACCGCTAAGCCAGCAGCTTGGTGCAGAGGGGTTCGTTTCCGGTATACATGCAGAATAGGTGTGATTAGAAGGCTGTAATTTCACAAGGTATAGTTTCCTACCTGCCGCCTAAAGACAGCGCCACCAGCGCACACAGGAAAAATAAGTTGTAGGAGCCCGCGCATTTGAAATACAGTTTCAAGACGAAAATCATACACCGTCAATAAAATCACCACCTTTTAAATTTCCAAGTGGAACCATGTTTTATTCGTGTCACAAGTGTAATTTAATGATATACGATGTATTTCAGTAAATTTAAAAAGTTATATATATCCAATCTAATTTTCGCACTTATTCTGCATTAGCGCTGTGCATACGAAACTTAGACATGGTCAGTAAAATCACGACGTTGTAATTCCCAAGTGGAACCATGTTTTATTCGTGTCACAAGAGAACTTTAATGATATACGAAGTATTTCAGTAAATTTAAAAAGCCATATATACCCAATCTAATTTTCGCACGCAATCTGTACTAGCCCCGTGTAGACGCAACTCATACACGGTCAATAGAATCACCACCTTTTAAATCCCCAAGTGGAACAACGTTTTATTCTTATCACAAGTGTACTTTAATGATAAACGATGTATTTCAGTAAATTTAAAAAGCCATCTATACCCAATCCAATTTTCGCACTTATTCTGCATTAGCGCCGTGCAGACGCAACTTATACATGGTCAGTAAAATCACGACGTTGTAATTCTCATGTGGAACCATGTGTTATTCGTGTCACAAGTGTACTTTAATGATGTACGATGTATTTCAGTAAATTTAAAAAGCAATATTTACCCAATCTAATATTCACACTTATTCTGCACTAGCGCCGTGTAGACGCAACTCATACACAGTCAATAGAATCACCACCTTTTAAATTCCCAAGTGGAACCATGTTTTATTCTTGTCACAACTGTACTTTAATGATATACGATGTATTTCAGTAAATTTAAAAAGCCATATATACCCAATTTAATTTTCGCACTTCTTCTGCACTAGCGCCGTGCATACGCAACTTAGACATGGTCAGTAAAATCAGGATGTTGTAATTTCCGAGTGGAACCATGTTTTATTCGTGTCAAAAGTGTACTTTAATGACATACGATGTATTTTAGTAAATTTTCCAGCCAAATATACAGTCTCTAATTTTCGCCAGTATTTAGCATATTCTGCATCTGCTCTGGCAATACTGGAATTGTCAGTATACGATCTACCCTTTAATTTCGTACCTGGAACATAGTTTCATTTAAAGATTTCCATTAGTTATACACGTGTTTTCCTTTACCACAATTTTTATTTATTTGTTTTTTTTACTTGTGGCTTTACGCCTCGTTGATATCGAGGTCATTAGATGCGGGATGGGACTGGGGATAATGAATGGGAAGTAATTCGTCCATGTCCTTTTTAGGGAATTATTCCGGCATTCTCCTGGAGTAATTTGGGTAAACCATGTAGCTCCCCAATGCGAGGTCAGAGCGCTAACCACTCATCCACTACCCTCGGGATGTTGAGAAAAACCAGCAACATTTGTTAAAATTGTTAGATTCTAACAATTAAAATTCTTACAGTAGGTAATTAGTGGTTGGCAGAAGTAGCGGGCTAGAACTGAACGTGTTGGTCGAGAGGTAACGCCCTGGTTGAGCATTCGGGTGGACGTACCTACAAATCCCTGTCGGGTAATCGAGATTTTGGTTTTCTATGGTTTCCGTAAATCCCTCCACGCTATTACTGGAATGGTTCCTTTGAAGGGGCAATGGATGATTTTTTCCGTTCCTGTTCTTTGACAAAGGGTAAAGCTGTAAGTATTGTTTTTTTTTTAATAGAAACGAAAAAAGGATTAAATGCTTGGGACAACTATATTTTTTTCTCCCTGTCTACAATTATATTGTGTTCGCCTTTTTCGACATTATGACTGCAACTTGCTTTTTGTGATTGATTTGTTGGCTCTGAAAACAGCCGTTTGGCAGTACATCATAGCAGTGGTTGGTGAATTAGTTGTTGATCGGTGGGTATTGAATCGAAACCAGTTATCATCAGAGTAAACAGATAGAGGCTAGCGGAGCTATAATTAATTCGGCAGCATTGGGTATAATTCCCAAACACAAGATAAGAACCCTGTGAAGTGGTCCTTCTTTTCAAAATGGTTTCTCCAAAGAAACTCGTTGAGGTGGCTACGAAAAAGACGCCTAGATGTTCCATGTTGCACCTTCAACTTACTTTTTGCACTTGTCCACAAATTTTCTATATTTTGCGTATGGATATTAGGGTAATCGGGGTTAACGAAGTTTCGCTGGTGTACGACTACGCCATGACCGTAAATACCGTCAGCAGTTGTTGACTAACTACGGTAAGAAGCAAATGCATCTGTCATTATAATGGAGCCTGGAAGGATGTGCTGACGATTTAATGCAGTCAGTGTGGTTTTTTTCTTGTCAGGTACATCCACGATGAAACATTTGCCAGACCCTCTTTCAATACCACCAAATACCCAATGTCCTTCCGTATATCTACCTTGGTTGTATTTAGCATTATCGAATTTTGATTCGTCTATTTCGACAGTAATTAGCTCTCCATTCTCATCCAGTCCACCTATTTCAATTGGATGAGCTTCCAGCCACTTAGTACAAATTTCCCGTAAGACGTTACACCAGCCTACTTGAGTATGCGTTGTAGAGACGCCTAACTTCGCTTCCTTCACTATCTGTTCCTGGGACATATCTTCAGCCCAACAGTAGATCAGTATTAAAATCTGAAATAAACTCAATTTGCTTTTCTCGAAGAGCGACCCTACATGTATAATCCTTCTTGCATTACACCTTTTGCACGCCCACATGTAGCCATCGATTCCCTTCTTGTTGTACAATGCGGTGGGAACATTGCAAACTTCACAGGTGAACGAGTTTCTAATTAATCTTCGTCTAGCCAGCCACCTGAATATTCCTAAATCTTCCCCGCTAACAACAAGGACGATGTCAGTAATATTCCATCTTTCCTGCAATAACTGATTTCGATTCAATATCTCAATATCTCATCCTCCCCGACAAAACAAGTACTATTTCCTCGACGACCACGACAAGCCATGATAGCAAAAGAGAATTATTCCGAACAACAGAGCACGACCACCACACTAGACGCTTGCTGCAAGAATAAAAGTTCAGCTGCAAAGCTCTGCTCATATATAATGACACTCCCCACTCCCCCCCCCTCCCTTTTGTAATGCCACCGTTACCAAATACTGCGTACCTCATACTGTATTTTTCTAGTTACTTTTACACACCAATAGGAATTAGATGATAAGTTAATATTTGATAATTAATTATTTAATATTCGCGTGTTGGAATGTTATATCACCTGAATGGATACAGATTTTCTTTAAACCATGTCAATAATCGTTTATGAGAAATTCCCGTCAGTAAATGCTAAATTATTTGATGTCACATCCCCAATTCTCACTCCAAGTAGAATTCCTTACATCAATAGGGTTTGTGACGTTGCAAGTTTGCGGCGACGATTTATCCTTTTTTGCCGTGATATGATTAATAGAAAATCGTAAATCGTCATGTAACCTAACCTTGCTCCTTTTGCGTACCCCTACATAAATTGTAAGTAATGTAACCTAAGCCACATTATTTTCTAAAATAAACTATTTGAGAGAGTAATAGCAAGTAGTTTACTCAGAGTGTAAACGTTTCTCGACCGGAAAACATTTAATGTATTAAATCATTTCTGCTATCAGCACAATGCGTAATAGGCAGGTAGTGATATATTTCGTGAAAAGTAGATATTACACAGACAAGTGCAACTCGATCATCACTCAGTTGAGGGTTCAACACACTAAATACCTTAACAGATAACTCGGTTTTGTTAAATCAGCTGGTAGTCTCATGCTACAAGAATCAATGATTCGGAAACATTCTGATCCGGCAGCGGACTTGGCTCCGCGGACCGTAAGGCCGCCCTAAGTTCAATCAAATGACATCTATGAAACGAATATTTGGATGCTATGCATTATGATTTGAAAGCTCCTTCCATAAAATAAAAGTAATATATTATAAAGTAACTACAAAACTAAGACGTTTACTTATTTGTCTCACAACTTTCTATTGTTTGCACGTTGTTTAGTTTTATGTACTGGGTGTTTAAATATCGTGGTAGTACCATATTCTGGACATATTTCAAGCTGCCATGTAAAGCTATTTTCGAGATTGACTCACTAAATTCTTTTGTAAAATCTATAAACGTCTATAGTGATAAATATAAAAAATTAACATACACAATGTGATTTTATAAACATTTAAATTCTCGGTTTTGTGTCAACCAAACATACGTATAATGTACAAATTGGAAAATTCCGGGAAGTTTCGTGAAGGTGCTTGCTATCTGTGAGAGGACAGCCAGACAGCAGTGTACCGTTAGAACTTCAAGGTACTGATAGGTTTCTCCCAAAGTGTAACTGAGATCAAAAGAAGCGACGCGCCGTGACCTTGAGTAGTTGGCAGAACAATACATTCCGTGTTATGGACAGCAGAACACGTGAGCACAGGAGACAGTAGGAAAAATACCTGCAGAACTTTCGCGTCCGACCCCATGATATGCCATCAATATAGAAATTAAATTCACTCCTAGATTAATTCCCAATAACATTGGAATACAAATCAATTATAATTATGCAGCTTGGTTTCATGAGATATAATAATCCATGTAAGGGTACCGAAGAGGAGCAAGATTTGGTTACACGACGATGTAACATTCTCTATTGATCATTTCAGGGCAAAAAATGGTAAAGCATCACCTGCAAATTCGAAAAGTCACAAACACTCCAATAGTGAGATGTTATTTAGAGTGAGAAGTGGTGATGTGACACCGTCTATTCTAGCATCTACTGATGGTTATGTATCAAAAACGATTATTGAAATGGTTTAAAAAAATGTAGTTCCATTAAGGTAATAAGCATTCCCACAAGCGAATATTAAATATTTAATTATCACGCATTAACATCATATAATTCCCATAGGTGTTTTAAGTAATTAGAAGAATACAGTATGTAGTAGTAACCAGTATATAATTTTACAAATATTCCGTCAAAAACAACTGTTTTGGTGTTTTTTTTTTGTTTTTTTTTGCCTGTTGTGTTGGTTTGTTGTATTTCCTGACCGACACGTTTACATAATTAGACCTAACACCCCCCCCCCTTCAATAAAATTTGTTGAAAAAGTAACTTATTAAGCTCGATGCTCTGGAAGGACCTGTAGAGATTGAAACTTTGACTATGTAGCACTGATTTTGGCCGTTAGGAATGCATGACTACGCTTGGCTTTATTAATCTGGTAAGAAGACATATATTCGTAATTGCTGAACAATAATTCAATAAATAATTCCGTCAGAACATGTTTTTCTTGACGATATTATTTCTATAAATCTTGTTCAACAACTGCGAAATAATGCCTATTACAGATTAATAAGCAGTATTTGTTCATTGGGGCAGAAATAGAATATGTTGTAAGCGTCTGCGTGGTTCACCTGCAAGGTAGTTGCCACAATTACAGACTATATTTGGCTCTTTAAATTTACTGAATTACATTGTATATCATTACAGTACACTTGTGACACCAATAAAACATGGTTCCACTTGAGAATTACAACGTCGTGATTTTACTGACCGTGTATAAGTTGCGTTTGCACGGCGCTAATACAGAATAAGTTGGAAAATCAGATGGGGTATATATGGATCTTTAAAATTACTGAAATTCATCGTATATCATTAAAGTACACTTGTGACACCAATAAAACATGGTTCCACATGAGAATCACAACGTCGTGATTTTACTGACCATGTAAATGTTGCAACTGCACGGCGCTAATGCAGAACAAGTGCAAAAATTATATTGGGTATATATGGTTTTATAAATTTACTGAAATAAATCGTATATCATTAAGGTACACTTGTGGCACGAATAAAACATGGTTCCACTTGGGAATTACAACGTCGTTATTTTACTGACCAAGTGTAAGTTGCGTCGGCACGGTGCTAACGCAGAGTATGTGCGAAAATTAAATTGGGTTTATATGGATTTTAAATTTACTGAAATTCATCGTATATCATTAAAGTATAATTGTGACACGAATAAAACATGGTTCCACTTGAAAATTACAACGTCGTGATTTTACTGACCATGTATAAGTTTCGTATGCATGGCGCTAGTGCTGATTAAATGCGAAAATTATATTGGGTATATATAGCTTTTTAAATATATTGAAATACATCGTATATTATTAAAGTACAGTTGTGACACGAATAAAACATGGTTCCATTTAGGAATTTAAAAGGTGATGATTTTATTGACCAAGTGCGAAAATTAGATTGGGTATATATGGCTTTTTAAATTTAACGAAATACATCGTATATCATTAAAGTACACTTCTGACACGTATGAAACATGCTTCCACTTGGGAATTACAACGTCGTGATTTTACTAACAATGTATAAGTTGCGTCTGCACGGCGCTAATGCAGAATAAGTGCATATTAGATTGGGTATATTTGGCTTTTAAATTTACTGAAATACATCGTATATCATTAAAGTATACTTCTGACACGAATGAAACATGCTTCCACTTGGGAATTACAACATCGTGATTTTACTGACCATGAATAAGTTGCGTCTGCACGGCGCTAATGCAGAATAAGTGCGAGAAATTAGATTGGGTATATTTGGCTTTTGAAATTTACTGAAATACATCGTATATCATAAAAGTACTCTTGTGACACGAATAAAACATTGTTACCCTTGCGAATGCACGGCGGTAGTGCAGAATAAGTGCGAAAATTAGATTGGGTATATATGTAGACTTTTAAATTAACTGAAATACATCGTATATCATTAAAGTACTCTTGTGACACGAATAAAACATGGTTCCCCTTGCGAATGCACGGCGGTAGTGCAGAATAAGTGCGAAAATTAGATTGGGTATATATGTAGACTTTTAAATTAACTGAAATACATCGTATATCATTAAAGTACACTTGTGACACGAATAAAACATGGTTCCACTTGTCTATGCACGGCGGTAGTGCAGAATAAGTGGGAAAATTAGATTGGGTGAATATATAGATTTTTAAATTAACTGAAATACATGGTATATTATTGAGGTACACTTGTGACACAAATAAAACATGGGTTCACTTCGGATTTACAACGTTGTGATTTTACTGACCAAGTTCGAAAATTAGATTGGATATATATGGCTTTTTAAATTACTGAAATACATCGTATATCATTAAAGTACACTAGTGACACTAATAAAACATGGTTCCACATGATAATTACAACGTCGTGATTTTACTGACCATGTTGCGTCTGCACGGCGCTAATGCAGAATAAGTGCGAGAATTAGATTGGGTATATATGGCTTTTTAAATTTACTGAAATTCATCGTATATCATAAAAGTACACTTTTGACACGAATAAAACATGGCTGCACTTGGGAGTTTAAAAGGTGGTGATTCTATTGACCGTGTATGAGTTGCGTCTACACGGCGCTAGTGCAGAATAAGTGCGAAAATTGGATTGGGTGATTATGGCTTTTTATATTTACTGAAATACATTGTTTATCATAAAGTACACTTGTGACACTAATAAAACATGGTTCCATATGAGAATTACAACGTCGTGATTTTACTGACCATGTAAATGTTGCGTGTGCACGCGCTAATGCAGAATAAGTGCGAGAATTAGATTGGGTATATATGGCTTTTAAATTTACTGAAATCTATCGTATTATCATAAAAGTACACTTTTGACACGAATAAATCATGATTCAACTTGGGAATTTAAAATGTGATGATTCTATTGTTCCTGTATTAGTTGCGTCTACACGGCGCTAGTACAGAGTATGAGCGAAAATTAGATTGGGTATATATGGGTTTTAAATTTACTGAAATATACCGTATATCATTAAAGTACACTTTTAACACGAATAAAACATGGTTCCACTAGGGAATTTAAAAGGTGGTGATTCTATTGACCGTGTATGAGTTTCGACTACACGGCGCTTGTACAGAGTAAGTGCGAAAATTAGATTGGGTATATATGGGTTTTTAAATTTACTGAAATACATCGTATATCAGTAAAGTACTGGTCTGACACGAATGAAACATGCTTCCACTTGGGAATTAAAACGTAGTGATTTTACTGATCATGTATAAGTTGCGTCTGCACGGCGCTAATGCAGAATAAGTGCGAAAATTATATTCGGTATATATATAGATTTTTAAATTTACTGAATTACACCGTATATTATTATAGTACACATGTGACACGAATATAACATGGGTTCACTTGGGATTTACAACGTTGGGATTTTACTGAACATGTGCGAAAATTAGATTGGTTATATATGGCTTTTTAAATTTACTGAAATACATCGTATATCATTAAAGTACACTTCTGACACTAATAAAGCATGGTCCCGCTTGGGAATTACAACGTCGTGTTTTACTGATCATGTATAAGTTGCGACTGCACGGCGCTAATGCAGAATGAGTGAGAAAATTAGATTGGGTATATATGACTTTTTAAATTTACTGAAATAAATCGTATATCATTAAAATGCACTTTTGACACGAATATAACATGGTTCCACTTGGGAATTTAAAATGTGATGATTCTATTGACCGAGTATGAGCTGCGTCTACACGGCGCTAGTGCACAATAAGTGCGAAAACTAGATTGTGTATATATGGCTTTTTAAATTTACTGAAATACATCGTATATAACTAAAGTACACTTGTGACACGAAAAAAACATGGTTCCATTTGGTATTTACAACGTTGTGATTTTACTGACCAAGTGCGAAAATTTGATTCGGTATATATGGCTTTTTAAATAGACTGATATAAATCGTATATCATTAAAGTACACTTGTGATACAAATTTAACATGGTTTCACTTGGAAATTTTGGAGGTGGTGATTTCATTGGCCATGTATGATATTCGTCTTGAAACTGTATTTCAAGCGGCGCGCTCCTACAACTTTCTTTTGCCTGTGTGCGCTGGTGGCGCCGTCATAAGGCGGCAGGTAGGAACTATACCCTGAGAAATCACAGCCTTTTTATCACATCTATTCTGCATGTATACCAAAGTTTTGAATAAATGTAAACCGAATGTTTCCTGTGTATCAGTTTATTAATAATTTTTTTAACAGCAAGAAGGGATAGACACATAAAATTCGCAGAAAATTTGTAGATGAATAAAAAAAGTCGCTTTCCAAATTTCATTTGATAAACTGATTTTATATAAACATTTATTTGATTCTTTTTTATTGTTTACATAAGCAGTGTTTAAACGTGTTGCATTGTGGTTCACAAATAGGTAACAAAGCTGTAATTTCTGTTGGCATTTTTCAGGTATGAGAGCTTTTTTCTTCTACTTCAGTTTGCTTTAATTCTTTATTCGATACCATTGTTGTTTAAATTCGTACCAGTGTAGAGGAGTTAAATGAGCTTTTCAATCTGTTTGCAAGATGTAAAAACATAAATTGGGGTGTCTCGTATTACTATGTCTGCTAAGTGTATATTTCTGAAGTGTAAATTGGAACTCATCCAAACAGCAGCATGTATAATCCAAAAAAATTACTGATGATAATTTAAATCTGTAGAAAACAGTTCCCGGTCAGGGGTTGGAAGTTAGTTTACTTCACCTGTCAGTCCTGCAGAATCTTTGGGAGTGCTATCTTCATATTACACTGAAGAGACAAAGAAACTGGTATAGGCATGCGTATATAAACACTCAGAGTACGGCACTGCGGTCGGCATCACCTATATAAGACAAAAGGGTGTCTGGCGCAGGTGTTAGATCGGTTACTTCTGCTGCAATGGGAGGTTATCACGATTTAACTTAGTTTGAACGTGGTGTTATAGGTGTTATAGTCGGCGCACGAGAGATGGGCTACAGCATCTCAGAGGTACCGGTGAGGCGGGGATTTTCCCGTACGACCATTTCACGAGTGCACCGTGAATATCGGGAATCAGATAAAACATCAAATCTCTTCCAACATCGCAGCGGCCGGTAAAAGTTCCTGTAAGAACGGGACCAACGACGACTGAAGAGAATCGTTCACCGTGACAGAAGTGCAACCCTTCCACAAATTGCCTCGGATTTCAATGCTGGGCTATCAGTAAGTGTCATCGTGCAAACCATTCAACGAAACATCATCCATATGGGCTTTCGGAACCGATGGACCACTCGTGTACCCTTGCTGAGTGCACGACACAAAGCTTTATGCCTCGCCTGGGCCCTTCAACACCGACATTGGACTGTTGAGGATTGGAAACATATTGCCTGGTCTGACAAGTCTCGTTTCCAATTGTATAGAGCGGATGGACGTGTACGGGTATGGAGACAACGTCATGAATTCTTGGACCCTGCATTGCAGCGGAATGTTGAAGCTGTTGGATGCTCTGTAATGATGTGGGGCGTGTGCATTTGGAGTGACTTGGGACTCCTGATGCTTCTAGATACGACTGAAAGTCGACACGTACGTACGCATCCTGGCTGATCACGTTCATCCATTCATGTCAATTGTGCATTACGACGGACTTAGGCAATTCCAGTGCGACACCCCACACGTCCAGAATTGCTACAGAGTGGCTCCAGGAACACTCTTCTGAGCTTAAACACCTCCGCTGGCCACCAAACTCCCCAGAGATGAAAATTATTGAGCATATCTGGGATGCATTGCAACGTGCCACCACATCGTACTCTTACGGATATATGGACAATCCTGCTGGATGCATATTGTCAATTTTCTCCAGCACTTCTTCAGACATTACTTGGGTTCATGCCACGTCGTGTTGCGTCACTTCTGCTTGCTCGTGGGGGCCCTGCACGATGTTAACAAGTTTCTTTGGGTTCTTAGTATATGATTCTTCTTACCCGTCGCGTTACAAGTTTCAAAAAACAGGAATGTGAATCGTCATGTGTGGAGATCGGGACCTGGAAATTTCTTGTTGTTGCATTTTCTAGTTAGCCCCAACGCGTTCTGGCTGTTTTTGTAAGTGATATAACGCGAATAACGTGCTGGTGCTGTTTTAAGGAAATTTTAACATGTTGTGGTCGTTTTTTTCGCTCAAGCGTTTTCTTTCTTTGACCCTAACATATATACTTCTTACACAGCTGTGAAGATAACTCTTAACCGAAGATTTCGATATACGAAGCTGTCCTATGCACCCTGCTCAAATTACATCCTCTCGCCGTTATGATTTGTCCAGAAATCCCACTGACATGAAGTTTTAAGTCGAATCTGGCGTTAAGAATTTTTTTTGCTACCCCAGGCAGGAATTGGTGCTCCGGAACGTATAGAACAGCGATTGTTCCGTGTTTTCACAACACGGCTCACGCGTTGAGTCTCACACAGTGCATTCGGAAACTAGTTTCGTCAGCAGACGCGTCGCCGACACGGAACGCGAAACATTGCTGAAATTTGCGCTGATCTGTCTATCGATCGGCTCCTGTGTTGTAGTTTCGACAGCGGTATTACGCTGCAGTGATCGTGTAAAAGTGCAAACGGGCAGCACCAGAGGGCAAACTGAATATATATTTCACTTTTCATACCTTGTCGCAATGGGCGTAAAGGTATATTCTGTATCAGTGAGTGTGATAAAAGAGAACAGATACTTCAGACATTAAATAAGTGCTGTGGTAACTTTAGAAAAAGTAAAACTCTTCAGATTAATGACAGAGAAAAAACTGAGGACAAATATGAGAAAGAATTTCAACAGAAATAAAAAATGTAGTATAATATAAACTGTTAACAGTGTCTCGTCAGAATAACAGTTAACAACAGATGTAATTAATGAAGGTAGTGGTGCAGTGGTAAATAAAATAATAAAAATTTCCACAATTTGAAAACGTTTAGAACAAAATTTCAAGATACAGGGCTTTAACAAAACGTATTTTAATGCAGAAAGTGATCATGGGTGCGTATTTATCTGTTTCAAATAAGAAAGAATTCTGTGGGTCACCGAAACCTGTAGGGCGATCGAGTACACAATGAGTTTATTTTTGGTGGTACAAAGACAAAAGAATTCGGCATGTCTACGTGCTGTATCGGTTGGTGCAATGATATGTCACTGGCAATCAGAATACAAGGAAGCTGTTCAACAGAGTGAAGAAACAGTACTGCGAATTATGTAAAATATGGGACGACAGAATCTAAAATGACAATGTGACATGAAATGAGGAAGCGGGACAAATCTGCAGTCTTAGGATTTCGGAGGCTGACAAATTAAACAAATTCAAAAGGAAATTGTAATATGTGACATTTGCAAGACAAATTCTTCTAGACCAGAGCTTCTCCAGCCAGTGATCCGCGAAGATAGAACAGTGGTCCACAGTCATAATATTAAATTTTTTTGATCTAATTGAATTAAAGATATCAAAACAAAAAATAAATTGGTAAAAATTGTTCACAGAAAATTGAAACCACACTCGTTATTCATTCCTTCGTCGCCAAAACATTTAAACGACTGATAATGTGGTGCCAACAGTACTGCTCAAAAAGTTACAAGAAATAGGCATTCCAGCACAGTATAGTCAAAATATCTACAATCTGTTTCACGAAATCAAGATAATACTCTTATCGGACATAGAATATTATGGAAAGGCCTACCTGAAGCATCAATCCTCATTCCGCTATTATATGCAACTAGCCTCGTACCCGCGACTTCATACGCGTGGATATAAGATTGGGTCGTTGATACCGATGCCAAACGATGACCCGAAGTTTCTCCAAATCTATTGGAAATTGTGAGGAACGCTTGAAAACTAGGTGCCAGTATAATTTCATGGAACAAGCAGAAGAGAGAGCAATTGTTTGGAAAATAATAATCAACTTATTCAATTGTGTCGCCACAATTAAAAAATGACAACTATCAAATTGTGATCAAAGCTGACAAATTACCATCAAGAGAATACGCTGGCAGATTCAACGCGCCAACCGTAGATGAAGTTGCATTTTTTATGGTTGATGACTCAGTTGATTAAAGTCACACGTCAAGATAGAACTGTTAGTATAATTTCGGATCTACACCGTTCATATGACGCACTCCAGTATCCACTGATATTCTGGCAAGGGCAGAATGAATATCACATCAACATCAAACAGCGTGATCCAGTTGCTGGTAAATTTAATATTCAACTATTTAATTCGTTATTTTATTAGTACAGTAGACCCGCAGTATTCCGACCAGGGGCCGGATTATAGCGGGCCCACTATATTGATTTCTTATTCTTTTTTTACTATTTAATTTATTATTTTTTCAGGTAATAAAACAAATAAAAAAGTTACTTCAATGATGTACTACGCCCCCCGATTGATGATTAGACGTAATTAGGTTAACTATATCCTTCGACATTGTTAACTGTGCCTTCAATATGTAGTGGATATGTACGCCAAGGTTGAAAACAAGCTTTTGCGATTTATTCGATACAACCAGGTTAAATTACGATCGGAGGAATACATCCTCTTACGAGATACTGTTACCGGCAATATTTATGAAAATTTTAACGCCAATGATATCGGTAATGCATTTATTTTACCTTCAAGCTACATCGACAGTTCACGGAACATGCAGGAATATATACAAGATGCGATGACTTACGTACGTCATTATGGTCGTCCAGATTTGTTTACTACATTTACATGTAATTAGAATTGGGAGGAAATACAAACTTTGCTATTACCAGGCCATCAATCAATGCATCGTCATGATGTCACGGCACGTATGTTCAAACAAAAATTAAAATCATTGATTGATTTAATCGTAAAACATTCAGTTTTCGGTAACACACGTTGCTATCTGTATTTGGTTGAGTGGCAAAAGCGAGGTTTGCCTCATTCTCACATTTTGATTTGGCTTGAAGTTAAAATCCATCCAGAAGAAATTGATCAAATAATTTCAGCCGAAATTCCGTACCCATTTATTTGATCAAGAATTGTTTGATATTGTTACCAGTCACTCGATCCACGGACCGTGCGGTGCTTTTAACATGACATCGCCATACATGGAAGGTGGAAATGTAAGAAGCGTTTACCAAAGGAATATACGAAAGATACTATTACGGATATCGATGGTTATCCGTTGTATTGCCGCAGAAACGCTGAGAATAGTGGCCAAACATTTACAATGCGAATGTCAAATTCTAGAAACCAAGTTGAAATTGACAATCAGTGGGTCGTACCATACTCACCATTGCTTTCAAAAACGTATAAGGCTCATATTAACGTCGAGTTTTGCAGTTCTGTAAAATCCATTAAGTACGTTTGTAAATATGTTAATAAAGGCAATGATTTGGCCGTATTTGAAGTTCAAAATGTAAATAAAAATTACGAAATAACATGATACCAAATAGGTATATACATCAGCAGCAACGAAGCTATCTGGCATATTTTTAGTTTTCGCATCCATGAAAGAGATCCTTCCATCCAGCATCTTGCAATACATCTTGAAAACGATCAACGTGTATATTTAACCGAAGAAAATATTTTCCAAATAATACTTGAGCCACCAAAAACGACAAACCACAAACTGAATTTTTCACATTATGTCAAAAATCTGATGTGTTCCGCCAATACGCAAAAACATTATTATATACCGATGTTCCAAGCTATTATTCATGGAACAAATTAGGTAAAAAATGGTAGCCACGTAAACAAGGAGAACCACATCCTTCGATCGCAGGCATATTCAAAGCAAAGACTTTGCATCCAAAACAACGTGAATGTTTCTTTCAGCGTTTGTTATTGGTGAATGTTCCTGGACCAGCTTCTTTCGAATGTTTACGAACAGTTAATGGTCGAGTGTTCAATACATTTCGAGTGTTCAATACATGTCAAGATGCATGTCGCGAGTTGCAGCTGCTTGTAGACGACAATTATTGGGACCTGATACTTGCTGATGCAGCGTTGACAGCCACGCCGAATAGTATTCGTCAAACTGTTTGCAATTATTTTGACAACATGTTATCCAACACAATCTTCGAGTTTGTGGGAAAAATATAAAAACAGAATGACTGAAGATATAACTGAAATTTCAGTTTATATAAATAAATATTTTTTTTATAAATATCAATTTTTATATAATTTCAATTAAGTAATTTGTAATGAAATGTAAATTAAAATTTTTTATAATCGTTTTTCCTTAATTTCAACTCTCCGTAACTCTTTACCAATTACATTTGAATTTCCAAATCGACTACAATGTTTTTGTCTTTATTAGTGAATATTAATTTGACTACTTGAGCAAGTTTAGAATAACATTAATCCAACGTACTATAATTAGTAAGTCACAGCAACGCGTGACCGGGTCAGCTAGTATATATAAAGATTACTGTGGTTTACACACACACACTGACTGCGAACAACACCTGAGGGATCATTATAACGTAAAAAAGTGTACACCTACAAAATTGCAAGACTGCCTACGATTTGCCTCGCATTGCACCCCTAACTTTACAATATCTACAGTTTAACATTCAATCCAAATAACCTACGGCTCAGGCCTGACTCTTACGATGAAAAACAATTTTTAAAAATCTCAGTCTCCACGGAGATTTGAACCGTAGACCACGAAGTTCGTAAGCAAGCGCCTTAGCCACTGAGCTGCCAGCCCACTTCACGAAAAAACGCTACGGAGACGACCACATCCAAAGGGCCCGGCTATCGCCGTATTTCGAAGTTATGAGACAACATGTGTTATTTATACAGACAATGTTTCAACCAAATGTAGACAGTATTTTTCTCCTTGTTTCAAAGGATAAATGTGCAAAGTTTCATCGAGATAGGATGAAAACTGTTGATTTGTATGAAGAACAAACAAAGTCCAGTGCCCTCCCTACAGATTTTCTCGTCAAATTCCGTCAATATCGGTATAGGCATTTAATTGTCAAAACGTAACATAAGACAGAGACATACTTCTGCATTTATAGTATTCCTACTGCAGGTTACACACACACTGACTACGAATCACCCCTGATGGATCAATATAACGTAAAAAAAGTGTACATCTACTGTATTGCAAGACTATGTACGAATTGCCTCAGGTTGCACCCCTACCTTTGTGATATCTACAGGGTGGTCAGAAATTCACTCATCGGCGGGTAAGGGCAGTGTTCGGGACGTTGCACTAACGAAATAAATACCAAAAAAATCTAATAAAAGTCGTACCGTTTTTGAGTTATTCGCAGCTAAAGTTGGCCAATAAGAGCGCTGCGCGGGCGAATTCAAACAGCCTTCCACCGGCGGTGTTGCCAAGCGTACTCGAGGAATGCGACCGCCACAGAAAACGAAAAGAAAAATTATCTTCGGAAGGGGGGATCGAACCCGCAACCTTCAGATTGAGAGTTTGCCGTCTCAAAGACTACCCTGCCAAGGCACTAGAATTTCCTTGTTTTTAGAAGCCACTAGGGCGGAAAGTCGCTGGTGGGGCTAAAGGACCACGCCAGAAGAAGTCTCGCACTCGAACGCAACTTACTGATAAAGACACTTTCATCATGCAACGTTATCAATTTTCGTTTGAAGAGTACGCCGATTTGCATTTGCCGTATGGCGCTGCTGGACAAATCAGGGCCGTAGCAGTTAAGATTTACACGACTCGATTTCCTAACTGTGTAATTCCATCGGCCAACACTTTTGTGTTGGTTGACAAAAGGTTGAGGGAGACGGGAAGTATTGTTGTCCACAGGCCCGACGCCGGACGAAATCGGTTCAGGCGGAGTGTAGGATTTGAAGACAATGTCCTGGAAATGATTGCTGATAATCCGAGGACAAGCTCTAGGGTCATTGCCAACGCATTGCAGATACGTCGAGTCTAAGTGATCCCTCAAATTCTCCGTTTAAATGCAGCCTTTCAATAGGGTCATTTTTGTTGTTTTTTAATTACCAGGACTCACATGCCACTGTTTTGGACGTCCTTCACGACAAGAGTTACATCCCTTTCACTTTCAAAAGGTTCAAGATTTGGACGAAGACGATTTTCCACTTCGAGTTCAGTTATCACAGTGGTACCTGCAGCAATGTAACGATTATCCAAACTTTGAAAGGAAGGTGCTGTGGACGGATGAGGCGTGCTATACCAGGGAGAAGTGTTTTAATAGCCGAAACAGCCATATCTGGGATATCGAAAATCCGCATGCAATTTTTGTCAAGTCATACCAACACAAATTTAGTGTTAACATTTGGGCGGGTATTTTGGGCGAGTTTATACTAGGCCCTGTTCTACTTCCGCAACGTTTAAATGGCGCTTCTTATTTAGCATTTCATTAAAACGTCCTTCTGTTGTACTTAGAAGACGTTCCTTTGGCAATTCGTAATGACATGTGGTTTCAACATGACGGCGCGGCGCCGCATTTTGCAGTACCGGTAGGTCAACACTTAGGTGCATTGTATCCTAACAGGTGGATTGGTCGAGGAGGCCCAATTCACTGGCCATCTCGGTCACCAGACAACAACCCATTGGATTTTTATCTCTGGGGAGCTGTCAAGGCCATTGTTTATGAGACTGAAGTAGAAACAGAGGAAGAAGTTTTGGCTAGGATAATTCTAGCTTTTGATGAAATTAGAGAAAGTTACAATTTTGGAAGACTCGCAAATTCAGTAACTCAGCGTTGTCGTGCCGGTATTGCAGTTGACGGAGGACATTTTGAGCAGTGGCTGTAAAATGTAAGGACCCGTATTTTCTTGTTATTGTTGTTTATTGGGATACATTTTTACTACGGTTACTGTTGCGGGTTGACGTTTATTGTAATTAAATCCCTGTTGGCTTTCAATGTTGCGACTGATAACGTCAAGTTGGAATGAAACTACTGTACAGTAATTTGGTTTTGTATCAGTGACAATGAGTAACAGCTTGTTTACCTTTTGCGGCTTGCCGCGCGTTAGCGAGTTGATACACGTTACCAAAATGTACAACTTGTTTGAATAAGAACAGACTTTTTGCAGCAGAGAAAGTTACATTACAGACGATAGAATGGGTTGAATGTTCTTTTTTCCAAAAGTTTATTGTTTTTTTGTTGCAAAATAGTAGTAAGGATATTCACATTAATCAATAAAAATGTTGTGATTGAAATCTAGTGAAATACGATTACATGGAATAAAAGAAGCTTCTTTGAAACGAATAAATTAAGTTCGCAGAATTTTTTTTTTTTTTTTTTTTGTGCCAGTAACTAAACGATTTTTGTACAAAAGTTAAAGATTAATCTAGCAAGCAGATCAACTAATTAAAAAACAATTCCCATAAAAAAGAATCCTCTAGCCCCACCACCGACTTCCCGAAAAATGTCGCGGATTACCGATCAATTCCAATTACGAACAAACAGTCCGCTCTAGTGGCTTCTAAAAACAAGGAAATTCTAGTACCTTGGCAGCGTAGTCGGTAAGACGGCAAACTCTCAATCTGAAGCTTGCGGGTTCGATCCCCCCTTCCGAACAGAATTTTTCTTTTCGTTTTCTGTGGCGGTCGCATGCCTCGAGTACGCTTGGCAACACTGCCGGTGGAAGGCTGTTTGAATTCGCCCGCGCAGCGCTCTTATTGGCCAACTTTAGCTGCGAATAACTCAAAAACGGTACAACTTTTACTAGATTTTTTTTGTATTTATTTCGTTAGTGCAACGTCCCGAACACTGCCCTTACCTGCCGATGAGTGAATTTCTGACCACCCTGTATAGTTTATAATTCAATCCGAATAACCGACGGCTCAACCGTGACTCTTACGATCAAAAACAATTTTTTAAAATCTTAGCCTCCACGGAGATTTGAACAGGAGACCACGACGTTTGTGTGCAAGCGCTTTAGCCATTGAGCTGGCAGTCCACTACACGGAAACATGGTAGGGATACGTGCATATTCAACGTGTCTGTCTATCACCGTATTTCGAAGTTATGAGACAAAATGTGTTATTTATACAGATAATTTTTCAACCAAATGTGGACAGTATTTTTCTCCTCGTTTCAAAGGATAATTGTGCAAAGTTTCATCGAGATCGGAAGAAAACTGTGGATTTGTATGAAGAACAAACAAAGTCCAGTGCCCTCCCTACAGATTTTCTCGTCAAATTCCGTCAATATCGGTATAGGCATTTAATTGTCAAAACGTAACATAAGACAGAGACTTACTTCTGCATTTATAGTAATCCTACTGCAGATTACACACACACTGACTACGAATCACCCCTGATGGATCAATATAACGTAAAAAAAGTGTACATCTACTGTATTGCAAGACTACCTACGAATTGTCTCAGGTTGCACCCCTACCTTTGTGATATCAACAGTTTATAATTCAATCCGAATAACCGACGGCCCAACCGTGACTCTTACGATCAAAAACAATTTTTAAAATTCTTAGCCTCCACGGAGATTTGAACCGGAGTCCACAACGGTCGTAAGCAAGCGTTTTAACCACTTTTTTTTTTTTTTTTTTTTACAATTCTGATTATTTTTTCAATTACGTTGATTTTTCAACAAATTTCTCTGTTTAGATTTTAATGAAAGAAAATCGTCGCCCGAACAGGGACTTGAACCCTGGACCCTTAGGTTAAGAGCCTAATGCTCTACCGACTTTTTTTTAAATCTATTGTTTAAACTGAGACACGTGTTCGGAGTTCCCGTGGGGCCTTCCCGGCTACCGCAGCGGTCTTGGGGCTCACGAAGTCCGTGCCGTACTTCACCCCCACGGGCAGTCTCGTACTTGTGTCAAATTTTTTATTATTATTTTTTATTTTCTCAATTTTTAAATATATTTATTTTTACTGTTGTTATACATCTGTTTTGTTTCTTTGTTTATTTATTTTTATTCATATAATATTTAAATAAGGCATAAATTTGTTTTTGTATTCTGGGTCCTTTTTAATTCTATTTTTTTCTCTCTCAATTTGAATTTTTATTTCGTTCAACCTAACGAGATTCCATTTCTGCAGAATGTTGTGGGCATATATGCGAGAACCAAGTACGCTGTTCTCCTTCTGCTCTCTGGGAACGCCGTTATATCTCCAAATATTACCTTTCTTACTTCTAAATCACTTTCTTTCAAGTTTAAAATTGTTGCTAGCTTCCATCTGACCCACTTCCAGGCTGATTTTGTCTGTACGCAGCCTGTCATTCTGTGCTGCCATGTGTCAGTTAAGTTGCATGTTGTACAGTATGGATTCAATTTCCTATTTATCCTGTGACTTCTCTCCGCCGTAAGTATTAAATTATGCACCATTTTGTAATGAGTGGCCCTATATTTTGATGGAATTTGTCTATCTGATATATTTTTCCAATAAATTCCGAATATTTTTGTTTCTATTTTGGTACGGAGGTCATTCCTTTGTTTGAGTTGTTGTTGGATTAGTCTGTTGCTTATACAGGAGTTAACTGGTAATTTAGAAACCAGATTTTCTAGCTCATTCATAACTCTTCGGAACTCAATTGGCATACTTCGACTTCTGACGTTTCTTGGCGCATACCATGCCTTTTTCATTAGATCGTATTCCTTTCCTCTTGTCATCATTGTCTGTAACAGGTTTTTCATCAGTAATGATTGAGCTTTTAGCTCTATTTCAGTCAGTCCCATGCCTCCCTCGCTCACCGGCAGCTCTACCTCCCGTCGCGATAGTTTTAGGACCGAACCTCACCATAGAAACCACCCAGTGTATTTTTTAAGTTTTGCCAGACCCTGACGACTTAGTGGTATGATTTGTGCTACAAACCATACTTTTGATAGTGCGAAGATGTTAATACACTCAATTCTTTGAAAAATATTTAGGTTTTTCCTATTAAATGATTTTAAAACAGCAACTACATTAGATATTACACTATTCGTATTTTTCATTATCATAGCTTTCATGTCTCTATGGAAGGTGATTCACAGCACTTTCATCTCTTCTACTTCAGGAAACAACTGACTTGAATGCAGCAGATTTGTTCTCCTTAACCACAGAAGCTTCGTTTTTTTCCGTATTGATTTTTGCATTTGAACATGTAGAAAACTTCTCTGTTATTGCGGTCACACTTTCAAGTTCATTATAATCACTGATCACTACTGTGACGTCATCGGCGTAGGCATTTACGGGGAAAAGATTTGTTTCTACTGTTCTAGAGGGGCTTGTTCTGATTCTCTCCGAAATTGTCCTGATTAAATGTTCCACTGCAATTACAAAGAGAAACATCGACAGTGGGCACCCTTGCCTTACTGAACTTTCAAGACTGAAAGCTTTACCAAGAACTCCATTGATTAACACCTTAGATTGGCCAAATTGGGTTTCAGGTATTACTAGTGAAATGAATTCCCGTGGGAAACCATAATGGCACATTACTTTTCTGATGTATTCATGGCTAAGTCTATCGAAAGCCTGTCTAAAATCTATGTTCAAGAGTCCTAGCTGAGTATTTCTTTCTGTATTTGTTAACAATGCCAAGTTCCGACGTCTTTCCAAACCTTTTATAATGTTTTGAGATTGGACGCCACATGTTTGCCCGTCTTTTATTATTTCTGGTAGAACAGTCTTTAATCTAGCGGCGAGGATGCGTGCTAGTATCTTAGAATCTGTACACATGAGATGGATTGGTCTATAGTCTTTGATTTGCTTTGGTGTCCGGACTTTCGGATTAGCACTATTATTCCTTCCTCCCGTTGACAATATATTTCCTTCTGCCTCATTTTCTGATTTAAAACAGCTATAAATTGTTCCTTTATTTGCTTCCAATGCACTTTATAAAATTCGTAAGGGATGCCGTCAATACTAGGACTGCGATGACTGGGAAGATTGGTAATTATTGCTTCCACTTCCTCCTCCGTTATTGGTTTTAGTAATTCGCTGCAGCTATTGGTTGATATTTTAGAGTTACAGTTTTGTAGTAGATGTCCTATTTCATGCAGGTCAACGTCTGGTTTTTTATACAGATTTGAAAAGTACAAGGTCAATTTTGAACGGATTTCCGCATTCGACATACATACGACTCCATTTTCATCAGTGATAGAAGTTATTATTTTTCGGCATTCCCGTTTCCTTTCCCGTGCTATTTGATATAGACCGACTTCTTCGTCTGTTGAATAGTGTGTATCTTTTGATGTAATAACCTTTTTCTGCAGTATATCAGTCTGTAATTCCAATATTTTATTCTTTATTTGTCTCATTTTTGATATTTCATTCTCTCCTGCATCACATCTGGTTTGTAGGTCTCTTAGGACTATAGTAAAATTCAATCGTGTCATGTTGGAGCTTATAGTGGTATATCTGGGCCTGTCTGTAGATTTTTTTTATACCAGGCTTTACTACTTGTTCCCACCAGATTACCTTATTTTCGAAGTTATTTTGTCTGTTAATCCAGTTTTTCCAACTTCGTGTAAGTTTATCATTTACCCACATTTGCTTTAACATTTGCACGTCTAATTTCCAGTATCCTTTTCCAGTTGGGGTTGGTCGACCTAATTCCGATGTTTTTATTATAACGGCATGATGGTCGGTTATTGAAAGCGGAATCGTTTTACATTTAGTAACATTTATGTCTTCGGATACATAGAAGCGGTCAATTCGCGATGAAGACATGGAGCTTACAAAAGTATGTTGGATATAATTGCATCCCGATTTTGTTACGGCGTCAGACAGTTTTAAGCCAGTTATCAGCGACTTTAGTTTTTGACAAGTAGGTGTCTCTCCCGTACTGTCTGATGCACTTATGACACAGTTGAAGTCACCCCCCAGGATGTAACCGCAATTTTTGCGAAAGTAGTATGGTAGAGTCTGTTGAAAAAAGTATGCTCTTTCGATTCTGTTTTGTGATCCGGATGGGGCATAAATATTTACTACTTTTTTGTTATTTATGCAGCCAGAAATAACTCTACCGTCAGGATCAGATTCGATCTCTGTAAGTTCTATACCCGCCTTTGTTAAAATTGCTATTCCTCTTCCGTTTAGTCCAACGTTGGTATATATGTTGTAACTAGAATCAAATGGTAGGTCATTTCTGGTAACTTCTTGTAAGAAAACTATATCAGCATTGTTTTGCTTTACAAAAATCTCTAAAATCTTCCACTTCACTATATTTTCTATTCCACACACATTTAAAGTCAATACTGTTTGTGTATAATTCATTTTTAATTGGCTAACCTAAAATGAATAGTGAGGTTTCTCACTTTTGTGGTCGCTCTCCGGTCATAGTTTTTTCTTTGCTTTTTTTTGATTGTTTTATTTTGTTCATCTTCGTTTCTGCATCTTCTATAGGTGTATGTCCTTTGGTCACTGAAACCTCTTGTGACTGTAGGAGTTTTTGGATTTTTTCTACTTGGTTTTTAACTTTACTCTCTCTTTGATCATACATTTCGTTTGTTTGAGTGTCATTCTTTGGTAGGTCCAAAGTATTTGAGGTTTGACTATGTTCCTCATTTCTTTGGTTTTTTAGAATCAGTCAACTTAAGTAACTCAGCAGCTTCGAATATCTGGTTTCCTTGCTTTGAGTAGGTAAATGTTTCATTTGAAAAGTCTGTGTCTGTGCTATTGTTTTCTTCTCTAATTTCTTCAGAATCCTCTTCTGAATCCTCTTCAGTTTCAGATTCAAGGTGTTCTATTGTTCGTTTCACGCTCGTCTTGCTTGGTATTTCAATTTCCATCTGTGGTGTATTGTTACTGTTTCCTGTAGAATCTTCTTCTTGATGTAACTGTCCTTCATTTCCAAATGTTACTGTATTTCCTGCAGTGGGCTCATTACCAGCTGTGGTGGGATTTCCTGTTTTCAAGTGAGTTGTTGACAAAACAGGCTTCACTGCATCTGTTTGCTTTTCCTTCGACTGCGACGAGGAAGCAGGAACTGATTCCGAATCGTTTCCGTCAGCATTGTTTACAGTTTCTGAATGCGATATTACAGTATCTTGCGGTGCTTGCCCAGTAACATCTGTAATTTTCACTAGATCAGAATAAAGGGGTCTTCTCATAGTTAAATCTAGCTTGAATTTTCTTTGTGGACAGTCTTTTCTTAAATGGTCTGTGCTGTTACAATGCTGGAAGTTGTCCTGGATATACTACATAAGCTTGATGTCCAGATACTGTGAGCACAGACGGAATATTCTTTTTCAATTCAATTTTAACAGCTCGTACACCATTTGGCACACGATACATGTATTGATCTGACCATACTTCCTTACGAATTGATTTTACTTTACCATAAACTGACAAATGTGAACTAATAGTTTCATTAGATATTTCAAGTGGAAGATTAAACAATCTAGCATTAATTATACTACAGTTCGCAGAGCTTACTTGAACAGTAATAACAGAACCGGAATTTAGTTTCATTTCATGGTTGCCCGCATTTTCTGCAAGAACACGTTCAAAAACATGCGGTGAACATAATTTCAGGTAAATCGTAGATTCAAAGTATTTAGCTGGATTGCAGCCACTTGATCATTACTTACTTTCAACTGTTTCTCAATCCAATTGTGAATTTCCAAGGCTGAAGGCTTGGTCAATTTGCTTCTCCAAAGCAATTTTTATTGTGTTTTTCTCTTTGAACTGAAACCATTCTAATGGATTTTTGAACAGTACATGTACAAATTCACACCAACACCCACACAAAAAAAAAAAGACACAACACGGCAAAACGAACACTTATAATCAACAGTACGCAAGTAGCTTCTTCAAACAGAGTACGTCCGTCCACTGCGACCGCTTGCGCACGACTGAAAAATTGTACATCTACTGTATTGCAAGACTACCTACGAATTGTCTCAGGTTGCACCCCTACCTTTGTGATATCTACAGTTATAATTCAATCCAAATAACCGACGGCCCAACTGTGACTCTTACGATCAAAAACAATTTTTAAAATTCTTAGCCTCCACGGAGATTTGAACCGGAGTCCACGACGGTCGTAAGCAAGCGCTTTAGCCATTGAGCTGGCAGTCCACTACACGGAAACACCGTAGGGATACGTGCATATTCAACGTGTCTGTCTATCGCCGTATTTCGAAGTTATGAGACAAAATGTGTTATTTATACAGATAATTTTTCAACCAAATGTGGACAGTATTTTTCTCCTTGTTCAAAGGATAAGTGTGCAAAGTTTCATCGAGATCGATGAAAACTGTGGATTTGTATTAAGAACAAATAAACAAACAACAAACAAACAAACAAAACAAACAAACAAACCTACAAACAAACCAAACAAACAAACAAACATAAATTCATCTTTATATATAAAGATATACACCGTGAACTTTGAAAAAAATCTTTAGCACGTATATTAAAGTATTACAGTACGCTGATGGCATCTGCTAGATACCATGTCCCCCCTCTTTGCATTTAATCAATCAATAGTTATCCGATGTTGCAATAGAGTTGTCCATATGGACATCTTGTAAGGTACCCATTAGCTCGCCAAAAGCGTTCCCACCAGCTACCCCCAGTTGTAATATATATACTTGTAACGTACTTACATTGTAACGTCTCTATTTTGTATAATGCTTTAAATATATTTATATACTTTATTGCCTCTTATTTCCAGCACCAGACCAGTATACGTATAGAGATTTCCTTAACCCCTCTTTCTCCGGCGCTGGTACTCACGCTGAAAAATCAAAATTATTATTATTCCAATTCTTATCACACAAACTCAAATTAATTCATTTGTATATATCTACATATATCTCAATCTCAAATCAAAACACTTTCTACTTATCTCATCACTTGCATATTTTTTATTTAACAAACAATTTTCTTTTCTCAAGTCATATAACATTATCTTTATCCATAACCCTAAACCTTCTGCGCTCAGGCTAGTATTTTACTATTAAATAATCCCACCAGGATTCTTGTGGCTTCTCCAGTGAGCCAAACTGTTTCATCTCTTCTTTCAAACTTATTCATTCCAAAAAACCAAAACTCGTCCTCTCCATTCAAATCTTCTCTTCGACAACTCACTCTTGACTCTTCTTTTATTTTTCAGAGATCTCATTATTCATCTTGTTATTCTTTGACCTTTGAACTTAAAAATTCCGAGTTAATACACACCATTACAATTTATTAAATAAAAAAATAGCTTAATTAATGTAAAATCACACAAATGTGAGGTTGTGTACCTCATATACTATATAGATCGGTTTTCAATTCGCGTACGCAGAACACAAATATTTCGTGTATTGTAATTGTCAACGTGAATGGATTTTACGGAATTCATTTCCACAGTGAAAACTCGTTATAAGAATCATTTTTATGTGTATTCATTATGTCCGAAAAAAATTCAATTTAAGAGATAATTTGATTTGTTTAGGTTTTGAAACATCCGTTTAGAAAAGCAAAAATTTAAGATTTGAAATAACTCTGTATTGAGTAAAGTCATAGCTAATCTTTTATCGCCAGCACTGTTGTGGTGGGTGCCTTGGTGGGCAAACCACATTACAATTATCTTTCATACCTTTATGATTAATAACTGTGGATTTTTAATTTTAATTTTTACGAAGGATTGGAAATTTATTAATTTAGCAAGAATCTCGACGTTGGTTGGAATTTAGGAAAAATTGTCACAATATGACATTTATTTCTTATCACTGGCGATTACAAGTCTGAGCGAATTTACCGTTAACATTAACACAAATTGGCAAAATCATAAAAGCAACGCTCAGAGTTACAATTAGCCGTCATGGGCAAGCAAACAATTATATATTTACTTTTAAATATCTCAGAATCAAAATGCAAGAAATAATGACAACTGGAAACAATGAAAAATACAAGTTATGACTACCTCAGACAAGGCATCATAATACTGTGACTTTACAGTTAAAAAGAAAATCATGGGCGCCAGAATGAACAATATATCATTCGAAAATAACTAGTTCTGGCAAATTATGCCGCTAGCTCAGGGGTTTTTTACAATTACAAAGTGAGAACATGGACCTATCCTCTCAAAGTCGCTTACGGGTTCTGTTTCACGGAATGCACAATCACATGGCTTGGTCGTAATCAATTACCATTGTAGTTCTGCGTCTGATGTCTGTGATGAGTGTAGCGGACCCACGATATGTGAGATTATCTCACAAGTCGGCTATAGGCATCTCTGGTCTGGCAATGCGCATCATCGCATTACCGGCTGTGTTGCGGTGATAACCTTGCTCCAGCAAGGCAAGCTGCGGTTAGCGAAAGAAGTCAACTTTCCAAGTCAACCTCAGACTGGTGCGATCGAAGTTAGAATCCAGAATGTCCAGCTCCTCGCTCTTCGGTCCACGAGGCAACTTCTTGCTCCGCCCATTTGTAGTCTCGAAGCTCACATACAACAAAAATTCCCAGGATTTTGAGTTATACGCTCATTTTGATTGGACCTTCAGGTCGGCACCTAATGTCACGTGATATCCTCGATATGTGATTTGGCCAAAGAATCCAACAGAGGTCGGACATATTCGGCTAAGTTCGCCGGAGCGAGAGAACATTCGGGTTTCGGACGGCAGGCTTTTCCCGCTCGGTGAGTGACCCATCCCCAGGGAGCAGTGTGTGTGGTCTGGCAAATCCCAAATCTGCGACGTCCTGTCGCCATGGCTCGGAAACACCAAGATTAGCTTTCAAGCCTACATAGCTCAATAACTCTTAATATTCGCTTTGCTACGATACACTGTATAAGTTCACCATTTCATTACAGTCCTCACTTGGAATCTTGCGTACTTTATAAAATTACAACAAAAATCTATTCACGTGGTCGCCCAAGATTTATGTAAATTACCCTTATATTATTACATATATAATAAAAATGCACCTTGTAACGTGGCGACAGCGCGGCTCGTTACAATATGGCCGGCCGTTGGTGAAAAATGAAATTATGGTACAATAATTTTATTTTTAACTACCTAATTCTA